>FR997845.1:0-12500 GCA_905475405.1 Schrankia costaestrigalis | reverse complement strand
AGATGGCCCTGATCACCTCCGGATGAAGGCCCCAGCTAATTCTGGCTGCTCTAGCCAGCTGTTTGTATATCAGAATGGCTTTCCTACAAGCATTCTTGATATGCATGTTGAATGTCAACTTGCTGTCGATTGTGAGCCCCAGAAGTTTGACGTGGTCTGACATGCCAATGTCTACCCCGCCCATGCTTAAGCGCGGGGTGTCGAATTTCAGCTTCCGCGTTATTATCATGGCACATGTTTTGTGCGGCGCGAACTTCAGCTTATTTCGTACACCCCACGCCCTTACATGTTCGAGGGCGGCATTGGCATGTCTTTCCACGTCTGTAGCCTTTTCTCCATCGACGATCAGGACGACATCGTCCGCGAAAGCCTGTGCGTAGACCCCGAGGTCACTTAGCTCCTTCAGGAGTGGGTCCAGGATCAGGTTCCACAGCAGGGGGCCGCCTATGGACCCTTGTACGCACCCTTGGGATGTTGATCTGCGCACTTCTCTCCCGGAATATCTCACTGTCACTGACCTGTCGCAAAGGTAGCTGTCAATTACCCGCCTCAGGTTTACAGGGCAATTCTCTTCTGCCAACCTCACCCGTATTTTTGGCCACCATGCGCTGTCGAATGCTCCCTCTATGTCCAACGAGACCAACGTGAGTAGCTTTTTCTCCGCTAACTTGTCCCGTACGTGTTCCATTAGGACATAGAGGGCATCCTCGGTCCCGCGTTGGGGCATGAAGCCGTACTGGTTGGCACTTATGCCAGGAAGTAGGTAAAACTTGAGGCGGGCGACCAGCATTTTTTCGTACATCTTGCCAAGGACAGGCAAAAGTCCAATCGGTCTGTACGACTTTGGCACGATGTACGAGTCCTTTCCTGGCTTCCTGAGGATCACTACTGTGGCCTGTTTCCATATCCTCGGAAAGCATTGCTTTTCCAGGCATTTATTCAAAAGTGACAGCAAAAACCCAGGGTTGCACTCCATTGCTTGAGTGCATATGTCTGCCGTGAAACCGTCTCCTCCCGGCGCCTTTTTTGGGTTGAAAGACCTTGCTGCCCTCTGCAACTCACCCATGGTAAACGGGGGGTCATAATTGTCACTATGGCCCCCTTGGTTAACCAGGTCTGCGAGCCGCCTGACGGCCGCATGTACCGCGTTGTCCCTTAACTCGTCGTCCTCTGGGTAGAATGTTTCGGCCAACCACAGGGCCGACTCCTGTTCATCTAACATTTTACCCTCCTTCTGTAGGGGAAGATCCTCTTCCCGCCTGCAGGTTCTATTAATGACCCTATAGAGTCCCTCCCATATCCCCTCCCTGTCCTGTTTCCCACAGAACTCCTTCCAACTTTCAACTTGAGCGGTTTTAGCTGCTTCTAAATATTTATTCTTTTGTTCCAGGTACAGCTTCACCACCGTGGCTCTACGTATCGGTGCTGCGTTTCTGATTCTGCGCTTCCTAGTGGCAACCTCCTTCTTCATCTCTTCGAGTTCGTCGGTCCACCACGGCAAGGTAAGTGTTTCTGTATTCTTTTTGTGTGGTATTGTCTGTTTGCATGCTTGTGTAATTGCTTCAGTGTATGTTTGGACTGTGTGTTCTAGTTGGTCTTGGTGTGTTATTGTTTCTAGTGTTTGTGTGTTGAGGTGCATGTCTGACATAATTTGGGTCAACTTCTCACGAAACTGGCTCCAATTTGCCTTTCGTGTGTTGTATATGCGTGTGGTGCGTTGGATTTGTGTTCCTTTTGGTTTTTGTAGGTGTAGGTGAAATGTAATGCCGTTGTGGTCCGAGCTCGTAAAGTCTTCCTCCACTTTCCAGTTATCCACTAGGTTGAGCAGATTTTCCGAACATGCAGTCACGTCTACGTGGCTGCTGTACCTTTTATTGCCTCTGATTGTGTCAAAAGTTGGAAGGGTTCCTGTGTTCAACACATGTAGTCCAAGCTCTCCAATAGCGCCGCAGAATTGCTCCCCGCGTCTGTCATCGCTGGGACTGCTCCACCAAATACTCTTTGCGTTTGCGTCGCCTCCTATAACCAACCTCTGGCATTCCGGTCTTCCGGCAATCTTGTGTAGCTGCTCAAGGTGTGCGTCCATGGGCTGGTCCGGTTCAAAATAATAGGAGACCAGGGTTACCATCCATGTCTCGGTGCGGACTCCTACCACCGCGATGTTGTTGGTGCATAGTTCCGGGAACTGTACTATGTCCAAGCTGCTGTCGTATACTACGATTGCAGCTTTTACAATCCCTTCTCCGTCGTCCAAGGCCTGGTATGTTCGGATCCCCTGGTAACTTTTCAACCTTCTAACCCTCCCCACGTACGGTTCCTGGAGCATGGCGATCGCAATCTTCTTTTGCTGTGCTACCAACATAAGCTCCTCGGTGGCCAGTTTGCTTTTTTGTAGGTTGGCCTGTACAATAGAATATCGGCGGGCTGCTGGGACAACTTCAGCAGTACGCTATGGACGCTCTGGCCAATGCGTCCCACCTTTTCCTTGTCGGGCATTCATCGCTAAATGCGTTATGGCGAGTGTCCGTGCGTTTGGCTAGGCTGCAGTTTCGGCACGCGGGCTCTACCCCAATCACTCTGTCAGGGCACTCAGCTCTGAGGTGTGGACCGCCACAGTGGCTGCAGAGATCGGCTGCCTCTTTGCACAGTCGTCGGCCGTGCCCGTATCCCAGACACCGGGTGCACTGCACAAGAGGCGACTGGTCTTCGACCTTAACCCTCTGGAGGTCTACCCTAGCCGTTCCGCGGTCCATTGCTCTTCGCCAGATGGTCGGCGAGACAGTAAGGACGATGTTGCAACATAGGGGGTTCCGAGCCCTTCTGCGATATTTGACGGCTATCCGATCGTTCTCCCTGTCTAGGCCACAAAACAGTTCGCCGTTCTGGTTCCGAAGGGCGCGAGCTACTTCCTCGTCGCTGTGTATCGACAGCACATCCTTCAAAACAAGAAGCGGGTCCTTATTTTTTATGTCTTCGACAATGAGGTGACCACCCTTTTCTTTCAGTCGCTCTTTTAGCTTATCCCGCTCCTCTTTGGTACTGCAGCCCATGATAATCTTTCGATCCTTTGCCTTGCGTACCCTCTCAACCTTAACCCATCCCTCCTTCGCATCTACAGCCCTCCTTACGTCCTCAAGGACTTCGTCACCTGTGGCTTCGTCGTTATTAGACGTTACCGCTATGGAGTGGAGAGCTGCTTGCTCTACCCTAGATTTGGGTCCGGCTGTTGCTGCGATGCTAGCGTAGGTGCCGTCCTTAATGAGGGTCTTTTGGTCCTCAACTAGCCCCTGGATTGCTTTTAGCTTTTCGCTGTTGGCCAGCAGGAGCCGGCTGTTCTCCTCGATCTTGCTAAGGATGGTTGTGGTGTCGATGGTCTGTACAATAGAAGCCAGCGCAGGTTCTGGTGGCGTTACCATCTCTTCGCCTTTTGTTTCTGCCATTGACTTTTTTGTTTTGTCCTTTCTTTCTTTAGCCAACTCAGCCTCAGCCTCCTTGACGAGTTGGTAGAGTCTCTCTATTGCTTCCTTAAGGTCTATTTTAATATCAGATCGCATATTCCTAGAGGCAGAGAGGCCCATTTTGCCTTTGTTATTTTGCGCTCTGGCTTCATCCAGTCTGCTCGCATAGACCTTCTTCTTAGGTGATGTTTGCGTATTCTCCAAAGATGCGCCGCCTGCTATTTTTCCTTCCTGTGATAGTGCTTTCACCTTTCTAGGTTTGACTGCAATGGAGGAAAGGGGTTTAACCGTCGGTGGCGTCTTGGAGTTTGGACTCACTCTTGTCAGCCCTGACTCCCATCCTTCAATGCTACGTCTTACGGTGGCGATGGGTTCCTGCGGTGGGCTGAGGCTTTGGTTCATTTTGGCCTGGGAACCAGCCTCTATGTTTTTCTGAACAGGTGTGTGGTATCCAAACATTTTCTGATTTTAGGCTAGTTTTTATTAATAATTTCCTTTTGTTTCAGGTGCAGTCGTCAGGTAAGGTTTCCAGCCGTAAGTTTCTGCGTGCCGTTCAGCAAGCAGTTTGGGTGTAAAAGGCCCTCGCTGCTTTTTGAAGTCAATATAATGGTAGGTAATGGTGAGTATATTAAATTGTTTCTGGCACTGCCAGTGTCGCTTATAGATAAAATTTACCTAAAATCGGTATGTCTTATTTCTAGGTGCGTGTATTTTGTAAGTGATTTGTGTGGTTGATTCCTGCGTAGATGTGTGGGCGTGTGTGTGTGTGTGTTCGTGTGTGAGTGTGTGTAGGTTTGTGTGTGTGTGTGTGTGTGTAGCAAGTGTTTGTGAGTATATGTGTGTGTGTGTACTAAAGAAATATTTTTAATAATGTTATGCACGTAAGTGGTATGTGTGGCTTTGCTTTTAATACTAAAATAGTATGCCCTTATTTAGGTAGTGGAATGAGAAACAATTCCAAGGCTCAAGTCACACAAAACAACAAGAAAAAATAAAATATAAAGATTTGTAGAGCTCTGCTCTATAGTCTTAGGATCTAAAAACACAGTAGCAGAGGCCTAAAAAGGCTTCTGAATCATTAAATACTAACTAAATAACAAAATAGAGATTTTTGAAATATCCTGAAAAAAAAAATTTTTTCAGTCCTGAAATATTCTAAAATACTTTAACAGAGGCCTAAACAGGCTTCTTACTCACTAAATATCAATAAAATTACAAAATACAGGATTTTTGAAAAAATCCTGAAAAAATTTTTTCAGTCTTAAAGTATAGAGTAGCACCCGGAAAAGATACTTGAATATCCCACTATCGTGGGATATTCAAGGTGCTGTCAAAATTTGCCTATCTCTTACGGTTTCGGAGATACACCACTTTCAGGCATAAAAAATTGTTTGAAAAAATTTTTTCAAAAAATTTTTCATGAATGGGTTATTTTGCGTGGCTTTAACGGATGTTTGTTGAATATACCATATACATGGTATATTCAAACTGCCCTTAAAATTTGCGTATCTCCAGCCGTTTCCGAGATACAGGCGTTTTTTAAATTTTTTATAAAATTAATTTTGAAAATTTAATATTTTCGCGCGCTTTTGTTTAAAAAATCTGAAATTTGGTATACGTGTAAAGTTTCCTAATATCTACAATATAAGCTAATAAAAATAATAAGTTACAGATCTTAATCTAAGGTTATTCAATTTTAAAATTATGTCTATTTTTAAACTAAAATATCTTAAAAACTACTTAGCTTAAAATTTTTCTAAAGGTGCCTCCCGGCTGCCCTCGTCTTCTTCTATCTGGATTGATGCTCAGCTTCTCTCTGGCAACTTTGGTTCAATGGCCACGTTACACGTGGCTTTTGTTTTTTTGGCCTATAACTTTTTTGTTATAAGGCCAAAAAATCTGGAACTTTTTCCAGCAGCTGCAGCTCACTGTTCCGCGTCTTTCCACACTTGAAAAAGTACACCTCACAGATCTTATTTCGGCAGAAATTGTGAAAAACACTTGCACTTTTTGGTTATTTTCACTTTTTTCGTTATAACTTTTTGTTACGTCACACGATTTTTGAAAACTTTTCACCACCGTATAGGTCGCGTCAGCGCGCAACTTTTGGTATATCGCACAGTACGGTGCGGTTAAAAAATACCAGTTTTTTGATTTTTTCAACGTGGAGCAGAGTAAAAACGTGGCGTCTCGGAAGGCGTTCAGAGCGCGACTCGGGTTAGGTTAGGTTAGGTTAGGTTAGGTTAGGTTAGGTTAGGTTAGGTTAGGTTAGGTTAGGTTAGGTTAGGTTAGGTTAGGTTAGGTTAGGTTAGGTTAGGTTAGGTTAGGTTAGGTTAGGTTAGGTTAGGTTAGGTTAGGTTAGGTTAGGTTAGGTTAGGTTAGGTTAGGTTAGGTTAGGTTAGGTTAGGTTAGGTTAGGTTAGGTTAGGTTAGGTTAGGTTAGGTTAGGTTAGGTTAGGTTAGGTTAGGTTAGGTTAGGTTAGGTTAGGTTAGGTTAGGTTAGGTTAGGTTAGGTTAGGTTAGGTTAGGTTAGGTTAGGTTAGGTTAGGTTAGGTTAGGTTAGGTTAGGTTAGGTTAGGTTAGGTTAGGTTAGGTTAGGTTAGGTTAGGTTAGGTTAGGTTAGGTTAGGTTAGGTTAGGTTAGGTTAGGTTAGGTTAGGTTAGGTTAGGTTAGGTTAGGTTAGGTTAGGTTAGGTTAGGTTAGGTTAGGTTAGGTTAGGTTAGGTTAGGTTAGGTTAGGTTAGGTTAGGTTAGGTTAGGTTAGGTTAGGTTAGGTTAGGTTAGGTTAGGTTAGGTTAGGTTAGGTTAGGTTAGGTTAGGTTAGGTTAGGTTAGGTTAGGTTAGGTTAGGTTAGGTTAGGTTAGGTTAGGTTAGGTTAGGTTAGGTTAGGTTAGGTTAGGTTAGGTTAGGTTAGGTTAGGTTAGGTTAGGTTAGGTTAGGTTAGGTTAGGTTAGGTTAGGTTAGGTTAGGTTAGGTTAGGTTAGGTTAGGTTAGGTTAGGTTAGGTTAGGTTAGGTTAGGTTAGGTTAGGTTAGGTTAGGTTAGGTTAGGTTAGGTTAGGTTAGGTTAGGTTAGGTTAGGTTAGGTTAGGTTAGGTTAGGTTAGGTTAGGTTAGGTTAGGTTAGGTTAGGTTAGGTTAGGTTAGGTTAGGTTAGGTTAGGTTAGGTTAGGTTTTTTTTTTTTTTTTTTTTTTAATGAGTTTTTCAATTCTCCACAGACATTTGTCCGTGCCTTTTTTTGTTTATACTTTAATTATTAGATTATTCTTTCTTTACATATACAATTATGTGCTTCTAAATTACAATAATAATAGAATTCTAAAAGTTTTTATATTCTCGCGCTTGAATTTATATAAAATAAATAGGATAGAAATTTTGTGAATTAAGATACTAAGGAATATTTATGATAGATTAATAAAATTTATAAAAATATATATGGGGAATGTATAAAAATTAATATAAATGTATCGGATAAATTGGCTTAAGGCCTGTTGATAGATGTGGCTGAAGGCCTGTTGTCTTCTTCTTTTTGTCATGATTTTTCTGTTTGGTCCTCGTACTTTTTGATTATATTTTTGTCTCTATTTTTAATAGCCATTTTCAGGTTGTGGTTGGCTATGTCGGCCTCTTGGGTGTTTATTGCCTTCTTCATCAGGCTTCCGATGGCGTCATCACTATTGTTGGTGTAGTAAGTGCAACTTTTTGTGTGTCTTGAGATTGCCACCACAGCATGTGACACACTATGGTGGATCTGTAGCTTTTTGCTGAGACTCTGTACTATAATCACTCTCTCTCTACTAAGCCCCTGTGCCTCGTGGACAGTCAATGCTTGAGATCCCTCTCCGGAGCCATATCCCTCTGCCTTGAAGGCCTCTTTTTCGGCTTGAGTGTGGAAGAGGTAGAGGGTTTCCTTTTGGTCTTTTGGTATTGCTGTCTTGGTGTAATTTCTGATTAGCAGGGACCTAGTGATGTCGTTTGAGGAGTATATGCCGTTATAGATGGTATGAAGGACGAACGGCACATCTTGAGGATTCCTGTGTGTACAGAGCAGTTCTTTATGAGTTGCAGCTTTTATTTCCGGCCTGATGTAGTGCAATTTGAAGAGGTTGTCTCTATCTATGTAGGGGAGCTGGTTTATATCGCCGATGAGTAGTAGCTCGTCAGCGCCGACTATGCGTGCGGCCATGACCACAGCACCAAAGTGATTCATTAGAGCCTCGTCGATGAAGAGGCGCTTATGGTGGGAGTGCTCGTCTCTTATTCCGTTGGCCAGGACCGACGCCATGGTGTAAATTTGTCGGGATGCTTCGTTTCCAGTTTTGATAGAGATTCTGTTTCTTATGTCTTTTTGTGCCTCTTTTGTTGTTGTTATCACCACGTCGCTTTCCACTCTGAAGTTCTCGACAATCCATCCTGTTTTCCCGCAGCCTGGGCCGCCATTTATAGTGTGTATGGTTCGTGGAGGTTCCCAGCTCTCCGGGGGTTCTATATCTTCTAGTGCCCGTGCTGTGTCGAGGATCTTATCTTCCAGCCAGATTTCCGTGCACTGAGCTACTACCACGATTGGGTCAGCTGCGGGGGTCAGAAAGGTTATTTTTCCCGAACTCTTTGTGCTATCTTTGTCCTGCAACACGAAGCCCTCTGTGGCATTATATGCAGCCATGTAGTCCGATGCCATACGCCCCATGATAACCTCTGAGGTGTTGTTATTATATATGGCGGCGTTTGCTTCGTTTAGCCTCGCCTGCAACAGTCCCATATTCCTGTTTTTGTGGGATTCCAGTATTTTGCTGCAGGTATTGGTTCTTATTTTTCTTGTGGCTGTTGTTATTGCCTTGAATTCGAGAAAGGCGTTTGTAAAGATGTCGGCCGATTTCCTGTTGGTAATGAATTCGGGCTCCTCAACTATTCCCTTCTGGCTGCATGTTCTTATGTTGTTTGATGGATTCGTCTTGTGGATGTTATTGGTTGTGAAGGCTTCCGCCGCTTTTTCTATGGATTCTTGTTGTGATTGGACTCCTCTTTTCTTTGGTGAAATTTTGGAGAGGAGTGTGGTGAGGATAGACTTAACGTTTCTTACTTGTTTTGATGGAGTTTTTCTTTCAGAGTGGGCTTTGTCCTGTTTTTCCTGAAGCTTTTCAGATCCACTTTTCCGGGAGGAGCTTGTTGGCAGTGCTTCTCGAGTTGGTGAGTTTCTTTCCGCGGGTGATGTTGTTTTTGGCTGTAATAGGTACTCTAAGCTTTCACCCCTATTTTCATACGCTATTACTTCATGGTGTGCAGAAGCCTTGATGCAGCCCATGTAATCTATAGCTCTGCCGCGGTCAAAACCCACTGCCATTGCATCCACACTGATGATGGTAGAGTTGGATGTTTCTCTTTTCCTTGTTAAGTTGATCATCAGTGAGTTTGCCTGTTGGAAACTGCTGCGGCCCTCTTTCCAGTCAAAAAGCATAATGGTCTTGCCTTTTTCCCTGATAAGGCGGCAGGTTTCGCCTCCAACATTTATTTTCTTTAGCTCCTCATACCTTTTGAATTTGATAGTGTTTCTTGTTGTGCTGCCTTTAAGTAGTAGGGCGACGCCTGGCGATATTGCGACCCTATTTCTTGCATTAACAATACAATAGCCTATGCCAAGTCTTTCGCTGTTTCCTGACATGAAAAGAGCAACCCCTTTGGTTTTTAGGCCTGGTGTTCCTGCCGCTCCCAATTGCAGTAGTTCTTGCTCTATGGTGGGAATAAAGGGTGTTGAGGTCTTGCTAGTTTGTGTGACATTGGCCCTCTTTAGTGGTTTTTCAGCTATTGTACTGTTTCTGGCAATTGTTGTTTTGAAGACGTTTTCTATATAATGTAGGAAAAGCGGTCTCACCTCTGCGCTGCTCATGATTTTTTCCAAGTCCCTTTCGCAAATTTCCACGCCTGTCTTGACTTCCAATTCGGATCTGTATGCCAAAAATCTGGGACACCGGAACAAAACGTGCCACACGGTTTCTTCTGCATCCATATCACACTCGCACCCGGGACTATCCTTGAGGTTGAATCTGTGCAAATAAGCTGAGATTCCGCCATGGCCGGTCAGCGCCTGTATATGAAGCGGTGTAAGTTTGATTTCCCTTACCAGTTTGTGTGCCGCTTCAATTTCTGGGAGAAAACGTCTTGTAATTTCTCCTGTTTCTGAGGCGCTGTACCTGTCCTGCCATCTCTTGACGGACTCTTCCCTTATCCTTTTCTTTATGTGTGATATGGGCACCTTGCTGTAGTTCTTTATGCTTCCCGGTGACAACGCAGCCCTTTTCGCCAGCTCGTCGGCCCTTTCATTGCCCGCAGTTCCTTGGTGTGCTCTCAACCAAAAGAGCCTCAACCGCCTGCCCTTCCCTTCGATTTCTCTGATGTTCTCTTTTATAGTTTTGATTAGTGGAGTAAGGTTTTTCGAGCTTTTTATTAGGTCCAGTGATGATCTAGAGTCACTTAGAATGTTTGTGACTTGGACGTCGCTATTCCTGACCTTCTCCACCGCTTTGTGAAGGGCGTATATCTCGGTCTGGAAGACGGTGCAGTGTGACTCAAGACTATACATCGCGTAGTGGATCTCCCTACCATTTTCCCACCATGTGACCGCCGCTCCGGTCATTCCTTCGATCTTACTCCCATCTGTATATATTTGGGGTCCGGAGATTTGGTGGTATTCTTGGGTTTCGGGGTCCATGTTTTCGAGGAGTTCATAGTTGATGGTTACTATTTCGGCAGGGTGAGGTAGGTCTTGATAGCTCACCCTTTTCTCCAGCTCCTCTCCTGGCGGTATATAGTCCTGAGAGAGTCCTCTTTTGGCCATGTAAAGGCTTTCCGCCTCCTTTATTCTGATGTCGATTGGCAGCAGGCCGCTCAATGCCAGCGCCGACGTCAGTGACGCCGTCCTGTAGGCTTTGCATATCTTGATAGCAAAGCTTCTCTGGATGGAATTCAATCTCTTGGAATTTGCCTCCAGCGTTGCCGCTGGGGCCCACACGCTTGCGGAGTACATAAGGATAGGCTCGATTACGGCGACGTATATGGTCCTAACTACCTCTCTGTTTAGGCCCCACTTCACCTTGGCTGCGCAGGCAAGTTGTTTGTATATTGCTGCAGCCTTCTGGCATACCTTTTCTACGTGCTGTTTGAAGGTAAGGTTCCGGTCTATTGTGAGACCCAGGATCTTTATAGATTCGACAATGCTGATGGTGTTTCCGGCCATTTGGATATGGGGGGTACCGACTTTTAGTTTTTTGGTTATTAGCATAGCGCTGGTCTTATGCGGTGCGAAGTTTAGCTTATTGTCTGATCCCCATTCTACTACTTTCTGTAGCGTTCTATTTGCCTGTTCAGCAATGTCGTCCGTCGAGGTTCCTGTAAATGTTAGCACCACGTCGTCCGCAAATGCCTGGCATCGCAGTCCCTCGCCGTTAAGTAGGTGTAGCAACGAGTCTAAGATAATATTCCAAAAGGTTGGGCCTCCTATGGACCCTTGGACACAGCCTTTGTTGGTATTCTTTTGGTACGTTGCTCCGGCATAGTTTATTGTAATGCTGCGATCTTCCAGATATGAGCCCACCATTTTGTATAAATTTTTAGGGCACTTCTTTTTGGCTAGTTGGTGTTTCAGAGCTGGCCACCACGCGTTGTCAAAAGCTCCCTCTATGTCTAGTGAGACTACCACGACTATCTTCTTCTTCTCTAGCTCACTTTTGATGTTCGTGGTTAAGTCGTAGAGGGCATCTTCTGTCCCGCGCTGCGGGGTGAAGCCGTACTGATTTTTATTAAGTGTTGGAAGGATGTGGTATTGTATTCGGCCTATCATCATTTTCTCTATGATTTTTCCAAGTACTGATAAGAGGCCGATTGGTCTATATGATTTAGGCTGTGTGTAATCCTCTTTCCCGGGTTTTTTGATAATGACTATATGTGCTTCTTTCCAGCCCTTCGGGAAGTAATGTAGTTCCAGGCACTTATTGGCTAGTGCTAGGAATATTTCTCTACGGGCGTGGATGGCGGCGATGCAGATGTCTGCTGTTAGGCCATCTGGACCTGGTGCTTTTTTAGGATTTAGAGTGTTAAGCACTTTCTCCATTTCTGAGCTTGTGAATGGAGGATCATCCGCCTTTAGGTCATTTGGGTCGAGGTCTGTGTTTTTTCTGATATCTGTATGGGCTGGTGTATCGGTTTGTACCGTGTCGATGGGGTAGAAAGTGGAGGCTAGTAGTTCTGCTGAGTGGATGGGCTGTAGAGTGGCTCCATCTGGTCCCCTCAGCAGTGTGTCCTCCTCCCTTTTTGCTGTATTTCTTATGACACGATAGATTCCGTCCCACATACTTTCTCTATCTTGCTTGTTGCAGAATTCCTTCCAACTCTTAATTTGTGCCTCTTCTGTTTTTTCCGTGTACTCCGTCTTAATGGCTATATATTCTTCAACCACTTGCTGGCGTCTGATGGGGGCAGCGTTTCTAATTCTTCGCTTTGCCCTAAGGGTCGCCGCTTTTAAAATTCCTAGATCTTTAGTCCACCATGGCGGCGTGGGTTTTCCAGTTCCAGTACCTATCTTCGGAATGGTAATTTCACATGCTTTTTGTATGGCCATAGTGTATGTAGATGTAAATTCTTCTAGATCCTGATGGCTGGTGATATCTAGGATTCTTTGAAGGGTGACCGCTTTTTCTTCTAAGATGATTTGAAGTTGAGCTGTGAAATCCGACCAGTTTGCCTTCTTAGTGTTGAACCTACGCGTCGTCTTGGCCTTAGTGGTCTGTAACGGCTTTTCTAGGCGCAGTGCGTAGGTTATGGCGTTGTGGTCTGACGTTGTGATGTTGCGATCCACCCTCCAATCCTCAATTCGGTCCAGTAATGTGTGGGAACAGGTGGTGACGTCCACTATGCTGGTGCACATTTTCCCCCCTCTGTTTACCTCGAAGGTCGGGGTTTGGCCCTTGTTGAGGATCTGAAGTTCCATTTGATCTAGGAAGTAGGTGTATTTGGCGCCTCTCTGGTCTTCTGAGGTGCTTCCCCACCAGTGGCT
>FR997844.1:18400451-18407006 GCA_905475405.1 Schrankia costaestrigalis | reverse complement strand
CTAACCTAACCTAACCTAACCTAACCTAACCTAACCTAACCTAACCTAACCTAACCTAACCTAACCTAACCTAACCTAACCTAACCTAACCTAACCTAACCTAACCTAACCTAACCTAACCTAACCTAACCTAACCTAACCTAACCTAACCTAACCTAACCTAACCTAACCTAACCTAACCTAACCTAACCTAACCTAACCTAACCTAACCTAACCTAACCTAACCTAACCTAACCTAACCTAACCTAACCTAACCTAACCTAACCTAACCTAACCTAACCTAACCTAACCTAACCTAACCTAACCTAACCTAACCTAACCTAACCTAACCTAACCTAACCTAACCTAACCTAACCTAACCTAACCTAACCTAACCTAACCTAACCTAACCTAACCTAACCTAACCTAACCTAACCTAACCTAACCTAACCTAACCTAACCTATCCTAACCTAACCTAACCTAACCTAACCTAACCTAACCTAACCTAACCTAACCTAACCTAACCTAACCTAACCTAACCTAACCTAACCTAACCTAACCTAACCTAACCTAACCTAACCTAACCTAACCTAACCTAACCTAACCTAACCTAACCTAACCTAACCTAACCTAACCTAACCTAACCTAACCTAACCTAACCTAACCTAACCTAACCTAACCTAACCTAACCTAACCTAACCTAACCTAACCTAACCTAACCTAACCTAACCTAACCTAACCTAACCTAACCTAACCTAACCTAACCTAACCTAACCTAACCTAACCTAACCTAACCTAACCTAACCTAACCTAACCTAACCTAACCTAACCTAACCTAACCTAACCTAACCTAACCTAACCTAACCTAACCTAACCTAACCTAACCTAACCTAACCTAACCTAACCTAACCTAACCTAACCTAACCTAACCTAACCTAACCTAACCTAACCTAACCTAACCTAACCTAACCTAACCTAACCTAACCTAACCTAACCTAACCTAACCTAACCTAACCTAACCTAACCTAACCTAACCTAACCTAACCTAACCTAACCTAACCTAACCTAACCTAACCTAACCTAACCTAACCTAACCTAACCTAACCTAACCTAACCTAACCTAACCTAACCTAACCTAACCTAACCTAACCTAACCTAACCTAACCTAACCTAACCTAACCTAACCTAACCTAACCTAACCTAACCTAACCTAACCTAACCTAACCTAACCTAACCTAACCTAACCTAACCTAACCTAACCTAACCTAACCTAACCTAACCTAACCTAACCTAACCTAACCTAACCTAACCTATCCTAACCTAACCTAACCTAACCTAACCTAACCTAACCTAACCTAACCTAACCTAACCTAACCTAACCTAACCTAACCTAACCTAACCTAACCTAACCTAACCTAACCTAACCTAACCTAACCTAACCTAACCTAACCTAACCTAACCTAACCTAACCTAACCTAACCTAACCTAACCTAACCTAACCTAACCTAACCTAACCTAACCTAACCTAACCTAACCTAACCTAACCTAACCTAACCTAACCTAACCTAACCTAACCTAACCTAACCTAACCTAACCTAACCTAACCTAACCTAACCTAACCTAACCTAACCTAACCTAACCTAACCTAACCTAACCTAACCTAACCTAACCTAACCTAACCTAACCTAACCTAACCTAACCTAACCTAACCTAACCTAACCTAACCTAACCTAACCTAACCTAACCTAACCTAACCTAACCTAACCTAACCTAACCTAACCTAACCTAACCTAACCTAACCTAACCTAACCTAACCTAACCTAACCTAACCTAACCTAACCTAACCTAACCTAACCTAACCTAACCTAACCTAACCTAACCTAACCTAACCTAACCTAACCTAACCTAACCTAACCTAACCTAACCTAACCTAACCTAACCTAACCTAACCTAACCTAACCTAACCTAACCTAACCTAACCTAACCTAACCTAACCTAACCTAACCTAACCTAACCTAACCTAACCTAACCTAACCTAACCTAACCTAACCTAACCTAACCTAACCTAACCTAACCTAACCTAACCTAACCTAACCTAACCTAACCTAACCTAACCTAACCTAACCTAACCTAACCTAACCTAACCTAACCTAACCTAACCTAACCTAACCTAACCTAACCTAACCTAACCTAACCTAACCTAACCTAACCTAACCTAACCTAACCTAACCTAACCTAACCTAACCTAACCTAACCTAACCTAACCTAACCTAACCTAACCTAACCTAACCTAACCTAACCTAACCTAACCTAACCTAACCTAACCTAACCTAACCTAACCTAACCTAACCTAACCTAACCTAACCTAACCTAACCTAACCTAACCTAACCTAACCTAACCTAACCTAACCTAACCTAACCTAACCTAACCTAACCTAACCTAACCTAACCTAACCTAACCTAACCTAACCTAACCTAACCTAACCTAACCTAACCTAACCTAACCTAACCTAACCTAACCTAACCTAACCTAACCTAACCTAACCTAACCTAACCTAACCTAACCTAACCTAACCTAACCTAACCTAACCTAACCTAACCTAACCTAACCTAACCTAACCTAACCTAACCTAACCTAACCTAACCTAACCTAACCTAACCTAACCTAACCTAACCTAACCTAACCTAACCTAACCTAACCTAACCTAACCTAACCTAACCTAACCTAACCTAACCTAACCTAACCTAACCTAACCTAACCTAACCTAACCTAACCTAACCTAACCTAACCTAACCTAACCTAACCTAACCTAACCTAACCTAACCTAACCTAACCTAACCTCACCTAACCTAACCTAACCTAACCTAACCTAACCTAACCTAACCTAACCTAACCTAACCTAACCTAACCTAACCTAACCTAACCTAACCTAACCTAACCTAACCTAACCTAACCTAACCTAACCTAACCTAACCTAACCTAACCTAACCTAACCTAACCTAACCTAACCTAACCTAACCTAACCTAACCTAACCTAACCTAACCTAACCTAACCTAACCTAACCTAACCTAACCTAACCTAACCTAACCTAACCTAACCTAACCTAACCTAACCTAACCTAACCTAACCTAACCTAACCTAACCTAACCTAACCTAACCTAACCTAACCTAACCTAACCTAACCTAACCTAACCTAACCTAACCTAACCTAACCTAACCTAACCTAACCTAACCTAACCTAACCTAACCTAACCTAACCTAACCTAACCTAACCTAACCTAACCTAACCTAACCTAACCTAACCTAACCTAACCTAACCTAACCTAACCTAACCTAACCTAACCTAACCTAACCTAACCTAACCTAACCTAACCTAACCTAACCTAACCTAACCTAACCTAACCTAACCTAACCTAACCTAACCTAACCTAACCTAACCTAACCTAACCTAACCTAACCTAACCTAACCTAACCTAACCTAACCTAACCTAACCTAACCTAACCTAACCTAACCTAACCTAACCTAACCTAACCTAACCTAACCTAACCTAACCTAACCTAACCTAACCTAACCTAACCTAACCTAACCTAACCTAACCTAACCTAACCTAACCTAACCTCACCTAACCTAACCTAACCTAACCTAACCTAACCTAACCTAACCTAACCTAACCTAACCTAACCTAACCTAACCTAACCTAACCTAACCTAACCTAACCTAACCTAACCTAACCTAACCTAACCTAACCTAACCTAACCTAACCTAACCTAACCTAACCTAACCTAACCTAACCTAACCTAACCTAACCTAACCTAACCTAACCTAACCTAACCTAACCTAACCTAACCTAACCTAACCTAACCTAACCTAACCTAACCTAACCTAACCTAACCTAACCTAACCTAACCTAACCTAACCTAACCTAACCTAACCTAACCTAACCTAACCTAACCTAACCTAACCTAACCTAACCTAACCTAACCTAACCTAACCTAACCTAACCTAACCTAACCTAACCTAACCTAACCTAACCTAACCTAACCTAACCTAACCTAACCTAACCTAACCTAACCTAACCTAACCTAACCTAACCTAACCTAACCTAACCTAACCTAACCTAACCTAACCTAACCTAACCTAACCTAACCTAACCTAACCTAACCTAACCTAACCTAACCTAACCTAACCTAACCTAACCTAACCTAACCTAACCTAACCTAACCTAACCTAACCTAACCTAACCTAACCTAACCTAACCTAACCTAACCTAACCTAACCTAACCTAACCTAACCTAACCTAACCTAACCTAACCTAACCTAACCTAACCTAACCTAACCTAACCTAACCTAACCTAACCTAACCTAACCTAACCTAACCTAACCTAACCTAACCTAACCTAACCTAACCTAACCTAACCTAACCTAACCTAACCTAACCTAACCTAACCTAACCTAACCTAACCTAACCTAACCTAACCTAACCTAACCTAACCTAACCTAACCTAACCTAACCTAACCTAACCTAACCTAACCTAACCTAACCTAACCTAACCTAACCTAACCTAACCTAACCTAACCTAACCTAACCTAACCTAACCTAACCTAACCTAACCTAACCTAACCTAACCTAACCTAACCTAACCTAATCTAACCTAACCTAACCTAACCTAACCTAACCTAACCTAACCTAACCTAACCTAACCTAACCTAACCTAACCTAACCTAACCTAACCTAACCTAACCTAACCTAACCTAACCTAACCTAACCTAACCTAACCTAACCTAACCTAACCTAACCTAACCTAACCTAACCTAACCTAACCTAACCTAACCTAACCTAACCTAACCTAACCTAACCTAACCTAACCTAACCTAACCTAACCTAACCTAACCTAACCTAACCTAACCTAACCTAACCTAACCTAACCTAACCTAACCTAACCTAACCTAACCTAACCTAACCTAACCTAACCTAACCTAACCTAACCTAACCTAACCTAACCTAACCTAACCTAACCTAACCTAACCTAACCTAACCTAACCTAACCTAACCTAACCTAACCTAACCTAACCTAACCTAACCTAACCTAACCTAACCTAACCTAACCTAACCTAACCTAACCTAACCTAACCTAACCTAACCTAACCTAACCTAACCTAACCTAACCTAACCTAACCTAACCTAACCTAACCTAACCTAACCTAACCTAACCTAACCTAACCTAACCTAACCTAACCTAACCTAACCTAACCTAACCTAACCTAACCTAACCTAACCTAACCTAACCTAACCTAACCTAACCTAACCTAACCTAACCTAACCTAACCTAACCTAACCTAACCTAACCTAACCTAACCTAACCTAACCTAACCTAACCTAACCTAACCTAACCTAACCTAACCTAACCTAACCTAACCTAACCTAACCTAACCTAACCTAACCTAACCTAACCTAACCTAACCTAACCTAACCTAACCTAACCTAACCTAACCTAACCTAACCTAACCTAACCTAACCTAACCTAACCTAACCTAACCTAACCTAACCTAACCTAACCTAACCTAACCTAACCTAACCTAACCTAACCTAACCTAACCTAACCTAACCTAACCTAACCTAACCTAACCTAACCTAACCTAACCTAACCTAACCTAACCTAACCTAACCTAACCTAACCTAACCTAACCTAACCTAACCTAACCTAACCTAACCTAACCTAACCTAACCTAACCTAACCTAACCTAACCTAACCTAACCTAACCTAACCTAACCTAACCTAACCTAACCTAACCTAACCTAACCTAACCTAACCTAACCTAACCTAACCTAACCTAACCTAACCTAACCTAACCTAACCTAACCTAACCTAACCTAACCTAACCTAACCTAACCTAACCTAACCTAACCTAACCTAACCTAACCTAACCTAACCTAACCTAACCTAACCTAACCTAACCTAACCTAACCTAACCTAACCTAACCTAACCTAACCTAACCTAACCTAACCTAACCTAACCTAACCTAACCTAACCTAACCTAACCTAACCTAACCTAACCTAACCTAACCTAACCTAACCTAACCTAACCTAACCTAACCTAACCTAACCTAACCTAACCTAACCTAACCTAACCTAACCTAACCTAACCTAACCTAACCTAACCTAACCTAACCTAACCTAACCTAACCTAACCTAACCTAACCTAACCTAACCTAACCTAACCTAACCTAACCTAACCTAACCTAACCTAACCTAACCTAACCTAACCTAACCTAACCTAACCTAACCTAACCTAACCTAACCTAACCTAACCTAACCTAACCTAACCTAACCTAACCTAACCTAACCTAACCTAACCTAACCTAACCTAACCTAACCTAACCTAACCTAACCTAACCTAACCTAACCTAACCTAACCTAACCTAACCTAACCTAACCTAACCTAACCTAACCTAACCTAACCTAACCTAACCTAACCTAACCTAACCTAACCTAACCTAACCTAACCTAACCTAACCTAACCTAACCTAACCTAACCTAACCTAACCTAACCTAACCTAACCTAACCTAAC
>FR997844.1:18075451-18397951 GCA_905475405.1 Schrankia costaestrigalis | reverse complement strand
TTTGACAATTTTTCACTGACTTTTCGTTTTTAACCACCTCCTATAGCAACAATTTAGTGTTCACAGACACCCTTTTGGATACCAACCCCTAGTTTCATCCCTAGGGACTTAGAAAATTTTTACGTGTTTTTGTAAAATTTTGATTTTGAAAAACACATACAACTTTGTCATTTTTTATTAGATTTTGAATTTTTTGGTTTTAAATTACGGGCATTAACGCCCCCTACACGACGACCACCCTCTTGTGGGGTATCGCTGTGTAGTTATTTTCAAATTTTTTGTTTTATCGTAATATTCTGTTTTTCGCTATAGAAACGAACATTGAGAGTCCTATTATAAGTGTTCGGAGTCATTATTATTGCTGAAATTATTACTTACCTGTGTGTTGACGTACTCCTGAGGTCCTACTGAAGTTTTAGCACCGTCCGACGTCCCGTTGGATCACGATCACCTGAAAAAGGAAGAATTTTGACATTTTTATATAAAAATTTTACATTTTAACTTTTTATTTGGCAACCCTACATCCTATTTTCAAAATTTATACGTATCTGGATCGGGCTAGTCGAGCCCTTTCTCTGGACACCTCATTTGTTAAAATCCGTTTGATAGAAAGTCAAAAAATCGCCCGCCCACCCCCCCTGTAGTGACTAGACACCTTAACTAGGTTCCATATATTGGTGGGACAAACATATTTTATAAAAAAAAAAAAAAAAAAACATGTTTGCAACCTGTCGTACACCTACAAAAGGTGCTAGTAAGGGGATGGAATCGCCAAAGGTGGACGATTCGATTGGAGCGCGCCGACAGCTTGATGTCGAGAACAATACAGCCCCGATAGCCCCGTGTACAACAGAAGCTTATATAAGCCGTACTTCAGAGGCGAAAGCCCAAATGCTTAAAATAGAAGCTTCGATTCGCGAAAGCCGCAATACAAAGACTGAGATCAGGGAAAAAGTGATTCAGGCTGCTAAACGACTGTATGCCTTGGTGAGAGATGCGGAAGAGGGCAAGGAATATACAGGCAGAAGAATAGACGAACCATCAGAGGAACAAAAATGCGAAAAGGGAAAGAATAAAGGGAAGCAGGAGAAGATTGATAAGGAGAAGGAACTGACTCGATTGCTTGAAGAACAGGGAAAAATATTAAAAGAGAATAGTCTGAAGTTAATTAAGATTCAGGAAACGCTTAACGAAGAGAAGAGAGACCGACTCGAGATGACATACGCGAGTGTAGCCGCGAGCTCTAAATTACCGGTACCACAAGCACGTACTCTTCATTCAGTCGTGATATCATCTGAAAACGAGCAAGAAACTGGTGAAGAGGTACTACAAAAGATTAGAATGGCAGTTAACGCGAAAGAAGACGGCATATCAGTAGAGAAAATTCGTAAGGCTAAAGACAGAAAAATAATAGTAGGATGCAGGACGGTAGAAGAAAGAAACAAGATCAGAGAAAAGATACAACAGTCCGGGAAGAAACTGAATGTCGAAGACGTTGTTAACAAAAACCCCTTGGTCGTCCTAAGAGGTGTATTATCTTACAATACCAATGATGACATTATTAAAGCGTTGAGAAACCAAAACGACAAGATATTTACCAATCTATCAGAGAAAGATAATTTTATGGAGGTAAAATACCGGCGCAACACTAGGAACCCGCACACTAATCACATTGTACTTGTTGTATCACCAACTTTGTGGCATAAGTTTATCGATCAGGGCATAGTCAGTCTAGACTTACAAAGGGTCAGGGTCGAAGACCAGTCCCCTCTCGTACAATGCTCTATGTGCCTTGGCTATGGTCATAGCAGACGTTTTTGTGTAGAACAAAATGCGAAGTGTAGCCACTGTGGACGCGATCACCTCAAAAACAACTGCCCAGAATGGCTTGCAGGTAAAGCACCAAGTTGCTGCAACTGTACAGCAGCAAAAATAGAACGAGCAGATCACAATGCCTTTGACCAAGTATGTCCAATCAAAAGGAAATACGACTCATTAGCGAGAAGCAACATATCTTATTGTTAAGGGCGTCCTAACAGATTTTATAGTCAAAACCCAGAACGAAATAAAGTCGTATACAGTTGCCCAAGCTAACCTACAACGCAAGCAACTAGCTAATGCAGAAATACTTATGGCTGCTAAAGACCGAAATCTTGCTTTAGCTTTGATTCAAGAGCCGTATGTGGGAGCTATGGGACGAATGAAGAGCCACAGCAATTTTAGACTATACCAGAATGAAACCGGTATGGGCACAGTCAAATCTGCGATCGTAGTCTACGATAGTAAATTGGATGTGATACCTTATCCAAAACTAACAACTAATAACATCTCAGTGGTCAGGATTCGTACCCGTTCTTGGGAAATTGCTGTGGTTTCATTCTACTTTGAACCAGACGTGCCAATAAGACCATACCTGGACCAATTAAGGCAGATACAAATTGAGCTTGGCAACATTCAAATTATAGCTGGTGGAGACACGAATGCTAAAAGTCTATGGTGGGGTAGCAGCAAAACGGATATAAGGGGAGAAGAGGCTGTAGGGGCCTTTGACGAGATGGACATGCATGTCCTTAACACCGGGAATGTTCCTACCTTTGATACCATAAGAGGAAATAAAAGATACAGCAGCAGCGTAGACGTCACGGTCTGTACCATCGATCTCCTGAACCTAATACAAAACTGGAGAGTAGAAGAGGAACTTACCAGTTCAGACCATAACGGTATTATATTTGATATACATCTTAAAAGAGCTCAAGGTCTAGATATTAAACGAACTACTCGCCTTTACTACACTAAAAATGTCAACTGGAAAAAATTCAATAATAAACTTAACCAACTAAATGAGGAAGAGAAGATCAGTGCAACTAACATACAAAATATCACAAATGAACAGAGCATTGAAAATAACGTCGAAACAATAACCAATATAATTCAAAGAACCTGCAACGAAACAATGCCAAACATAAAAACTAAAAAACAACTTACCTTGCCGTGGTGGTCTGATAAACTAGCAAACATGAAAAAAGAGGTACTTACCAAAAAGAGAAGAATACGATGCGCCGCGCCAATCCGGAGGGCCGCCGTTGTTGATGAATACCTGGAAAAGAAAAAAGATTATGAAGCAGAGGTAAAGAAAGCACAGGTAGAAAGCTGGAGGGACTTTTGCAGTAGACAGAGTAAGGAGGGAATGTGGGAGAGCATTTATAGAGTAATAGGAAGAGTAAGTAAGAGAGAGGAAGATCAACCATTTGTATACGAAAGCAAACAATTAGATCCCTATGAGTCTGCAAAATTGCTCGCAGAAACCTTTTATCCAGAAGACCCGGAATCAGGAGATGAAACTGTTCACCAACAGACAAGAAAACTAGCGGAAATAGTAAACAGCGTAGATATTAACCAACACCATGATCCCCCCTTCACGTTACATGAGCTAAAAACAGCAGTGATCAGTTTCAACCCAAAGAAAGCGCCAGGAGAAGATGGCCTTACCGCAGAAATATGTTCGCAAGCAATAATGCAGGATCCAGAAATTTTCCTTTCCTTAACTAATAAATGCCTCGAACTTGGGTATTTCCCGGCAAAATGGAAGAGAGCCACGGTTATCGCTCTTAGAAAACCAGGAAAGGAAAACTACACCTCTCCCAAATCATATAGGCCAATCGGACTCCTGCCTGTATTGGGGAAAATGTTCGAAAAAATGTTGGTTGAAAGACTCAAGTGGCACCTAATACCCCGAATGTCCACTAGCCAGTTTGGCTTTATGCCCCAGAGGAGCACCGAAGACGCCCTCTATAGCCTAATGGAACACATACGCGACAAGTTGAAACTTAAAAAGATAATAACTTTAATATCATTGGATATAGAGGGTGCATTCGACCATGCATGGTGGCCTCAAATAAGAGTCAGACTGGCAGAAGAGAAATGTCCAATCAACATAAGAAGAGTGGTGGATAGTTACCTACAAAATAGAGAGGTAGCCGTGAGGTACGCCGGAGCAGAAGCTCACAAATCTGCATCTAAGGGATGCGTTCAAGGGTCAATAGGAGGCCCTATCTTATGGAACCTTATTTTAGACCCACTTTTAAAAGAGTTTCACAATCTAGGAGAATATTGCCAAGCGTTCGCAGACGACATCGTGCTAGTTTTTGATGGCGATACAGCCTCCATTGTGCAAGAAAGAGCCAATGCTGCCCTCACACATGCTCAGCAGTGGGGAATCAAAAATAAATTGACATTTGCAGCACATAAGACACAAGCTATTTTAATAACCAATAAAATAAAATATGATACTCCACTGCTGAGAATGGGAGGAGTAGATATTAGTATGCGCGAAGAAATAAAAATCCTTGGACTCACGATTGACAATAAGCTCACCTTTAACAGTCACATTGCAAACATATGCAACAGAGGAGTCCAAATTTATAAGACACTGTCGAGAGCCGCAAAGGTCAGCTGGGGCTTGCATCCGGAAGTGATACGCACAATTTATATAGCAACAGTAGTACCAACCATCACATACGCAGCAAGTGCATGGGCAACTGCAACGGATAAATTGTGCGTGTCCAAAAAATTAAATGAAATGCAGAGAGGATTCGCCCAAAAAATCTGTAAGTCTTATAGAACGGTCTCCTTAAACTCTGCGCTAGTGCTGAGCGGTTTATTACCGCTTGATCTTGTAATAAAAGAAGCCGCAACATTATATAAGGTGCGTAGAGGTATCTTGCCAGCATTGGAAGGAAGTGACATAGAGTGTATGACTGCATATAAAGAGACGAAACATCCGGCGAAAAACATAAGCTTAGAATTCTGTTGCCTGGAAGACGAGACATCGCTGGAAACCCACAATATTCAGTCAGTGCGAATCTTTACAGACGGGAGTAAGATCGAGGGCAAGGTTGGAGCCGCACTCACTGTATGGAACGATGACAACGAAATAAAAACCGTCAAACTACGTCTAGCTCCGTTCTGTACAGTCTATCAAGCAGAATTGCTAGCCATCTTGCACGCCACCAACATCGCAATTAAACATCAAGACCCAAGTATTGGCATTTACAGTGACTCAAGATCAGCACTAGAAGCTGTCACAGGAAATAGATCATCTCATCCGCTTGTTACCAAAATAAGAGAAAACATTCACTCACTCTCGGAAAACAACAAAACCATAGAACTATTTTGGGTTAAGGCACACACAGGAATACAAGAAAATGAACGCGCAGATCAACTGGCAAAAGAGGCGGCACTAAAACTAAAAAAGAGCCCGGACTATGACAGCTGTCCTGTTTCTTTTGTGAAACGGGAAATACGGGCAGAAACCATGAGTGTATGGAATCAACGATACAAGGAGAGTACAACCGCCTCAACAACCAAGGTATTCTTCCCAGACGCAATAGAAGCGTACCAGATAGTAAGGGAAATGACTGTAAATCAAATTGTTACTCAAATAATGACAGGTCATGGCGGGTTTTCAGAGTATTTGTATCGATTCCGATGCAAAGACAACCCGTCATGCATATGTGAACCAAATGTTGATGAAAGTATTATTCATTTAATAACAGAATGCCCGGTATACAATAAGAAACGTTATGAAACTGAAATGGAAATAGATGCGACAATATCAAAGCAAAGTTTACATACATTAATTTGTAATAAAAAAACACGAGACATACTAATAAATTACTGCATAGACATAGCTAAACAAGTTATAACACGAAATAAGTAAATAAAATATAAAAGTAACAAAAGACTCTGACCACCACATCAGAGGATACAGGAAAAAAAAAAAAAAAAAAAAAAAAAAAAAAAAAAAAAAAAAAAAAAAAAAAAACCTAACCTAACCTAACCTAACCTAACCTAACCTAACCTAACCTAACCTAACCTAACCTAACCTAACCTAACCTAACCTAACCTAACCTAACCTAACCTAACCTAACCTAACCTAACCTAACCTAACCTAACCTAACCTAACCTAACCTAACCTAACCTAACCTAACCTAACCTAACCTAACCTAACCTAACCTAACCTAACCTAACCTAACCTAACCTAACCTAACCTAACCTAACCTAACCTAACCTAACCTAACCTAACCTAACCTAACCTAACCTAACCTAACCTAACCTAACCTAACCTAACCTAACCTAACCTAACCTAACCTAACCTAACCTAACCTAACCTAACCTAACCTAACCTAACCTAACCTAACCTAACCTAACCTAACCTAACCTAACCTAACCTAACCTAACCTAACCTAACCTAACCTAAACCTAACCTAACCTAACCTAACCTAACCTAACCGACCTATTTATTTTAGCAAATTTTGACAATTTTTCACTGACTTTTCGTTTTTAACCACCTCCTATAGCAACAATTTAGTGTTCACAGACACCCTTTTGGATACCAACCCCTAGTTTCACCCCTAGGGACTTAGAAAATTTTTACGTGTTTTTGTAAAATTTTGTTTTTGAAAAACACATACAACTTTGTCATTTTTTATTAGATTTTGAATTTTTTGGTTTTAAATTACGGGCATTAACGCCCCCTACACGACGACCACCCTCTTGTGGGGTACCGCTGTGTAGTTATTTTCAAATTTTTTGTTTCATCGTAATATTCTGTTTTTCGCTATAGAAACGAACATTGACAGTCCTTTTATAAGTGTTCGGAGTCATTATTATTGCTGAAATTATTACTTACCTGTGCGTTGACGTACTCCTGAGGTCCTACTGAAGTTTTAGCACCGTCCGACGTCCCGTTGGATCACGATCACCTGAAAAAGGAAGAACTTTGACATTTCTATATAAAAATTTTACATTTTAATTTTTTTATTTGGCAACCCTACATCCTATTTTCAAAATTTATACTTATCTGGATTGGGCTAGTCGAGCCCTTTCTCTGGACACCTCATTTGTTAAAATCCGTTTGATAGAAAGTCAAAAAATCAGCCCGCCCACCCTCCCTGTAGTGACTAGGCACCTCAACTAGGGTCCATACATTGGTGGGATAAATATATTTTTTAAGTTAGGTTTTAGTTTTTAAGTGCAGTTTTATTGACAATATATACCGATAAGGCAATATATTGACTAAGTTTACCTAACTGGAGTGATAGGAAAATTTTTGACAACGGTTTGAATATCCTAGTATCGTGGTTTTAATTTTAGTTTAGTTTAAGGACCAGTCTCACGCGGCTTTATACACCGGTGGGACAAAACACTGACTGTAAATACTTTATATTAATTAAGCGACATTACTATTTAACCAAAGAACAGCTAGTAATTTAGACCTGGCTTTTATCCTAAATTATTGACAAATAAAATAAGGCTTTATACACCTCTGCATATACTAAAATCAATTTCTGACAAACGGGACAGGCCCTGTACACCTGCTCGTTTCATACCATTATTTTATTACTATTTTTACAAATATTTTACACCATATACAATTTTAACCTACATTCAATTATCTAATTATTAAATTATTTTATTTACTTATTTGGATATATTTTTAACTGTTTTATATTTAAATTGTTTGTTGAGGATTTTGTATTTTATATAATTTATTAAGAAAAGCTGACCTACGGAGATGTATAGAACTCCCTCAAAACAGACTGGCGAATGTGCAGACATGATTAACTTGGCCTCTAAAACAGTGACCAAGGTACCAAATGTTAGACTCAGTATAGACGCGTGGGAGACAGGAAACGGCGATAGTCTTTCTGTATCTCCCGATCGTACCAGGACAAAACAGGCTGTGGTGCCAAACGCTAAGCAGAAGATAGACTTTGCTCAAGAGAGTAAGACAGCATCGGTGGATATGAGGAAGGCATCGCCGCTGTTGGAGGGGCCCTCAAGCAGGTTGGCAGAGGCAAGGGCCTGCGTGACTAGAGCCAAAACTCACTTGAGTAATTCAAGAAATTTGAAATGTGAAATAAAGACAGAAGTAACGAAAGCGATAGACCGACTGTACAGCTTGCTGAAGGAAATTGAAAAAGAAAAGAAGGAGCAGAAGGAGAAATCAGAAAAAGAACCAAAGACTATAGCACAAAGATCGACTTCGTCTGAAAAGTTAGTGGATAGAGACAGAGAAATAATGGTGAAAATAGAGCAACAAAGCGAAATACTGAAGGAGAATAAAGAAAGTTTAGATAGGATTCAGCAGATTTTAACAAAGAAAGAAGAAACATATGCAAGTATAACAGCTAGACCAGTCTTAAGCAGAGCCTCGGCGGGACCGACGCTGCATTCCATTATAGTAACATCAACGGATGAAATGGAGACAGGAGAAGAAGTACTAGATAGGGTAAGAAAAGTTGTTAATGCAACGGAGAGTGGAATAACGGTAGAAAGAATCAGGAAGGCAAAAGACAGGAAGATAGTAATGGGATGCAGAACGGAATCTGAAAGGGACAGAATCAAGGAAAAGATAAAGCAGGCCAGCGAACACCTAAACGTAGAGGACATCACAAACAAAAACCCTATGGTCATACTGAGGAGTGTGTTGTCGTACAACACAAATGACGATATCCTCCGAGCACTAAAAAACCAGAACACCGGGCTCTTTCAGGACCTTGATGAAAAAGACACGATCGCGGAGGTGAAATTTCGCCGACGCACGTGGAACCCTCACGCGGAGCATGTTGTGTTGACAGTGCCCACAGTACTCTGGCGCAGAATCATTGACAAAGGTGTTGTCAGTTTAGACCTGCAAAGGGTTAGAGCAGAAGACCAAACTCCCCTAGTTCAGTGCTCCATGTGTCTCGGATACGGGCACGGAAAAAGATTCTGCACAGAGACTGTGGTAAAATGCAGTCACTGTGGTGGCGACCATCTGAGGACTGCTTGTCCAGACTGGGCTGCAGGCGTTACACCGACATGCCGAAACTGCTCAGTAGCCAAAATGGACAAAACTGACCACAACGCGTTCAGCTCCGATTGTCCGATTAGGCGAAAGTGGGACGTGCTGGCGAGAAGCAGCGTAGCTTACTGCTAAGGACATAGTTGTTCGTACTTTGCATAGAGATTTTATTCAGAACGATTGCTGCGCATACAGAGACCCAAGATCGGTTTTAGAGGCCGTGTCATGTCCAAGACCATCACACCCACTCGTTGCCGAAATCTGGCAAATCCTCAAGCGTGCTCTGATTCAGGGCAAAAATGTACTTTTGTTCTGGATCAAAGCACATGCTGGGCTGGAAGGCAATGAGTGCGCGGACAAGCTCGCGAAGAAAGCGATTTTTTGGTTCGAAGAAAAAGCACAATTACGAACAATGCATGGATTACTTTCATGAAGAAAGTGACGTCAATTGTTGCTCCAAGACCGAAACAATCGCTAAGTATAGGGACGGTGACACGGCTTCAATCATAAGAGTCTTTCTGCCGGTGGCGGTAGAAGTGTATAGGGAAGTGCAAAATAAAAATAATAAATACTGTAAAGCAATAACAATAAGATAAATAAATAATAAAAATAGAGTTAACAATAGACCTGTACCTAGAGGAAACTTTTTATATACGATAGTATACAAAACAAGTGCCCAAAGGAGGGAAGCATAACAAACTAGCAACAGAAGCAAAGTACGAACAACGATGTCGGGGTTAAAAATAAAAGAAGATAATAATAAGAAAAACAACAATTGCTGATTACACGGAATAGATTCAAAGATAACCTGATTAAAATACAACACAAACAACAACATAAAATATCCAAAGTTAAAACTAAAAAGTATACAAGGTCCCTGATCATGTTAGGGGAAACATGAAAAAAAAAAAAAAAAAAAAAAAAAAAAAAAAAAAAAAAAAAAAAAAAAAAAACAAAAAAAAAAAAAAAAGTCAAAAAACACCCGCCGAAGACTCTTCCAGTGCATACTGTGCATTGAAACATCTAACAAAGTTTACCTTATCCCTACGAAATTTAAAAAATCACCTCTTTGTTTTAGCAAATTTTGACAATTTTTCACTGACTTTTCGTTTTTAACCACCTCCTATAGCAACAATTTAGTGTTCACAGACACCCTTTTGGATACCAACCCCTAGTTTCATCCCTAGGGACTTAGAAAATTTTTACGTGTTTTTGTAAAATTTTGTTTTTGAAAAACACATACAACTTTGTTTTTGATTTAGTTTTGATGTTTTTCAATTAAAAAAAAAACCTAACCTAACCTAACCTAACCTAACCTAACCTAACCGACCTCTTTGTTTTAGCAAATTTTGACAATTTTTCACTGACTTTTCGTTTTTAACCACCTCCTATAGCAACAATTTAGTGTTCACAGACACCCTTTTGGATACCAACCCCTAGTTTCATCCCTAGGGACTTAGAAAATTTTTACGTGTTTTTGTAAAATTTTGTTTTTGAAAAACACATACAACTTTGTCATTTTTTATTAGATTTTGAATTTTTTGGTTTTAAATTACGGGCATTAACGCCCCCTACACGACGACCACCCTCTTGTGGGGTACCGCTGTGTAGTTACTTTCAAATTTTTTGTTTTTATCGTAATATTCTGTTTTTCGCTATAGAAACGAACATTGAGAGTCCTCTATAAGTGTTCGGAGTCATTATTATTGCTGAAATTATTACTTACCTGTGCGTTGACGTACTCCTGAGGTCCTACTGAAGTTTTAGCACCGTCCGACGTCCCGTTGGATCACGATCACCTGAAAAAGGAAGAATTTTGACGTTTTTTCATAAAAATTTTACATTTTAACTTTTTATTTGGCAACCCTACATCCTATTTTCAAAATTTATACTTATCTGGATTGGGCTAGTCGAGCCCTTTCTCTGGACACCTCATTTGTTAAAATCCGTTCGATAGAAAGTCAAAAAACACCCGCCGAAGACTCTTCCAGTGCATACTGTGCATTGAAACATCTAACAAAGTTTACCTTATCCCTACGAAATTTAAAAAATCACCTCTTTGTTTTAGCAAATTTTGACAATTTTTCACTGACTTTTCGTTTTTAACCACCTCCTATAGCAACAATTTAGTGTTCACAGACACCCTTTTGGATACCAACCCCTAGTTTCATCCCTAGGGACTTAGAAAATTTTTACGTGTTTTTGTAAAATTTTGTTTTTGAAAAACACATACAACTTTGTTTTTGATTTAGTTTTGATGTTTTTCAATTAAAAAAAAAAAAAATTTTGAAAATTTTTCTTTTTCTTAGTTTGTTAATTCTTTCTTTTCTTATGACTATTGTGGTCTTTTAAAATTGTAAATATTAATTCTTTGGACTTTGAGAGCCAATTTTCTGATCATTTTTAAATTTTTATTTTCTTGTATAAATTTTTATTTTCTTGTATAAATATCGTTTTATGTTATGAAACGTGCATTTTAACCATGGGGAAACCTCTTGAGGAAATCCAATTGCCTGGCAAGGCAGAGGATGTTCAGGACTTCGACTCATTTAGGTTCCTAATAAATAAAATTGTGCCACTATTAAAAGAATGCTGCATGTCTCCAAGTGTCACTCGTCAGGGCAAAGACTTCATCAAGAGGGCAGCCGACGAAATACTTAAAGCCACTGAGGTCTTGGATACCAAGTTAACATCCCCCCCAAGCGCCCTTTTTTATGATGCAGATGAGAACCCTCCCTCGAATGATCTTAAGCAAGAGATCCTAGCGTGTGTTCGGGGAGAGTTCGAGAAGCTCAAAAAGGAATTTACACCTTCAGCGCCAGTGACAATCCCAAACATGACACGGTCTTATGCACAGACAGTTAAAGCGAGTTCGTACAAACCTGCTACTCCTCCCCGCGTAATGCCTTCAATCATCATTAAAAATGCAGAATCCAACGAAAGCCAAATTAACGTGTACGACGAGTGGAAGAAAAACGTGTCCTTCAGGAATACGAATTTTGCTCCTTCTAAGGTCCGAACATTGGCGAAAAATGTTGTGCGCGTAGACTTCGACAAAAAAGAACACTGTGCAGAGGTTATTAAAAAAGTCAACAGTATTCCAGGGATGCATGCAGAGGAGGCCCGCCTACGTCGACCCTTAATTATTGTGAAAGGAGTGAGCAAAGACATCCAAAGAGACGAACTTTTACCTATTATTGCGCAGCAAAACTCACTTGATGTCGAAGATATACGTTTGTGTTTCTTGCTCAAGAACCGAAATGATCGACTATACAATGCAGTGCTTGAGGTCCTTCCCAACGTGAGAAAGCAACTCGTAGAAGCGGAACGTATAAACGTGGAACACCAGCGAGTGCATGTAGCAGATTTCTCGCGTTTTGTACAGTGCTTTAAATGTTTGCAGTTTGGGCATATTAACAGCAAATGCACTGCTGATTTCTACCCATGCGCTCATTGTGCATCTGAGAGCCACTCGGTCAAGGATTGTCCATCTAAAAGCAACCCAGATAAGATGAAGTGCTTTAATTGCGAAGCTTTTAACAACAGAACTAAAAGTAATGTCAACACACATCACTCCGCACTAAATTCAACACTATGTTCCCGCATAATATACATTAAGAAAACCCTAGATGAGACAGTAGATTATGGTTTATAGTGATCTAAAGATTCTTCAATGCAACTTACGACGTTCATATGTGTCTCAAGGAGAATTTTTAAACTACTTCTCAAATAACAAATATGATATAGCACTGGTCACTGAACCATATATCGGACGATCTAATCTAGTCCAAAGCCAGCCTGGAATGAACATTTTTCAGTTTGACACTACTGGCTCTGTTAAGGCATGTATTATCATTAAAGCCACGCTTGGTCATGTCCTCGGAATGACACAAATGTCTACGTCTAACCTTGCCGTTGTACAATTATCACTAGGAGGTCGAAAACTGTTTTTAGCATCGATCTATATAGAGCCGGGATATGACATAAATAACACTATCTCTGCAATAGATAGATTTCTTCATGAAACCAGTGGAGCTTATAGGGTTATTGGTGGTGATGTTAATGGCAAGCATTCAGAATGGGGAGAAAGATCGGCAGATGCTCGTGGCAATGACGTGGTTGACATGCTATCCTCACGCTCATTGTATGTGTGCAACACGGGAACAGCACCTACATTCGAAGCCACACGCCACGGTAGATATTGCTCCTCAATAATTGATATTACCGCTGCATCAGACAATTTAATAACAGACATCTATGACTGGTCTCTTAACCTGCATGCCTGTCCTAGCTCTGACCACAACGCAATAGAGTTTCGCATAACATTAAGAGGAAAAGTATCTAAACCTCATTCAACTTCAACTTATAGGTACAATACACACAACATTAATTGGAGCGAGTTTAGCGCTAGATTGCAGACACAATTTTCTGAATCACTTGAGGTTATGACACCAGATTCACTCGGCAGCGCAGAAATAGACATGCTGGTAAGAAGAATGACGACAGACATCCAAAAAGTGTGTGATAATATCCTTCTAGCAAAGTCACAGTATAAGCCACGAAATCCATGGTGGTCTGATGAGTTGGAGTCACTCAAGAAGCAATGCATAAGAGCACATCATCGAATACATGACCTCAAATTAGCTGGTAAATCTTTGACGGATATCTTGCAGACGTATAAAGAGTTAAAAATATCTTACTCAAAGGCCTTATCCAAAGCATCTACAGATCACTTTCGGGAATTCTGCTGTAATCAGAAAAAAGAGAATGTATGGTCCCTCACTAACCGTCTCCTCAAAGATTGCCCTAAACAAAGGCCTCCGGTGACTCTTAAAATTGGTTCAGCTTTTACAACTAGCAGCACATCAACGGCAGACGCTCTACTGAATCACTTTTTTCCGGATGACGAAAATGATACGACAGAACATCAGCGTATTATACGAGAAAGTGATGGAGTCGAACCAAATGAAGCAAGAGACGACCCACCATTTACACAAGAAGAGATTAGAGACTGCCTTAAAAGCATTAACCCACAAAAGGCTCCTGGCGTCGACCATCTGACAGCAGATATCTGTCTAAGTGCATTTGACACCATCCCAATGTTTTTTACATCGCTCTTAAATCGGTGCCTGGAACTAGGATACTTTCCCATCGACTGGAAACAGGCCTTTGTAAAAATACTGCCCAAACCCAATAGGGATGATCCTCACGACTTGTCTTCTTTCAGGCCAATAGGGCTAATCACAGTCTTTGGCAAGTTGTTGGAAAAACTTATCTCCAAGCGCATTGCATATTATCTCGAGTATACAAATAAATACAACAAGCGTCAATATGGCTTTAAAGAACAGGTCTCTACTGTAGACGCCATACAAGCGGCCATAAAACGAATCACAGAGGCCAAGGCTGGAGGCAAACATGTCATTGCTGTGTCACTTGACATTAAGTCAGCATTTGATAATGCTTGGTGGCCACTTCTTCTACACAGATTAAGAAAATTAAACATTCCTAATAATCTGTACGTACTTATCAGGAACTACTTGCAGGATAGAGTAGCCATGCTTAACTTTGGTGACTCCTCAGCCTCAAAACAAACAACAAAAGGGTGTGTGCAAGGGTCGGTTTGCGGCCCCATGTTTTGGAACATTATATTAGATGACTTACTTGACACCTCTCTACCACATGGGGCTAGCATCCAAGCTTTTGCAGATGATGTACTCCTTATAGTTGAGGGCAAGTCTGCCAAGCAGGTTACGGAAATTACTAATGAGGCACTACTAAAGATATCTGACTGGGGAAATGAAGCAAAACTGAAATTTGGCCCTGAAAAGACACAAGCCATAGCGTTTTCATCACAAGCAAGCAAAAGTCAATTAGTTCTTAGTAATACAGCTATACCTTTTAACAAAGAAATCAAAATATTAGGAGTAGTAATTGATGATCGTTTAACCTTTATAAGCCACTCACGTTACGTGATTAGCAAAGCAACAAAGATTTTTAGAAAACTTATTCTACTTGTCAAGCCAACATGGGGTGTTCATCCAGAAAACATCGAAATAATATATAGGCAAGTTATTCAGCCAATGTTTACTTATGCTGCTGGGATTTGGGGGACAGCAACAAGGTATTACTGTGTCCGCAAAGCACTTACGTCTTTTCAGCGTCAGTTCGCAATACGAGCTATCAGAGGTTTCCGTACAATCTCCGCCACTGCGGCTGTCGCGCTCGCTCAATTTATTCCTTTACACTTAGCAGTAATAGAAGCAATGAACATCCACATTGTCAGAACAACTGGACAATGCCCGGGTCTCCCAAATGACATTACTCTTAGACGCAACATACCAGTCAAAGAACAGCTTCATCCAGCCAATAGAGTCTCCATAGAATATACTACAGCCCACACCCAAGAAGAGCTAGATGAAACACTTATAGGAACACCTATCACTATTTATACAGACGGTAGTAAGCTTGATACTGGGGAAGTAGGATCAGCTGCAATAATACAACTTCCGGAGGGAGAAATAGTTAAAAAGAAAACTAAATTAGGACGCACTACATCAGTATTTATAGCAGAACTAACAGCTATCAAAACTGGACTCGACTGGTTGTATAACTATGCAAGACCACTAAATGCAATAGTAGTCACTGATTCCCTATCGTCCTTAAAAGCTCTGCAAGATAGAAATAATTCTGATCCCACTGTAGTGTACATTCACTTACTGCTAAGAAAATTTAATATGATCCACAAGGTTAAAATTAAATTTGCTTGGGTCAAAGCTCATGCTGGTATATCTGGCAATGAATTAGCTGACATGTGCGCTAAAGACGCAGCTCTTCTAAAAACCGCTACAACAGAAAATGTATTTCCATTATCTTATGCAAAGTATATACTGCGAATAAAAACTCTGGAAAAATGGCAAGAGGAATATGAAGAAGGCAGTAAAATGTCCTTAATATACCAATGGTTCAAAACAATCGAAGAGATTCGAGAATTCCGTAAAAGCGCAAAAACTTCATTCGCCTTAACACAAATTATCACAGGTCATGGCTACCATAAAAGCTACTTACATCGATTCAAAATCACCAGCGATGCGCAATGCCCCTGTGACAACATAAGCGTACAAGATATAAATCATCTTCTCAAGCAGTGTCTAATTTTCGCCCTCTCAAGATTAGATCACGAAACAGCTTGCAACAACGAAAACATCAGTCCTTACGATTTAAATAAAATATGTAAAAATGTAGAAACAACAAAAACTTTTATAAACTTCATAAACACAATTGTTAGACAATTAAAATCGATAAATAAAACCTAAACTAATAAAATAAAAAATAAAACCTAATTACTTAATAAAATGATTGTATCAACCTGTATCCATTCGCAGGATGAAACAAACATTTCCAATACGTAGAAATAAATAATAAATACTAAGTGATACAAATAAAAACGATAGAAGAATAAACAAACTATTAAGATCCAAAATATAAAAACCTAACCTAACCTAACCTAACCTAACCTAACCTAACCTAACCTAACCTAACCTAACCTAACCTAACCTAACCTAACCTAACCTAACCTAACCTAACCTAACCTAACCTAACCTAACCTAACCTAACCTAACCTAACCTAACCTAACCTAACCTAACCTAACCTAACCTAACCTAACCTAACCTAACCTAACCTAACCTCCCTAACAATCTCCCCTAGTACAATGCTCCATGTGTTTGGGATACGGACATGGAAAAAGATTCTGCACAGAGACTGTGGTAAAATGCAGTCACTGTGGTGGTGACCACCTGAGGGCTGCATGTCCGGACTGGGCTGCAGGCGTTACACCGACATGCCAAAACTGCTCGGTAGCCAAGATGGAAAAAACCGACCACAACGCTTTCAGCTCCGATTGTCCGATAAGGCGGAAGTGGGACGTGCTGGCGCGAAGCAGCGTTGCTTACTGCTAAGGACATAGTTATTCGTACTTTGCTAGAAGATTTTAATCAGAATAATTGCCGTGCATACAGTGACCCAAGATCGGTTGTAGAGGCCGTGTCATGTCCAAGATCACCACACCCACTCGTTGCCGAAATCTGGCAAAACCTCAAGCGTGCTCTGATTCAGGGCAAAAATGTACTTTTGTTCTGGATCAAAGCACACGCTGGGCTGGAAGGCAATGAGCGCGCGGACAAGCTCGCGAAGAAAGCGATTTTTTGGCTCGAAGAAAAAGCACAATTACGAACAATGAAGTATTACTTTCATGAAGAAAGTGACGTAAATTGTAGCTCCAAAACCGAAACAATCGCTATAGGGACGGTGACACGGCTTCGATCACAAGAGTTTTTCTGCCGGTGGCGGTAGAAGTGTATAGGGTAGTGCAAAATAAAAATAATAAATATAGTAAAGAAATAACATTAAAATAAATAAATAATAAAAATAGATTAAACAATAGACCTGTACCTAGAGGAAACTTTTTTATATACGAAAGTATACAAAACAAGTGCCCAAAGGAGGGAAGCATAACAAACTAGCAACAGAAGCAAAGTGCGAATAACGATGTCGGTGTTAAAAGGAAAAGAAGATAAAAATGAAAGAAATAACAATTAATGATTACACAGAAAAGATTCAAAGATAACCTGATTAAAACAAAACACAAATAACAACATAAAAAATACCCAAAGTTAAAACTATAAAGTATACAAGGTCCCTGATCATGTTAGGGGAAACATGAATTTTAATAAAAAAAAAAAAAAAAAAAAAAAAAAAAAAAAAACCTAACCTAACCTAACCTAACCTAACCTAACCTAACCTAACCTAACCTAACCTAATTTGGGTACCTGGCGGAGGCTCAAAAAGCCCAGACCGCCAGTTGGAAAACCTTCTGCGGAAAGCAGGACCGCGAAACAATGTGGGAAGGGATCTACAGAGTCATAAATTACACTACAGCTAGACAGGAGGACATGCCTCTGGTAAAAGAGGGCAGAGTACTTGGAGGAGCGGAGTCCGCAGATCTACTAGCGGGGACCTTTTATCCGGAGGATGGAACCGACGAGGACAATGAAGACCACAGGCAAACAAGACTCAACGCAGAAAGCGTGAATGATGGAGAGCATGGTGAGTCATGCGACCCGCCATTCACGGAGGAGGAGCTGAGGTGGTCAGCGTCGAGCTTCGACCCGAAAAAGGCCCCCGGCCTCGATGGATTCACGGCGGAAATATGTCAAATGGCGATATCTGTAGATCCCGACCTTTTTCTCGCCCTGATAAACAGGTGTCTGGCTCTCTCCCACTTCCCTACCGCGTGGAAAGAAGCTGTGGTTGTGATCCTGAGAAAACCCGGGAAAAAGGATTATACACATCCCAAATCCTACCGGCCGATTGGTCTTTTGCCGGTCCTGGGAAAAATCCTGGAAAAAATGATGGTGCGGCGCATAAGATGGTATGTGCTCCCCGGGATGAGCGAGCGCCAATTCGGTTTCACACCGCAGCGCAGCACCGAGGACTCCCTCTATGTCATGTTAAAACACATTAAAGACAGGCTCGCAGCGCGTAAAATTGTGACAGTCATATCATTAGACATAGAGGGAGCCTTCGATAGCGCGTGGTGGCCGGCGATAAGGTGTCGGCTTGCGGAGACAGGATGTCCAGTGGATATCAGACGACTGGTGGACAGCTACCTGAAAAATAGAAAAGTCAGGGTTAGGTACGATGGCTCAGAGGTAACGCGTAGTACAAATAAAGGTTGCGTTCAGGGCTCAATAGGGGGCCCAATATTCTGGAACCTCCTGTTGGACCCCCTATTGAAGGATCTGAAGAGGAGGGGTGACTACGCACAGGCCTTTGCGGATGATGTGGTCCTGATCATTTCCGGAGACCTCGGATCTGAGGTCCAGGGACGTGCCAATGCGGCCCTCGAGCATGTTCGGGGATGGGGTGTCAAAAATAAGCTCAAGTTTGCACCACACAAAACGCAGGCCATGGTGATAACTAAAAAACTGAAGTTTGACACCCCAGCCCTTAGCATGGGCGGGGAACGCATTGGCATGTCAAAGGAGATCAAAATTCTCGGGCTGACAGTTGACGAAGGCCTTACATTCAACACTCACGTGTCGAATGTGTGCCGCAAGGTGCTGAGCCTATATCGTCAGCTGTCATGCGCCGCAAAAATCCACTGGGGTCTAAACCCGGAGGTGATCAGAACCATATATGTTGCTGTGGTAGAGCCTATCATGCTGTATGCCTCCAGCGTGTGGGCACCGGCGGCGGAGAAACTTGGAGTAAGGAAGCAGCTGGATGCGGTACAACGAGGCTTCGTACGGAAGATTGTTAAAGCCTACAGGACAGTCTCCCTAAATTCGGCCCTAGTACTCTCTGGGTTGCTACCCCTAGATCTCAGGATCCGGGAAGCAGCCCATCTTTACGAAGAAAGAAAGAACTATACCCAGAGAGTGACAGGAGACCGGGAGGTCGAGAGACCTGTAGCCTGCACGGATGTGCCGCATCCAGCTGAGCAATCCGGTTTGAGTTTCGGCAGGTTGGAGGATTGTGCAGAACGACTCCAGGGTGTAGAGAATATCTACACCGATGGCTCAAAAATAGAGGGAAAGGTAGGCGCAGCTCTATCCCTATGGGTAGAAGGCCATGAGATACGATCGCAGAAAGTCAAACTGGAGTCTTTCTGCACAGTCTACCAGGCTGAATTGCTGGCCTTAATGAAGGCAACTGAGGTAGCCCTTAAGAGGACCGCGGATAGAGTCAGGGTCTTTTGCGATTCCAGGTCGGCCCTGGAAACAGTGGTAAATGGAACTTCCCTCCATCCCCTCGCTGTGAAAATTCGCGAAAATCTGCACACAGCAAGATCTCGCGCCCAAAACATTGATATGTTCTGGGTGAAAGCGCACGTGGGGCTGGAGGGAAATGAAAGAGCGGACACCCTGGCGAAGGACGCTGCACTAAAAACTAAAAGGAAACCAGATTATAGTATGTGTCCGGTTTCGTTCGTCAAGCGTCAAATCCGTCTGGAGACGCTTGACGAATGGAACCGTCGGTACGTAAATGGTGAAACAGCGAGTGTGACAAAATTGTTTTTCCCCGATGCGGTGGAGGCATACCGCATTATAAAGAAAATGGAGCTGGATCCAGTAATGGTACAGGTGATGACTGGCCACGGCGGGTTCTCCCAGTACTTACATCGATTTAAGTGCAGGGAGAGCCCGGCGTGCATATGCGATGGAATAAGTGAAGAATCGGTGCTTCATATACTCACTGAGTGTCCGGCTTACGGCAGGGAACGAGCAGAGGTAGAGACAGCAATGGAAGTCGAGGTCAATGCTGACAGCATCAAGGATATAATGCAAAGCGAAATTAATAGAAATATATTTGTAAAATATTGTAAAGAAATAGCAAATAAGGTTATAAAAAGAAATAGACAACCACAACCACTGCGTATATAAATAGTAACAAGCGTTATAGATATACCCCCAGTGGGCAAAGTATATAAATATTTTTTTTTTTGTTTATTGTAATATAATTATAGCTATTTATAAAAATGATAAAGTTGTAAAATTGTAATAAAATGTAACCCATAGCCTATCCCTATGCTATGATGACAAAGGCCCTGATAATGTCAGGGGACTATATAGCTGAGCATAAAAAAAAAAAAAAAAAAAAAAAAAAAAAAAACCTAATTTGGGTCTCGAGGTGGCGCTTCACAAGTCCGAGGCCGTTTTCTTCCATGGGCCTCGGAACCGTCCACCTTCGGGATCCCACATAGTGGTAGGAGGGGTTCGCATCGGCATCGAGCCCTCTATGAAGTACTTAGGGTTGGTTCTCGATAGTCGATGGAACTTCGAAGAACACTTTCGACGTTTGGCTCCAAAGCTAAAGGCCGCCGCGAACAATCTGTCGCGGCTTTTGCCGAATTTGGGAGGGCCAAACGCCTCCTGCCGGAGGCTCTATTGCGGGATCGTGCGGTCGATGGCGCTCTACGGCGCTAATTGTGATGTCGATGCCAAATTATACAAAATTAAAATAAGAATTGATACATAAACAAAAAAGAATAGCAATAGATAATAGATAGATAAAGCATTGATAAAACATATAAATGATAAACTCAACAAACATAATCATAGATTGAAACTAAAATTAAAATTATATACAAATATTTACAATCAAAAGCGAAAAAAGTCCCTGATCAAGTTAGGGGTACACAGGAAAAAAAAAAAAAAAAAAAAAAAACAACCTAACCTAACCTAACCTTTTTTTTTTTTTTTTTTTCTCGTGGGAAAACCTTTTATAGGCCGTCTACCCGCCTTTGGCCTAGGCGGGCAGGTGTGTCGGAGTCCCGAAAGATGGTAATACGGTTTACCGACTAAAAACCCACGGTGTTCCTCTTTCACCCAAAATGCCGAGACGGCGAGAAGACTAGCATTACTCGAGCCGTCCCGGCGGGTGCTGGTCCGCAAGATTCGCGGACCCCAAAAGATGGATAGGGCGGACCTTGCCCTTCCTCTGTAGAGAGGCGTACGTGGAACACTACGCCGTCCTCTCTGGCCTGCTACTCAACGGCGACAAACTGGCCATAGTTTGCCGCCCGCAGGCCCCTCACGGTGGCTGGAGGTCGTCCCGAGGCGCCCTCCTCTGACGCCCAGATCTGCGGGTTGAGAGGGAGGATGATCGACTGATCTCCCTCTCCCTTTCCGCCGCTTCCTTGACGGACAGAACCGTCTCTGCGAATGAAGCGGCGGCTTCCCAAGCACTCTCGCTTCGTACCATCAAACTGATGAGTACCAGCAGCGAGAGGCTACCCACCCTGACTGCGCCGGTCAATACACGGCGCGGCTCGTGCCACGCCGGGCACTCCGCCAATGTGTGGTGCGCCGTGTCTTCGGCGCAGTCCCCGCAGTGGTGACAACTGGACGTCTCCTCACGGCCGATTCGACAGAGAAATTTGCCGAAGCAGCCGTGGCCGGTGAGCAACTGTGTCAACCGGTACGAGAGGGCGCCATGACGCCTCTCTAGCCACTCGTGGAAAACGGGCCTTACCGCCACAATTGTGGCGTGCCCGGCACTAGGTCGCACAAGTCGCGCCGCCCACTCCGCCAGCATGTTACGGCGGAGCTGGGACCTTACTTCCTCCACTACGCGGGGCGCTGTTGATACGCCCCGCACCAGTGCATCCCCGCGCCATTGGAAAAGCGACGCGAGGACCCTGGCCTCAAGGTCCCACGGCGGGGATCCGGCAAGGAGGCTCGCCGACTCGAAGGCGATCGTGCGGTAGCCCCTGATGCATCTGACGGACATTATTCGTTGGGGAGCTCGCAAAAGGGCGAGACTCCGGTCCGTCAGATCATCGGCCCAAATTGGAGCGCCGTAGAGCGCCATCGACCGCACGATCCCGCAATAGAGCCTCCGGCAGGAGGCGTTTGGCCCTCCCAAATTCGGCAAAAGCCGCGACAGATTGTTCGCGGCGGCCTTTAGCTTTGGAGCCAAACGTCGAAAGTGTTCTTCGAAGTTCCATCGACTATCGAGAACCAACCCTAAGTACTTCATAGAGGGCTCGATGCCGATGCGAACCCCTCCTACCACTATGTGGGATCCCGAAGGTGGACGGTTCCGAGGCCCATGGAAGAAAACGGCCTCGGACTTGTGAAGCGCCACCTCGAGACCCAAACGCCGGATCCTATGCACGACTTGCGCGACTCCAGCAGTCGCCAATATCTGGGCCTGCCGGTGCGTCTTACCCCTCGCGGTGACCAAAGTGTCGTCAGCGTAACAAACAACGCTGACACCCGCGAGGAGCGCACCGCGCAGCGCCCAATCATAACCAATGTTCCACAGGAGCGGACCCAGAACCGACCCCTGTGGAACTCCACATCCGATGTCTCGCCGACATAATCCCTCCCGACCCGGGTAGGTAATCACACGATCCTCTAAATATGCCCCGACAATGCGGCGGAGGTAGGGCGGCACACCATGGTACACTAGTGCCGCCCGAATACAACTCCAAGGCAAGGTGTTGAAAGCGTTGGCAATGTCTAACGAGACAGCCAACAACACCTCGCCCCGGGACACAGCGTCCTCCGCCAGACTCCTCACGTGCTTGATGGCGTGCACGGTGGAGCGCCCCTGGCGAAAACCAAATTGACATTCCGCCAGATCCGGCCCAACTAAGGAAAGGTGGCGGACGAGGCGGTCTGCAAGCACACCCTCGAACAGCTTGCTCACCTCGTCCAGCAACACAATGGGCCGGTAGGCAGACGGTGAGTCTGCCGGGCGCCCCTCCTTCTTGAGAAGGACCATACGCCCATGTTTCCATGGCTCTGGAAATCGGCCCCTCTCAAGGCACGCCGATAGGAGCCCTAATAGTCGGGGCGCGAGCTCCCGTAGGGCCAGGACCCACGCTCGGCCTGGAATGCCATCGGGTCCCGGCGCGGTGTTCTTCCTCTGAAGTCGTAACACCGCAGCCCGCAACTCTACCCGGGTCACCTCGGGCACGTCGTCGTCTTCCTCTTCGTCTTCGAAGTTCCATCGGCCATCGAGTACGAGCCCAAGGTACTTCAAAGTGGGCTCGATGCCGATGCGAACCCCTCCTACCACAATGTGGGATCCCGAAGGTGGACGGTTCCGAGGCCGTACGGGGTGAACCTAACCTAACCTTTTTTTTTTTTTTTTTTTTTTTTGCGCTGGGAAAATCCTTTTACGCAGCCCCCTTCCTGTCGGGGGACGGGAAAGGGGTATGTGAGACTCCCCGGGAAAGAGATTCCCGGTATACCCACTAAAAACCCAGCGGTGCTCCGACCTCGCCTTAGTGGAGGGGGTCTGGGAATCCATGACATCCAGTCCCCCACCGGCGATTGCCCGCCTTACGGCAGGCCCCTCACGCCTCCCCCCAATGGGGAGGGGGCCTTATAATGGCCGGAGCACAGGGGGTGGATCGTGTGATGCAGGCGGTGGCGCCCCCGCGCCTGTCGCCCGCTGATCACCCCCTGGGGTGGATGAGGACGGACGTTGTGTTCGCCGTCCTCCGCCCCTTCTTCGTCTGCGGAGCGGCGCCGCGAGAGGGTCGTCCTCCCGCACGCGCTCCGCTGCCTCCTTCTGTGACATGACCCCCTCACAGAAGGAGGCTACCGCTTCCCACGCCTCCTCGCTGCCCAGCATGGCAGATATCACGCTGGGGAGCGAGAGGTCGTGACCGACCGCCGCCACCAGGGCGCAGCGGGACTCCGCCCACGACGGGCACGCCTCCAGGGTGTGCTCCGCCGTGTCCACCGCCGCCTCGCAGTGGTGGCATAGCGGAGTCTCCTCTCTCCCAATCCGATGCAGGTACGATCCGAAGCAACCATGCCCGGACAGCACCTGCACCAGACGCAGGGAGAGGCAGCCATGACGCCGATCGAGCCAATCACTAAGGACGGGCCCGATGGCGTCCAGCGTCCGCCGACCAAACGATGCGGAGGCAAGATCCTCGGCCCAGTGCCGAGTCACTGCCTCCCGCATCTCCTCCCGCACCTCTTCCCGCACTGCCGGGTCCGGGCGCCGGTTGAGCGTCCTCTGCTCCGCCACTCGTGGAAAATGGGCCTTACCGCCACAATTGTGGCGTGCCCGGCACTAGGTCGCGCAAGTCGCGCCGCCCACTCCGCCAGCATGTTACGGCGGAGCTGGGACCTTACTTCCTCAACTACGCGGGGCGCTGTTGATACGCCCCGCACCAGTGCATCCCCGCGCCATTGGAAAAGCGACGCGAGGACCCTGGCCTCAAGGTCCCACGGCGGGGATCCGGCAAGGAGGCTCGCCGACTCGAAGGCGATCGTGCATCGATCTGACATTATTCAGTCCCTCAACTGGACCGCAGTTGCGTCTCCATATGAATGTGGGCGTCGGGCGGTTGGCGCTGCCGAGGCCCGTGGAAGAACACGGCCTTGGTCTTGTGCAGCGCCACCGTCAGCCCCAGGCGGGAAATACGGTCTACAACCTGCGAACCGCCCGCCGAGGCCAGACTGGCCGCCTCCTCAAAATTTCTCCCCCGGGCAGTCAATAGAGTGTCATCCGCATAGCAGATGACAGACGTGCCACGGGGGAGGTTGCCTCTCAAAATCCAGTCGAATCCGATGTTCCACAGGAGCGGCCCAAGAACAGAACCCTGTGGAACACCGGACTCGACGCCGTATTGGCGGAGCTGACCCGACTTGTCCTCGAGGAGGACTGTGCGGTCCGTCAGGTAGTCCGCCAATAGGCCCCTCAAATACGGAGGCACTCCGTGAAAGCGGAGCGCCTCTAGGATGGTGGAGTGGGGAATGGAGTTGAAGGCGTTGGCTATGTCGAATGACACAGCCAACAGCCCTTCCCCCGCATCCATCGCCTCCTTCACCAGGCCCTTGAGCTGGGAGAGGGCGTCCACTGTCGAACGCTCAGCTCGAAACCCGAACTGAGCGTCCGCCAGGTCCGGGCCGATTGTGCACAAGTGCCTGTTAATACGGGCAGCCGGGAGGTTGACCTGGAGTACCCGCCCTGAGGACCTACTGTCCATCAGTTTGCATAGGGCGGGACTCGGTTGGCGCGGCCGTCACCGCGCGACGCTGGGGCGCACCCAGTGGGCGGCCTTTTACGGGGGGAGGTCGGCAATTAGCTCCCCCCATTCTGTGTCCGGACGGGACTCCTTTTTCGGCGCACACGGCGCAGTGCGGAGTGGCCTCGCAGGCCGCCGCGAGATGCCCCTCACCGCCACACCGGAAGCACAATTTGCTCCGGTCCTTGGCAGAGGGGCACAACTGCTGGGGGTGTCCGATGCCGAGGCACCGGTGACACCAGCTCGCCCAGATTGACTCTGGCCCTCGCTGTTGTGAGGGCCTGAGCGTACGTGGCCCCATTTGCCACCGCCTCTGGCTTAAGGGCCACCACCACCGCCAGCGTCTTCGGTGGTTTGGGCTTCTTTAGCTGGGCCTGAGCCCGCGAGCCTGCGGGAGCAGGAGCCGCCTTTGCCTTTTTAGGCTTCTTAGCTACGGTCGTCCACTCATTTAGGACGACCGGCGGCTCCACCTCGCGGGATGTTCCCGCGAACTGTTCGCGGGCCCTCTCCGGCGCCTTGCGCTGCGCCGGCTTTTTGGCCCTGGCCTCCTTCGGCAGATTAGCCGGGGGGGTGAGGGTCGTAGGGGCGGAGGAAGCTGTTACCCCCGCATACGACCTCACTGTCGCCGGAACAGCCTCTCTTCTATCTGAAGCGAGGGGCGGACGCCTAATTTGCGCTGGCAATAGACGCCCATCCGCCTCTAGCCCCTCCAGTCGGGCACCCAACATGGCGCCGAACCTCTCAGCCAGGTCGCGCTGGAGGAGCCCCACCATTTCAGCCATGTCCGCTCTCGTTATGGCTCCCCCGCTCGTTGCGTCCACATTGACGGGCTCCATTGCTTTTTGCGGGGATGGCCCCTTGGGGGATGGCTCCCTCTCCGCTCTCCCTCTTCCCCTCTCCGAGAACGCTCTTCGGAGAGCGGATATCTCCTCCGTGAGGACTGACAGTTGTTGCCTGAGGCGCTTGTTGTCAGCCCTCAGCCTCCTCATCTCATCGGACGTGTCCCGTTGGGCCATCCCCTTCACAACCATCAGAAGGGCGGCCGAGGCATCCTTTATTTCCTTGACGCAGGTGCCCTTCACATTCTTAGATTTGGAGGCCACGCTGCGCAAGGTCCCGGCGTACGCCTCCGCCTTTTCGACCAGGTCCTCAATAGAAGAGGACGGCTTCCGCGACCCCCTAACTGTGTCTCCCGAGTCTGATGTCTCCACCGAGGGGTCGCGAATGAATTGGGATCGCGAGAGCACATCAGCCTGTCGACCGCCACAGCCATTCCTCGACCGTGGCGCCTTCCTTAGTCTAGTCTTAGTTTTAAAGTCCGTCGCCCCTGAACCCATTCATGGGGGGCGGAAGAGGGCGTTATCCGCCCTTCTTCTGCGCCCGGTGCGTCTTCTGCGGTCGGGGAAGGGAGTGGAGATCTCTCTTTCCCGTTCCGCAGCTTCCTTCTGCGACATCACGTCCTCGCAGAAGGACACCACCGCGTCCCACGACTCTGTGCTACCGACCATGCCACGCACCACGGCCGGCAGCGACAGATCGCCTCCCACTTCAGTTGTGAGGGCACGGCGCTGCTCCTCCCAAGCCACACACTCGGCGAGTGTGTGTTGCGCCGTGTCCTCCCCACAATGGACGCAGTGGCACCGAGCGTCCGGCTCCCTGTCTATGCGGCACAGGTACTTGCCAAAGCAACCGTGCCCCGACAATACCTGCGTCACCCTGAACGACAGGGAGCCATGCCTTCTCCCGAGCCAGTCGTCGAGTACTGGCCGGATCGCTTCGACGGTAGCGAGGCCGGCGGCAGGGCGCAGAAGCCTTTGCCGCCATTCCATCACCAGGACCTGACGGAGCTCCTCTCGGCGCAGCGCGATTTGCCGCTGCACCGGTCTCGAGCCCCGTGCCCGCTCTTCCTCGCGCCATCGATATAATGACGCGAGTACTTTCGCCTCTAGGTCCCAGGGCGGGAATCCGGCCAGGACGCAAGCCGCCTGTAGGTCATTAGTTTTGTATGATTTATTTTATCAAACGCTTTTGAAAAATCGGTATACACAGCGTCCACCTGAAAGCCGGCATCTAAAGAATTAAGAAGATAGTCAGTATATAACACTAAATTAGTTTCTACACTTCTACCTCTAAAGAACCCATGCTGTTGTTCAGATATGTGACGTGAGAAAACAAGGCTAAGTTCATTAGTGACTATCTTTTCAAAAATTTTACCTAGGACGCATAATTTAGAGATTGGTCTATACTCTCGGACGTCATGTTTGTCACCCCCTTTTGGTATAGGTGTAACCAAAGCTTTTTTCCAGATACTAGGAAAACATCCTTCCTTTATGGATTTTTGATAAATTAAGGTCATAGGTACAGATAATTCTTCAGATAATCGGGATATCAATAGAGGATGAACCCTATCAATACCGGCTCCCTTGTTTACATCTACTTGTCTGAATAGAAACGGTATTTTCTGATAGTTATTGTTTACTTGGCATCCTTCCTCCTCTCTTCTACACGTTGCTGTGCCCGACAGGGTTCACAATTGATACTTCTGTTAAACCATTAGATCTATGTATATACATTGTGAAACGCAATAAATAATTGAGAATTGAGAATTGAGAATTGAAGTATCTCTGAACTAAGCAATGTGATATGCGGATGAAAGATACATCAACCAGCGGGTCAACAGTCACCTGATTATCCCCCCCATGGAGAGGTGAAGTGACAACGTTATTAGAAGGAACAAATACGGAATGAAAATAATTATTGAAAAGGTTACATATTGTATCCCCGTCGGTAGAGGACGCAGTGCCGTCTGTCATTAAAGAAGGGATATTATTAGTAGAAAATTTTGATTTTATAAAGGTCCAAAAGTATTTAGGCGCTAATCTAATTTTGTCCTCAGAAAATTTAATATAATTACGGTAACATTCAGACTGCAATCTCTTCTCACGTGATCTAAGAAGTTTGAATTCCTGATAATCTAAGGGGTTACTATAAGCTTTCCACCTGGCATGAGTTTTTAATTTCTCTCGGATGACCTTAAGAAGTGCCCTGGAATACCAGGGTGGATACGACTTGCGATGAGGGTTAATTTTCTTTAATGGAATATAGTCTTCCATTAATTTATACAAAATAGAATAAAAGTAATTGACAGCCGTTTCTGTGTCCATACCATTCAACCTGCTCCAGTCGACATCTCTCAAACCACATCTCAGCGCATCAAAATTAGCAGCGTGATACATATATCGTAATTGTAAGTTTGAATTTAAATACATAGTACAAGAGATAGGCAATTTTATTACCAGTGCTTTGTGATGTAAATCCTCTGTGATGAGTGGGGAAATACAAGCGGACACCCGGCATTCCGTGTTGCTAAGAACTAAGTCCAGTAAGCGATTGTTGATATTAAAACAACCATTATATTGAGCCAAGTTACCTAGACAAATAAAATCACACAAAGGGCAGGACACTAGCCGCAGATGGTGCGCGGCTGGTCCCAGACGCCGAAGCATCCCGAGACACGGGTTGGCCCTGAAAAGGGCCTTTTGGTTGGCCCTGAGAAGGGCCTTTTGGTTGGCCCTGAAAAGGGCCTTTTGGTTGGCCCTGAAAAGGGCCTTTTGGTTGGCCCTGAGAAGGGCCTTTGGGGAGAAAACGCCCGGAGGCGTCCCTCAAAGGTTGAGACATGCTCAAAACAACAAAAAAAATCGAAGCAGACAACAATATGTAAGTACTTCGAATCACAGTGTTCGTTTGCCGCCGGCTTGCCACTCCGTTACGGTGGTCAAGCGCGACGTTGCCCAGGGGTCACTACGAGGAAGTCAACACTGTGGGGGAACCTAACCTAACCTTTTTTTTTTTTTGCGCTGGGAAAATGCTATTACGCATCCCCTTCCCCATCGGGGGACGGGAAAGGGGTATGTGAGACTCCCCGGGAAAGAGATTCCCGGTATACCCACTAAAAACCCAGCGGTGCTCCGACCTCGCCTTAGTGGAGGGGGCCTGGGAATCCATGTCGTCCAGTCCCCCACCGGCGATTGCCCGCCTTACGGCAGGCCCTTCACGCCTCCCCCCAATGGGGAGGGGGCCTTATAATGGCCGGAGCACAGGGGGTGGATCATGTGATGCAGGCGGTGGCGCCCCCGCGCCTGTCGCCCGCTGATCACCCCCCGGGGCGGAGGAGGACGGACGTTGTGTTCGCCGTCCTCCACCCCTTCGTCGTCTGCGGAGCGGCGCCGCGAGAGGATCGTCCTCCCGCACGCGCTCCGCTGCCTCCTTCTGTGACATGACGTGCTCACAGAAGGAGGCTACTACTTCCCACACCTCCTCACTCCCCAGCATGGCAGAAATCACGCTGGGGAGCGAGAGGTCGTCCCCGACCGCCGCCACCATGGCGCGGCGGGACTCCGCCCACGACGGGCACACCTCCAAGGTGTGCTCCGCCGTGTCCACCGCTGCTTCGCAGTGGTGGCATCGCGGAGTCTCCTCTCTCCCAATCCGGTGCAGGTACGATCCGAAGCAACCATGCCCGGACAGCACCTGCACCAGACGCAGGGAGAGGCAGCCATGCCGCCGATCGAGCCAATCTTTTAGGACAGGCCCGATGGCGACCAGCGTCCGCCGCCCTAACCTAACCTAACCTTTTTTTTTTTTTTTTTTTGAAAATGCTATTACGCATCCCCTTCCCCATCGGGGGACGGGAAAGGGGTATGTGAGACTCCCCGGGAAGGAGATTCCCGGTATACCCACTAAAAACCCAGCGGTGCTCCGACCTCGCCTTAGTGGAGGGGGCCTGGGAATCCATGTCGTCCAGTCCCCCACCGGCGATTGCCCGCCTTACGGCAGGCCCTTCACGCCTCCCACCACTGGGGAGGGGGCCTTATAATGGCCGGAGCACAGGGGGTGGATCATGTGATGCAGGCGGTGGCGCCCCCGCGCCTGTCGCCTGCTGATCACCCCCCGGGGTGGATGAGGGCGGACGTTGAGTTCGCCGTCCTCCACCCCTTCTTCGTCTGCGGAGCGGCGCCGCGAGAGGGTCGTCCTCCCGCAGCCGCTCCGCTGCCTCCTTCTGGGACATGACGTCCTCACAGAAGGAGGCCACCGCTACCCACGCCTCCTCACTCCCCAGCATGGCAGAAATCACGCTGGGGAGCGAGAGGTCGTCCCCGACCGCCGCCACCAGGGCGCAGCGGGACTCCGCCCACGACGGGCACGCCTCCAAGGTGTGCTCCGCCGTGTCCACCGCCGCCTCGCAGTGGTGGCATAGCGGAGTCTCCTCTCTCCCAATCCGATGCAGGTACGATCCGAAGCAACCATGCCCGGACAGCACCTGCACCAGACGCAGGGAGAGGCAGCCATGACGCCGATCGAGCCAATCATTCAGGACGGGCCCGATGGCGTCCAGCGTCCGCCGACCAAATGACGCGGAGGCAAGATCCTCGGCCCAATGCCGAGTCACTGCCTCCCGCATCTCCTCACGCACCTCTTCCCGATCCGCCGGGTCTGGGCGCCGGTTGAGCGCCCTCTGGTCCGCGGTCCAGTCGTACACTCTGGCGAGCACCCATGCCTCGAGTTCCCAAGGAGGGGTTCCCGCCAGAGCGCACGACGCCGCGAAACTCACTGTGCGGTAAGCTCTCGCCACCCGCTGTGCAATGGCCCTTTGTGGCCTGCGGATGGCGGCGGCGTTCTCCCGTCTGCACAGTGAGTCCGCCCAGATGGGGGCCCCGTAAAGGGCCATACTCTTGAGAATGCCGGCGTACAGACGCCGGCATTGCTCGCCGGGCCACCCTAGGTTCGGGAGGAGCCCTGAGAGGGCGCCCGCGGTCCTCAACAAGCGCGTCGACAGTGCGCTGAAGTGCGCACTGAAGCGCCACTTATTGTCGAGGACTAGGCCCAGATATTTCATCTGGGCCTGCACCCCAATGCGGACGCCCTCTACATGAATGTGGGCGTCGGGCGGTTGGCGCTGCCGAGGTCCGTGGAAGAACACGGCCTCGGTCTTGTGCAGCGCCACCGACAGCCCTAGGCGGGAGACTCGGTCCACGACTTGTGAACCGCCCGCCGAGACCAAGCTAGCCGCCTCTCCGAAATTTTTCCCCCGGGCAGTCAGTAGGGTGTCATCTGCATAGCAGATGACAGACGTGCCACGGGGGAGATTGCCTCTCAAAATCCAGTCGAATCCGATGTTCCACAGGAGCGGCCCAAGAACAGAACCCTGTGGGACACCGGACTCGACGCCGTATTGGCGGAGCTGACCCGACTTGTCCTCGAGGAGGACTGTGCGGTCCGTCAGGTAGTCCGCCAACAGGCCCCGCAAATACGGAGGCACTCCATGGAAACGGAGCGCCTCCAAAATTGTGGAGTGGGGAATGGAGTTGAAGGCGTTGGCTATGTCGAAGGACACAGCCAACAGTCCATCCCCCGCCTCCATCGCCTCCTTCACCTGGCCCTTGAGTCGGGACAGGGCGTCCACCGTGGAACGCTCAGCTCGAAACCCGAACTGAGCGCTAGGTCCGGGCCGATTGTGCCCAAATGCCTGCCTGCAACGCGGCGAGGATCCCTTCAAACATTTTACCGACCTCATCTAGTAAAACGATGGGTCGGTATGCCGATGGGGAGTCCACCGGCCGCCCTTCCTTCCGAAGAAGGCACAATCGGCCCTCCTTCCATGGCTTCGGGAACCTCTTACACGCAACACACGCGCTGAAGAGGTCCCGAAGCCTCTCTCCCATCTGGGAGGCGGCGATGGCCACCACCTTCCCGGGGACGCCGTCCGGACCCGGGGCTGTCTTTTTCGCCTGGAGGCGGGAGACTGCCCTCTCCATCTCAACCTCCGTGACTGGAGGGACTTCTTCGGCCAAAGGAGCCGCACCGCGCGAGGCGCCCATTACTGGTGGAGTGAAGTCGGTGTCCTCATCCAGTAAAACGATGGGTCGGTATGCCGATGGGGAGTCCACCGGCCGCCCTTCCTTCCGAAGAAGGCACAATCGGCCCTCCTTCCATGGCTTCGGGAACCTCTCACACGCAACACACGCGCTGAAGAGGTCCCGAAGCTTCTCTCCCATCTGGGAGGTGGCGATGGCCACCTTTGCGGGGACGCCGTCCGGACCCGGGGCGGTCTTTTTCCCACGGAGGCGGGAGACTGCCCTCTCCACCTCGCTCTCCGTGACTGGAGAAACCGCCCCGTCGGCCGATGGAGCCGTACCGCGCGAAGCGTTCATCACTGGTGGAGTGAAGTTGTCCCTGCGTGGGAACAGGGACTGGACCACCCCATCCAGCAACGTAGGCTCGAGGGTCTCGGCAACTGGGGGACCGTACGGGCGCAGCTTGTTACGCGCCGCCTTGTACGGCTCCATCGGCCGACGGAGAAACCGCCCCGTCGGCCGATGGAGCCGTACCGCGCGAAGCGTTCATCACTGGTGGAGTGAAGTTGTCCCTGCGTGGGAACAGGGACTGGACCACCCCATCCAGCAAAGTAGGCTCGAGGGTCTCGGCAACTGGGGGACCGTACGGGCGCAGCTTGTTACGCGCCGCCTTGTACGGTCTCCCAAAGGGGTCAGCATCCAGACCCTCCGCCATCTCCGCTCTCGCGCGGTCCTGGGCAGCGCCCATTCTCGCCGTCAGGGTCGCCTTGGCCTCCACGTAGACCGCATAGAGGCGGTCTTCGTGTTCGCGGTCACGGTGGCGCCGCCTTCGGCTCCTCGCAAAGGCCCGCCTGGCCGCCACACAGGCTGCCCGCAGTCCCACCAACTCCTCCGACCACCAGTAAACGGCGCGTCGAGGAGGCGGACGGTGAGACCGAGGCATGCTAAAGTTGCACACCTCGGTCAAGGAGTCCCTCAGCTCGACCGCAGCCGAGTCCACGTCCCGAGTGTCGACAGGAGGCGACAGCCAGTCCCGGACGAACGCCGCCTCCGTGGCGGCCCCCCGGTCTAGGCGGGTGAGCGCCCACCGCGGGAAGCGCGAATGATCTGCGCGTGCTCCCCGGGAGCCCTGGGCAGAGACGTCGAACCGCACATATCGGTGGTCCGACAGCGTCTCCACTAGCTCTACCCGCCAGTCAACCACACAGGCCGCCAAAGAGGGGGAGGCAAAGGCGAGGTCCACGACGGATCCCCCGTCCCGCCGCACACAGGTGTGCACGCTGCCCCTATTAAGGAGGGACAGACCGGACGTCACGGACCACGTCTCCACCTCGCGTCCTCGGGCATCGGTGGTCGGGTTACCCCATACCACCGACTTGGCGTTAAAGTCGCCTACCATCAACAATCGGCGCTGCGCCACTCTACCAGTCACCCCGGCGAGGACCCCGAGAAAATTCTCGAAGTCCGAGAGTTTGGGGAGAAATACACCCCAATAAGGGCTATTTCTCCCCACGCGGCGGCCACGTATCCCGGTCCCCTCTCTAAGAGTGAGAGGGGAGGGGAGTCAGTGGAAGACCGCGTCACTAATGCGACCGAGCCGTTGTCGTCCCCTAGCCAGCTGGCAGGGACAGAATACGGCTCGGCGACAACCGCCACGTCCACCAACCACTCCGCACAGGTTTGGACCAGCAGATTCTGGGCCGCTCTGCAGTGGTTGGTGTTCGCCTGAAGGACTCGTCTTTGGTGTCCAGCCATCAATCGGCGTCCATAGAACCTCCCTCGATGGCCGGCACTGAAGCTGGGGTTTTAGTGGCGGCGGCAGCGGCAGGCCGTGAAGGCGCCTGCGCTTTGCCCTTCTTTTTTGGCGGGCAGCATTTTCTGCCCGTCATCACGTGGTCGGCTGGGCGACCACTTGCAGCGCAAACTGCGCAGTGCGGGGTGGGTGCCTCGCAGTTGGCCGACCTGTGCCCCTCCTTACCGCAACGGAAGCAGAGCTCCGTGCGCACGGCAGTGGACGGACAGAGAGCCCGGGTGTGGCCGATGCCGAAGCACCCATAGCATCGCATCGGGCCGTCCTCCAGCACCCGGACTCCACCCGTTGGCCCTGAAAAGGGCCTTTTGGTTGGCCCTGAGAAGGGCCTTTGGAGAGAAAACGCCCGGAGGCGTCCCTCAAGGGTTGAGACATTCTCAGCACAACAAAATTCGAAGCAGACGACAATGGGTATAGCTTCGATGCACAGTGTTCGTTTGCCGCCGGCTTGCCACTCCGTTACGGTGGTCAAGCGCGACGTTGCCCAGGGGTCACTGCGAGGAAGTCAACACTGTGGGGGGACCCCCAACCTAACCTAACCTTTTTTTTTTTTTTTTTTTTTTTTGCGCTGGGAAAATGCTATTACGCATCCCCTTCCCCATCGGGGGACGGGAAAGGGGTATGTGAGACTCCCCGGGAAAGAGATTCCCGGTATACCCACTAAAAACCCAGCGGTGCTCCGACCTCGCCTTAGTGGAGGGGGCCTGGGAATCCACGTCGTCCAGTCCCCCACCGGCGATTGCCCGCCTTACGGCAGGCCCTTCACGCCTCCCCCCAATGGGGAGGGGGCCTTATAATGGCCGGAGCACAGGGGGTGGATCATGTGATGCAGGCGGTAGCGCCCCCGCGCCTGTCGCCCGCTGATCACCCCCCGGGGTGGATGAGGACGGACGTTGAGTTCGCCGTCCTCCACCCCTTCTTCGTCTGCGGAGCGGCGCCGCGAGAGGGTCGTCCTCCCGCACGCGCTCCGCTGCCTCCTTCTGTGACATGACGTGCTCACAGAAGGAGGCCACCACTTCCCACACCTCCTCACTCCCCAGCATGGCAGAAATCACGCTGGGGAGCGAGAGGTCGTCCCCGACCGCCGCCACAAGGGCGCAGCGGGACTCCGCCCACGACGGGCACGCCTCCAAGGTGTGCTCCGCCGTGTCCACCGCCGCCTCGCAGTGGTGGCATAGCGGAGTCTCCTCTCTCCCAATCCGATGCAGGTACGATCCGAAGCAACCATGCCCGGACAGCACCTGCACCAGACGCAGGGAGAGGCAGCCATGACGCCGATCGAGCCATATCGCTCAGGACGGGCCCGATGGCGTCCAGCGTCCGCCGACCAAATGACGCGGAGGCAAGATCCTCGGCCCAATGCCGAGTCACTGCCTCCCGCATCTCCTCCCGCACCTCCTCCCGCTCCGCCGGGTCTGGGCGCCGGTTGAGCGCCCTCTGGTCCGCGGTCCAGTCATACACTCTGGCGAGCACCCACGCCTCGAGTTCCCAAGGAGGGGTTCCCGCCAGAGCGCACGACGCCGCGAAACTCACTGTGCGGTAAGCTCTCGCCACCCGCTGTGCAATGGCCCTTTGTGGCCTGCGGATGGCGGCGGCGTTCTCCCGTCTGCACAGTGAGTCCGCCCAGATAGGGGCCCCGTAAAGGGCCATACTCTTGAGTATGCCGGCGTACAGACGCCGGCATTGCTCGCCGGGCCTCCCTAAGTTCGGGAGGAGGCCTGAGAGGGCGCCCGCGGTCCTCAACAAGCGCGTCGACAGTGCGCTGAAGTGCGCACTGAAGCGCCACTTGTTGTCGAGGACTAGGCCCAGATATTTCATCTGGGCCTGCACCCCAATGCGGACGCCCTCCACATGAATGTGGGCGTCGGGCGGTTGGCGCTGCCGAGGTCCGTGGAAGAACACGGCCTCGGTCTTGTGCAGCGCCACCATCAGCCCCAGGCGGGAAATACGGTCCACAACCTGCGAACCGCCCGCCGAGGCCAGACTGGCCGCCTCCTCAAAATTTCTCCCCCGGGCAGTCAATAGAGTGTCATCCGCATAGCAGATGACAGACGTGCCACGGGGGAGGTTGCCCCTCAAGATCCAGTCGAATCCGATGTTCCACAGGAGCGGCCCAAGAACAGAACCCTGTGGAACACCGGACTCGACGCCGTATTGGCGGAGCTCACCCGACTTGTCCTCGAGGAGGACTGTGCGGTCCGTCAGGTAGTCCGCCAATAGGCCCCTCAAATACGGAGGCACTCCGTGGAAGCGGAGCGCCTCTAGGATGGTGGTGTGGGGAATGGAGTTAAAGGCGTTGGCTATGTCGAATGACACAGCCAACAGCCCTTCCCCCCCATCCATCGCCTCCCTCACCAGGCCCTTGAGCTGGGAGAGGGCGTCCACTGTCGAACGCTCAGCTCGAAACCCGAACTGAGCGTCCGCCAGGTCCGGGCCGATTGTGCACAAGTGCCTGTTAATACGGGCAGCCAGAATCCCCTCAAACATTTTACCGACCTCATCTAATAAGACGATGGGTCGGTATGCCGATGGGGAGTCCACCGGCCGCCCTTCCTTCTGAATAAGGCACAATCGGCCCTCCTTCCATGGCTTCGGGAACCTCTCAGACGCAACACACGCACTAAAGAGGTCCCGAAGCCTCCCTCCCATCTGGGAGGCGGCGATGGCCACCACCCTTGCGGGGACGCCGTCCGGACCCGGGGCGGTCTTTTTCCCACGGAGGCGGGAGACTGCCCTCTCCACCTCGCCCTCCGTGACTGGAGGGACCGCCTCGTCGGCTGATGGAGCCGCACCGCGCGAAGCGCTCATCACTGGTGGAGTGAAGTTGTCCCTGCGCGGAAACAGGGACTGGACCACCCCATCCAGCAACGTAGGCTCGAGGGTCTCGGCAACTGGTGGACCGTACGGACGCAATTTGTTACGCGCCGCCTTGTACGGTCTCCCAAAGGGGTCAGCATCTAGACCCTCGGCCATCTCCGCTCTCGCGCGGTCCTGGGCAGCGCCCATTCGCGCCGAGAGGACCGCCTTCGCCTCCACGTAGACCGCATAGAGGCGGTCCTCGTCGTCGTGGTTGCGATGGCGCCGCCGTCGGCTCCTCGCGTACGCCCGCCTGGCCGCCACACAGGCGGTCCGCAGTCCCCTCAGCTCCCCCGACCACCAGTAAACGGCGCGTCGAGGGGGAGGACGGTGAGACCGAGGCATACTAGAGTTGCATACCTCGGTCAGGGAGTCCCTCAAATGGGCCGCCGTTGCGTCCACATTCCTAACATCGACGGGAGGCGACAGCCAGTCCTGAATGAAGGTCGCCTCCGTGGCGGCCTCCCAATCCAGGCGGGAGAGCGCCCACCGGGGGAAGCGCGACCGACCCACTCGCGCTCTCTGAGAGCCCTGGGTGGAGACGTCGAACCGCACGTATCGGTGGTCCGACAGCGTCTCCACCAGCTCCACCCGCCAGTCCACTACACGGGCCGCCAAAGAAGGGGAGGCAAAGGCGAGGTCCACAATGGAGCCCCCCTCCCGCCGCACACAGGTGTGGACGTTGCCCCTATTTAAGAGGGACAGGCCGGAGCTCACGGACCACGACTCCACCTCCCGCCCCCGAGCATCGGTGGCTGGGCTGCCCCATCCCACCGACTTAGCGTTAAAATCACCCACGACCAACACACGGCGCTGCCCCACTCTGCCTGCCACCATGGCGAGGACCTCGAGGAAGCTCTCGAAGGCTGCGAGAGGGCGGTTTGGGGAGAAATACACCCCTATAAGGGCTATGTCCCCCCACGCGGCGGCCACGTATCCCGGTCCCCTCTCTAAGAGCGAGAGGGGAGGGGAGTCTGTGGAGGACCGCGCAACCAATGCAACCGAGCCATTGTCGTCTCCCAGCCAGCTGCCAGGGACAGAGTATGGCTCGGCTACAACCGCCACGTCCACCAACCACTCCGCAAAGGTTTGGACCAGCAAATCCTGGGCCGCTCTGCAGTGGTTGGTGTTCGCCTGGAGAATTCTACGACGAAGCCCAGCCATCAGTCGGTGTTCATGGCACTCCCTTCAATGGCCGGCACTGGAGCTGGGGTTCCGGTGGCGGTGGCAGCAGCAGGCCGTGAAGGCACCTGCGCCTTGCCCTTCTTTTTTGGCGGGCAGCATTTTTTGCCCGTCATCACGTGGTCGGCTGGGCGGCCACTGGCGGCGCATACTGCGCAGTGCGGGGTGGGTGCCTCGCAGTTGGCCGACTTGTGGCCCTCCTTACCGCAACGGAAGCAGAGTTCCGTGCGCACGGCAGTCGACGGACAGAGAGCCCGGGTGTGGCCGATGCCGAAGCATCCATAGCAGCGCATCGGCCCGTCCTCCAGCGCCCGGACTCCACCCGAGCTAAACCCTACAGGAAGGCGACCCTTGGCCAAAACTGCCTTAGCCACCACGACAGGGCACTCCAGGCGCATAGTGCCCATACCCCTACGACCTGGTCTGATGGGCCGGCTCTTGATAGAGTCGACGGCGCAGCCCCCCGCCGCCGCAACCGCGGCTACCACCTCCTCTTGGGTGACCGAGTCGTCGAGATCGGTCACCTCAAGAGCCACGCATTTGACGGGCCTTACCACTTTGGCCGTGTCGGCGACAGCCTCTCTCAACTGTGTCGCAAACAGGTCCGCCTTGTTGCCGCCTTGAGCCCCCGAGAACTCAAAAATGCGAGCCCCCGTTTGGGTCTTGCGACAAGTGACTCTGCCGACCCCAAGTTGAGCAGGGTCAACATGTGCACGAGCCCGCCGCAGCACGGACTCGTAGGTTTCTCCACGCACCGCCGCCTCAGGGGTCAGAGTGACCACTACAGCTGCGGTTTTTGGAAGCGGAGGGAGCTTCGTCCTCTTGTCCTCCTGGGCTGCAGGTTTGGCTGCAGGGGGCTCAGGGGCCGACTTCTTCCCCTTCTTCTTCCTCTGGACCTTTGTCCATGGCTCGTTCGAAGGGGTGGTGGAGGGCAGAAGAGGGTCTTCTCTCTGGGTCTCCTGAGGGGCCGACTGGGCAGTTGGGGCCGGCGGGGTCTTTTTGCCCTTTCCCTTGCCCTTGGAGGTCTTAGGATGGGGCTGCTCCAACTGAGCTGGGGCCGTTGAAGGCCCTGGTGCGCTAGGCGTCTTGTCCGCCGCGAGCGGAGGACGAAGCCGCTTCTCCGGTAGGAGCCGGTCTTCGATGCCGGCCAAACAGGCCCTAGTAAAGGCCCTCTCCTCCATAACAACCTTGCGGATTACATCCTCAAGGTTGGAGGGGGCGGGCATCGACGCTGGACATTCTGACGCAGGCCCCTCAGGCCGCGACACCAACTCAGCAACGCGCGTGTGTAGCGCGGCCACCTCTTTCTGCAGGCGATCTACCTTCGCCTGCAGTTGCCTCGTCTCGTCGGAGGTGGTGCGCTGCGCCATCTCCTTTACAATGCCGAGCAAGCTCGCTGCTCGGCATTTCAGGGCCTTCTGGAAAGTGCCCTTTAAATTTGAGGACTTGGAGGCCACCTCCAAGATCTCCAGCTGATCCTCCAGAGCCATGCGCTCCATCTCCTCCACGGAGTGGTCCATGTAGGTGACGCTGGAGGCGCCGCAGCCAGCCTTGGCTCTAGCGGTTCTCGCCCGCTGCTCTTTGGAGGCGATCCTCTCCTCCAAATCCGCCTGAATATCAGCCCGCTTTGCGGGCTTTTCTGCCTGATCCGGAGATCCTCCGGAGCTCCGCCTGAGGAAGGCCCTCTTCCTCGATGCGCGTGTCGAACCGCAGTTCGACCCGCTCAAAACCGACTCATTGTCGGACATGTCCGACATAACGACACTAGCCGCAGATGGTGCGCGGCTGGTCCCAGACGCCGAAGCATCCCGAGACACGGGTTGGCCCTGAAAAGGGCCTTTTGGTTGGCCCTGAGAAGGGCCTTTTGGTTGGCCCTGAAAAGGGCCTTTTGGTTGGCCCTGAAAAGGGCCTTTTGGTTGGCCCTGAGAAGGGCCTTTGGGGAGAAAACGCCCGGAGGCGTCCCTCAAAGGTTGAGACATGCTCAAAACAACAAAAAATCGAAGCAGACCACAATATGTAAGTACTTCGAATCACAGTGTTCGTTTGCCGCCGGCTTGCCACTCCGTTACGGTGGAACCTAACCTAACCTAACCTAACCTAACCTAACCGCTTGCGTCGAGCCAGTGGTGCTCTACGCAGCCAGTGTATGGGCACCTGCGGCTCAAAAACTTGGAGTGCAGAGAAAGCTGAACGTAGTTCAGAGAAGCTTCGCTCAGCGTCTCTGCAAAGCCTACAGGACGGTTTCCCTGAACGCCACCCTCGCGATATCCGGGCTGATCCCGCTTGATCTCCGAATACAAGAAGCTGCTTCTCTGTACGAGATCAAGAAGTCCAGATCGTCATTGGAGACGATAGGAAATCACCTTGCTGTACATCCCGTGGCTACTGAAATTAGGAAAAATCTAGCGAAATGTGGAACCCAACAAAAAACGGTTAAACTCTTTTGGGTTAAGGCTCATGCCGGACTCGCTGGAAACGAGAAAGCAGACGCATTGGCGAAGGAAGCAGCTACAAAACTAAAAACTAGCCCAGCATACACGGAGATTCCGGTCTCGTACGCAAAAAGAGAGCTCCGAAAAGCCACGATCGCCGTATGGTCCGGTAGATATAGGGACGGAAACACAGCGGGGGTAACAAAAGTATTCCTCCCTGATGTATGTTTTTCATATACAATTATGAAAGGTATACAGATAGAAGGAGTCATGACTCAGGTTTTGACGGGGCACAGTGGATTCTCCGAATATCTGCATAGATTTAAATGCAAAGCGAGTCCATCGTGCACCTGTGATACAGAACAGGAAGAGTCCATCCTACATTTAATTCTGACGTGCCCAGTTTACTCACGACAAAGATTCGAACTTACACAACAGATCAAGACAACATTGACAAAAGACAACATTTCGATGGGTCCTACGTATAAGGGCCAAAATGCAAAATGACAACTTTACAGGTGAGGCTTCCAAAGTTTTAAACTTGCTGTAACTTAAGATTGATAAAACCGAAATTTATGAAACTTTGCTGGTTTACTGAGACAATTGTCCTACTTATATATACTACACTTTTGTATCTATATTTTAAGCAGTTTTTTTTTTACTGCATATTGGCCTTTTTACGTTAGTTTTTGTTTAAATTATTTGTATTTAAAAACACCATAAAAGGGCCAATGTATCAATCAAAATTTGCAAAAAAGAAGTATTTTTCAATATTTTTGCTCATGAAATCAATTTAGGACTGAAGTAGTTGATAATTAATTAGTTATAATGAAAGACATTTGGATATTTCGATAATTAAATCACATTGACATTAAAAACACCATAAAAGGGCCAATGTATCAATCAAAATTTGCAAAAAAGAAGTATTTTTCAATATTTTTGCTCATGAAATCAATTTAGGACTGAAGTAGTTGATAATTAATTAGTTATAATGAAAGACATTTGGATATTTCGATAATTAAATCACATTGACATTTATACGTTTTAGAATCTGCTAACCTAGTAACTTTGTTTTCAGTTAGGTTGTATCTATATCTATACTATTGTTTAAAGCTGAAGAGTTTGTTTGTTTGTTTGAACGTGCTAATCTCAGGAACTACTTCTTCGAATTGAATTTAGTTTTCAGTTTTGGATACTCAACGGCGACAAACTGGCCATAGTTTGCCGCCCGCAGTCCGCCAATAGGCCCCTCAAATACGGAGGCACTCCGTGGAAGCGGAGCGCCTCTAGGATGGTGGTGTGGGGAATGGAGTTAAAGGCGTTGGCTATGTCGAATGACACAGCCAACAGCCCTTCCCCCGCATCCATCGCCTCCCTCACCAGGCCCTTGAGCTGGGAGAGGGCGTCCACTGTCGAACGCTCAGCTTGAAACCCGAACTGAGCGTCCGCCAGGTCCGGGCCGATTGTGCACAAGTGCCTGTTTATACGGGCAGCCAGAATCCCCTCAAACATTTTACCGACCTCATCTAGTAAGACGATGGGTCGGTATGCCGATGGGGAGTCCACCGGCCGCCCTTCCTTCCGAAGAAGGCACAATCGGCCCTCCTTCCATGGCTTCGGGAACCTCTTACACGCAACACACGCGCTGAAGAGGTCCCGAAGCCTCTCTCCCATCTGGGAGGCGGCGATGGCCACCACCTTCCCGGGGACGCCGTCCGGACCCGGGGCGGTCTTTTTTGTCCGGAGGCGGGAGACCGCCCTCTCCAACTCGCCCTCTGTAATTGGAGGGACCACTTCGGCCGAAGGAGTCGCACCACGCGAGGCGCTCATTGCTGGTGGAGTGAAGTTGTTGTCCCTGCACGGAAACAGGGACTGGACCACTCCATCCAGCAACGTAGGCTCGAGGGTCTCAGCAACTGGGGGACCGTACGGGCGCAGTTTGTTACGCGCCGCCTTGTACGGTCTCCCAAAGCGGTCAGCATCTAGACCCTCCGCCATCTCCGCTCTCGCGCGGTCCTGGGCCGCGCCCATTCGCGCCGAAAGGACCGCCTTCGCCTCCACGTAGACCGCATAGAGGCGGTCCTCGTTGTCACGGTCGCGATGGCGCCGCCGTCGGCTCCTTGTGTAGGCCCGCCTGGCCACCACACAAGCGGTCCGCAGTCCCCCCAACTCCTCCGACCACCAGTAAACGGTGCGTCGAGGAGGCGGACGGTGAGACCGAGGCATGCTAAAGTTGCACACCTCGGTCAGGGAGTCCCTCAACTGGACCGCAGTTGCGTCCACATCTATAGCGTCGACAGGGGGCGACAGCCAGTCCCGGACGAACGCCGCCTCCGTGGCGGCCTCCCGGTCCAGGCGGGAGAGCGCCCACCGCGGGAAGCGGGAATGACCCGCGCGTGCTCCCTGGGAGCCCTGGGCGGAGACGTCGAACCGCACGTATCGGTGATCCGACAGCGTCTCCACCAGCTCTACCCGCCAGTCTACCACACAGGCCGCCAAAGAAGGGGAGGCAAAGGCGAGGTCCACTATGGAGCCCCCCTCCCGCCGCACGCAGGTGTGGACGGCGCCTCTGTTTAGGAGGGATAGACCGGACGCAACAGCCCAGGTCTCCACCTCGCGTCCTCGGGCATCGGTGGCCGGGTTGCCCCATATAACCGACTTTGCGTTCAAATCGCCCACCACCAAAACCCGGCGCTGCGCCACTCTGCCTGCCACCCCGGTCAGGACCCCGAGAAAATTCTCGAAGTCCGAGAGAGGGCGGTTTGGGGAGAAATACACCCCTACAAGGGCTATGTCTCCCCATGCGGCGGCCACGTATCCCGGTCCCTTCTCTAAAAGCGAGAGGGGAGGGGAATCGGTGGAAGACCGCGTCATCAGACCGACCAAGCCGTTGTCGTCCCCTAGCCAACTGGCAGGGACAGAATACGGCTCGGCGACAACCGCCACGTCCACCAACCACTCCGCACAGGTTTGGACCAGCAGATTCTGGGCCGCTCTGCAGTGGTTGGTGTTCGCCTGCAGGACACGTCTTTGGTGTCCAGCCATCAATCGGCGTCCATGGCACCTCCCTCGATGGCCGGCACTGAAGCTGGGGTTTCAGAGGCGGCGGCAGCGGCAGGCCGTGAAGGCACCTGCGCTTTGCCCTTCTTTGATGGCGGACAGCATTTCCTGCCCGTCATCACGTGGTCGGCTGGACGACCACTCGCAGCGCATACTGCGCAGTGCGGGGTGGGTGCCTTGCAGTTGGCCGACCTGTGGCCCTCCTTGGCGCAACGGAAGCAAAGTTCCGTGCGCACGACAGTGGACGGGCAGAGAGCCCCTGTGTAGCCGATCCCGAAGCACTTATAGCAGCGCATCGGGCCGCCCTCTAGCGCGCGCGCGCGCGCGAAGGCGACCCTTGGCCAGAACTGCCTTGGCACACACAATAGGGCACTCCAAACGAATCGTGCCCATACCCCTGCGGCCTGTTCTAATGGGCCGGTTTCTAATGGGAGCTTCCTTCTCTTGTCAACTGGGGCTGCAGGCTTGGCTGCTGGGGGCTCAGGGGCCGACTTCTTCCCCTTCTTCTTCCTCTGGACCTTTGTCCATGGCTCGTTCGAAGGGGTGGTGGAGGGCAGAAGAGGGTCTTCTCTCTGGGTCTCCTGAGGGGCCGACTGGGCAGTTGGGGCCGGCGGGGTCTTTTTGCCCTTTCCCTTGCCCTTGGAGGTCGTGGGCTGGGGCTGCTCCGAGTGGGCTGGGGCTGGTGAAGGCCCTGGTGCGCTGGGCGTCTTATCCGCCGCGAGCGGAGGACGGAGCCGCTTCTCCGGCAGGAGGCGGTCCTCGATGCCGGCCAAACAGGCCCTAGTGAAGGCCCTCTCCTCCATTACAACCTTGCGGATAATATCCTCAAGGTTAGAGGGGGCTGGCATCGATACCGGACCCTCAGACGTAGGCCCCTCAGGCCGAGTCATTAGCTCGGCAACGCGCGCATGCAGCGCAGATACTTCTTTCTGCAGGCGATCCACCTTCGCCTGCAGTTGACGCGTCTCGTCCGAGGTGGTACGCTGCGCTAACTCCTTAACAATGCCGAGCATGCTCGCTGCCCGGCATTTCAGGGCCTTCTGAAAGGTCCCTTTAAGGTTGGAGGACTTGGAGGCCACCTCCAAGATCTCCACCTGATCCTCCAGCGCCATGCGCTCCATCTCCTCCACGGAGTGGTCCGCGTAGAGGACGGTTGATGCGCCGTAACCAGCCTTGGCTCTGGCGGTTCGCGCCCGCTGCTCTTTGCAGGCGATCCTCTCCTCCAAGTCAATATCCGCATGGTCCGGAGAACCTCCGGAACTCCGCCTGAGGAAGGCCCTCTTCCTCGAGGAGCGCGTCGAACCGCAGTTCGACCCGCTCACAACCGATTCATTGTCGGACAAATCCGACGCGACAACACTAGCCGCAGATGGTGCGCGGCTGGTCCCAGACGCCGAAGCATCCCGCGACAAGGGTTGGCCCTGAAAAGGGCCTTTTGGTTGGCCCTGAAAAGGGCCTTTTGGGTGGCCCTGAGAAGGGCCTTTTGGTTGGCCCTGAGAAGGGCCTTTGGGGAGAAAACGCCCGGAGGCGTCCCTCAAGGGTTGAGACATGCTCAGAACAACAAGAAAATCGAAGCAGACAACAATAACAAGGTACTTCGAATCACAGCTTTCGTTAGCCGTCGGCCTGCCACTCCGTTACGGTGGTCAGGCGCGACGTTGCCCAGGGGTCACTACGTGGAAGTCAAAGCTGTGGGGGGACCCCCAACCTTTTTTTTTTTTTTTTTTTTTTTTTTCGTGGGAAACCATACTTTGCGGCCCATCCGCCGTCGCCTGGGAGGCCCGACGGCGGTGGAGTGTCGGAGTCCCGATAGATGTTAACACGGTATACCGACTAAAACCCACGTGCCCCTAACAGCCATGTGTGCCCAGTCGCGCTCTGAACGCCTTCCGAGACGCCACGTTTTTACTCTGCTCCACGTTGAAAAAATCAAAAAACTGGTATTTTTTAACCGCACCGTACTGTGCGATATACCAAAAGTTGCGCGCTGACGCGACCTATACGGTGGTGAAAAGTTTTCAAAAATCGTGTGACGTAACAAAAAGTTATAACGAAAAAAGTGAAAATAACCAAAAAGTGCAAGTGTTTTTCACAATTTCTGCCGAAATAAGATCTGTGAGGTGTACTTTTTCAAGTGTGGAAAGACGCGGAACAGTGAGCTGCAGCTGCTGGAAAAAGTTCCAGATTTTTTGGCCTTATAACAAAAAAGTTATAGGCCAAAAAAACAAAAGCCACGTGTAACGTGGCCATTGAACCAAAGTTGCCAGAGAGAAGCTGAGCATCAATCCAGATAGAAGAAGACGAGGGCAGCCGGGAGGCACCTTTAGAAAAATTTTAAGCTAAGTAGTTTTTAAGATATTTTAGTTTAAAAATAGACATAATTTTAAAATTGAATAACCTTAGATTAAGATCTGTAACTTATTATTTTTATTAGCTTATATTGTAGATATTAGGAAACTTTACACGTATACCAAATTTCAGATTTATTAAACAAAAGCGCGCGAAAATATTAAATTTTCAAAATTAATTTTATAAAAAATTTTAAAAAACGCCTGTATCTCGGAAACGGCTGGAGATACGCAAATTTTAAGGGCAGGTATATTCAACAAACATCCGTTAAAGCCACGCAAAATAACCCATTCATGAAAAATTTTTTGAAAAAATTTTTTCAAACAATTTTTTATGCCTGAAAGTGGTGTATCTCCGAAACCGTAAGAGATAGGCAAATTTTGACAGCACCTTGAATATCCCACAATAGTGGGATATTCAAGTATCTTTTCCGGGTGCTACTCTATACTTTAAGACTGAAAAAATTTTTTCAGGATTTTTTCAAAAATCCTGTATTTTGTAATTTTATTGATATTTAGTGAGTAAGAAGCCTGTTTAGGCCTCTGTTAAAGTATTTTAGAATATTTCAGGACTGAAAAAATTTTTTTTTCAGGATATTTCAAAAATCTCTATTTTGTTATTTAGTTAGTATTTAATGATTCAGAAGCCTTTTTAGGCCTCTGCTACTGTGTTTTTAGATCCTAAGACTATAGAGCAGAGCTCTACAAATCTTTATATTTTATTTTTTCTTGTTGTTTTGTGTGACTTGAGCCTTGGAATTGTTTCTCATTCCACTACCTAAATAAGGGCATACTATTTTAGTATTAAAAGCAAAGCCACACATACCACTTACGTGCATAACATTATTAAAAATATTTCTTTAGTACACACACACACATATACTCACAAACACTTGCTACACACACACACACACACACAAACCTACACACACTCACACACGAACACACACACACACACGCCCACACATCTACGCAGGAATCAACCACACAAATCACTTACAAAATACACGCACCTAGAAATAAGACATACCGATTTTAGGTAAATTTTATCTATAAGCGACACTGGCAGTGCCAGAAACAATTTAATATACTCACCATTACCTACCATTATATTGACTTCAAAAAGCAGCGAGGGCCTTTTACACCCAAACTGCTTGCTGAACGGCACGCAGAAACTTACGGCTGGAAACCTTACCTGACGACTGCACCTGAAACAAAAGGAAATTACTAATAAAAACTAGCCTAAAATCAGAAAATGTTTGGATACCACACACCTGTTCAGAAAAACATAGAGGCTGGTTCCCAGGCCAAAATGAACCAAAGCCTCAGCCCACCGCAGGAACCCATCGCCACCGTAAGACGTAGCATTGAAGGATGGGAGTCAGGGCTGACAAGAGTGAGTCCAAACTCCAAGACGCCACCGACGGTTAAACCCCTTTCCTCCATTGCAGTCAAACCTAGAAAGGTGAAAGCACTATCACAGGAAGGAAAAATAGCAGGCGGCGCATCTTTGGAGAATACGCAAACATCACCTAAGAAGAAGGTCTATGCGAGCAGACTGGATGAAGCCAGAGCGCAAAATAACAAAGGCAAAATGGGCCTCTCTGCCTCTAGGAATATGCGATCTGATATTAAAATAGACCTTAAGGAAGCAATAGAGAGACTCTACCAACTCGTCAAGGAGGCTGAGGCTGAGTTGGCTAAAGAAAGAAAGGACAAAACAAAAAAGTCAATGGCAGAAACAAAAGGCGAAGAGATGGTAACGCCACCAGAACCTGCGCTGGCTTCTATTGTACAGACCATCGACACCACAACCATCCTTAGCAAGATCGAGGAGAACAGCCGGCTCCTGCTGGCCAACAGCGAAAAGCTAAAAGCAATCCAGGGGCTAGTTGAGGACCAAAAGACCCTCATTAAGGACGGCACCTACGCTAGCATCGCAGCAACAGCCGGACCCAAATCTAGGGTAGAGCAAGCAGCTCTCCACTCCATAGCGGTAACGTCTAATAACGACGAAGCCACAGGTGACGAAGTCCTTGAGGACGTAAGGAGGGCTGTAGATGCGAAGGAGGGATGGGTTAAGGTTGAGAGGGTACGCAAGGCAAAGGATCGAAAGATTATCATGGGCTGCAGTACCAAAGAGGAGCGGGATAAGCTAAAAGAGCGACTGAAAGAAAAGGGTGGTCACCTCATTGTCGAAGACATAAAAAATAAGGACCCGCTTCTTGTTTTGAAGGATGTGCTGTCGATACACAGCGACGAGGAAGTAGCTCGCGCCCTTCGGAACCAGAACGGCGAACTGTTTTGTGGCCTAGACAGGGAGAACGATCGGATAGCCGTCAAATATCGCAGAAGGGCTCGGAACCCCCTATGTTGCAACATCGTCCTTACTGTCTCGCCGACCATCTGGCGAAGAGCAATGGACCGCGGAACGGCTAGGGTAGACCTCCAGAGGGTTAAGGTCGAAGACCAGTCGCCTCTTGTGCAGTGCACCCGGTGTCTGGGATACGGGCACGGCCGACGACTGTGCAAAGAAGCAGCCGATCTCTGCAGCCACTGTGGCGGTCCACACCTCAGAGCTGAGTGCCCTGACAGAGTGATTGGGGTAGAGCCCGCGTGCCGAAACTGCAGCCTAGCCAAACGCACGGACACTCGCCATAACGCATTTAGCGATGAATGCCCGACAAGGAAAAGGTGGGACGCATTGGCCAGAGCGTCCATAGCGTACTGCTGAAGTTGTCCCAGCAGCCCGCCGATATTCTATTGTACAGGCCAACCTACAAAAAAGCAAACTGGCCACCGAGGAGCTTATGTTGGTAGCACAGCAAAAGAAGATTGCGATCGCCATGCTCCAGGAACCGTACGTGGGGAGGGTTAGAAGGTTGAAAAGTTACCAGGGGATCCGAACATACCAGGCCTTGGACGACGGAGAAGGGATTGTAAAAGCTGCAATCGTAGTATACGACAGCAGCTTGGACATAGTACAGTTCCCGGAACTATGCACCAACAACATCGCGGTGGTAGGAGTCCGCACCGAGACATGGATGGTAACCCTGGTCTCCTATTATTTTGAACCGGACCAGCCCATGGACGCACACCTTGAGCAGCTACACAAGATTGCCGGAAGACCGGAATGCCAGAGGTTGGTTATAGGAGGCGACGCAAACGCAAAGAGTATTTGGTGGAGCAGTCCCAGCGATGACAGACGCGGGGAGCAATTCTGCGGCGCTATTGGAGAGCTTGGACTACATGTGTTGAACACAGGAACCCTTCCAACTTTTGACACAATCAGAGGCAATAAAAGGTACAGCAGCCACGTAGACGTGACTGCATGTTCGGAAAATCTGCTCAACCTAGTGGATAACTGGAAAGAGGAGGAAGACTTTACGAGCTCGGACCACAACGGCATTACATTTCACCTACACCTACAAAAACCAAAAGGAACACAAATCCAACGCACCACACGCATATACAACACACGAAAGGCAAATTGGAGCCAGTTTCGTGAGAAGTTGACCCAAATTATGTCAGACATGCACCTCAACACACAAACACTAGAAACAATAACACACCAAGACCAACTAGAACACACAGTCCAAACATACACTGAAGCAATTACACAAGCATGCAAACAGACAATACCACACAAAAAGAATACAGAAACACTTACCTTGCCGTGGTGGACCGACGAACTCGAAGAGATGAAGAAGGAGGTTGCCACTAGGAAGCGCAGAATCAGAAACGCAGCACCGATACGTAGAGCCACGGTGGTGAAGCTGTACCTGGAACAAAAGAATAAATATTTAGAAGCAGCTAAAACCGCTCAAGTTGAAAGTTGGAAGGAGTTCTGTGGGAAACAGGACAGGGAGGGGATATGGGAGGGACTCTATAGGGTCATTAATAGAACCTGCAGGCGGGAAGAGGATCTTCCCCTACAGAAGGAGGGTAAAATGTTAGATGAACAGGAGTCGGCCCTGTGGTTGGCCGAAACATTCTACCCAGAGGACGACGAGTTAAGGGACAACGCGGTACATGCGGCCGTCAGGCGGCTCGCAGACCTGGTTAACCAAGGGGGCCATAGTGACAATTATGACCCCCCGTTTACCATGGGTGAGTTGCAGAGGGCAGCAAGGTCTTTCAACCCAAAAAAGGCGCCGGGAGGAGACGGTTTCACGGCAGACATATGCACTCAAGCAATGGAGTGCAACCCTGGGTTTTTGCTGTCACTTTTGAATAAATGCCTGGAAAAGCAATGCTTTCCGAGGATATGGAAACAGGCCACAGTAGTGATCCTCAGGAAGCCAGGAAAGGACTCGTACATCGTGCCAAAGTCGTACAGACCGATTGGACTTTTGCCTGTCCTTGGCAAGATGTACGAAAAAATGCTGGTCGCCCGCCTCAAGTTTTACCTACTTCCTGGCATAAGTGCCAACCAGTACGGCTTCATGCCCCAACGCGGGACCGAGGATGCCCTCTATGTCCTAATGGAACACGTACGGGACAAGTTAGCGGAGAAAAAGCTACTCACGTTGGTCTCGTTGGACATAGAGGGAGCATTCGACAGCGCATGGTGGCCAAAAATACGGGTGAGGTTGGCAGAAGAGAATTGCCCTGTAAACCTGAGGCGGGTAATTGACAGCTACCTTTGCGACAGGTCAGTGACAGTGAGATATTCCGGGAGAGAAGTGCGCAGATCAACATCCCAAGGGTGCGTACAAGGGTCCATAGGCGGCCCCCTGCTGTGGAACCTGATCCTGGACCCACTCCTGAAGGAGCTAAGTGACCTCGGGGTCTACGCACAGGCTTTCGCGGACGATGTCGTCCTGATCGTCGATGGAGAAAAGGCTACAGACGTGGAAAGACATGCCAATGCCGCCCTCGAACATGTAAGGGCGTGGGGTGTACGAAATAAGCTGAAGTTCGCGCCGCACAAAACATGTGCCATGATAATAACGCGGAAGCTGAAATTCGACACCCCGCGCTTAAGCATGGGCGGGGTAGACATTGGCATGTCAGACCACGTCAAACTTCTGGGGCTCACAATCGACAGCAAGTTGACATTCAACATGCATATCAAGAATGCTTGTAGGAAAGCCATTCTGATATACAAACAGCTGGCTAGAGCAGCCAGAATTAGCTGGGGCCTTCATCCGGAGGTGATCAGGGCCATCTACACCGCGGCCGTAGAGCCGACTATAATGTATGCTGCTAGCGCGTGGGCACCATCATCAAACAAGCTGGGAATCAGAAAGCAGCTCAACACTGTGCAAAGAGGCTTCGCACAAAAATTATGCCGAGCCTACCGGACGGTCTCCCTGGACTCAGCACTGGTCCTGGCCGGGTTGCTCCCGCTTGACCTGCGTATAAGAGAAGTAGCTTCTCTATATGAGGCCAAGAAGGGGGCTTCGCGGTCGGAACTGGGGGACAGGGAGATCGAACGGATGACTCCGGTAACGGATCTTCCGCACCCATCGCAGCAGACAAGCCTGGGATTCACTCTCGTGGCGGACCAGGAACAGTACAATGAGATAGAAGACCTGGAAGTGAAGATATTCACAGACGGCAGCAAGATTGAGGGCAAGGTCGGAGCGGCGTTATCATTATGGAATGGTAGTGCCGAGACCAAAACCCTCAAACTTGCTTTGCCGTCATATGCAACAGTGTACCAGGCAGAACTCCTGGCCCTAAACAGAGCGGCAGCGGAGATATCTAGGCAGAAGGCAAAAACATATGGAATTTTCTGTGACTCCAGGGCGGCGCTGCAAACCGCGGCAAACCCAGATTCTCCACACCCACTGGCCGTAGAATTTCGGAAAAACATCCAGAAAAGCATTTCCGGATCCAAAATAATAAGACTATTCTGGATAAAAGCACACGTGGGTCTGGAAGGAAATGAGAGAGCGGACGTTCTTGCGAAGGAGGCAGCCCTGAATTTAAGGAAGAAACCTGATTACGACCGGTGTCCTGTCTCATTCGTCAAGCGTCAGATTCGCAATCGGACGATCGACGAATGGGACACAAGATACCGATCCGGTTTAACAGCCTCAACCACAAAGCTGTTTTTCCCTAGTGCAAAAGAGGCATACCACATAGTTAGAAAACTCACCATAACAGCCGAAACTACACAACTGCTTACGGGACACGGTGGGTTCTCCGCATACTTGAACAGATTCAAGTGTAAGGAGAACCCATCGTGTATCTGCGAACCGGGAGTGGAAGAAACTGTAATCCACATCGTTACTAAATGCCCAATGTTTGGAAGGGAGCGCCTAGAAACAGAAAATAAATTAAATATTGAAATTGCCCCTGAAAACCTAAATGCCCTTATTTGTAGTGGAAGGAGAAATGATTTCATAGAATACTGCGAAAAAATTATAAAAATTGTTAAAAATAGAAATAGTGTGTAAGAAACTATGGTTAACATATATTGTGAAAATATATAGTGTAAGCATAGAAATATAATTGTATTAAAATAAAAACTAAGATTAAGCAGAAACTAAGAATGTAAGAAATGTATATAAACTAAGATATAAATAGAAATAAGCTAAACTCGATTGTAACTAAATAAAAACTAAATTAAGAGAAAAATTCCACAAAGTGTGTAAGCCGCAAAACGGCTTGATGTAAAGTACAATGTACAAATTATGTATAAATAAAAAAGCCTGAAAAAGTCCTTATTCCTGATAGGGGTCCTAAGCACAACACCCTGCGATGGCGGGTGCCTTTTCCAAAAAAAAAAAAAAAAAAAAAACAGCCATGTGCGCCGGGTCGCGGTAGTCAATTTCTCATTACATCCGCGACGGGAGGAGATGAAAAATAGAGACCCGCTATTAATTTTAAGGGATGTTATAATTGTTCACAGCGACGAGGACATCCTAAAGGCAATCCGAAATCAGAACCGCGACCTGTTTCGTGACCTGGACGATGCGGCTACAAGAATGACCATTAATTATAGAAGAAGGGCCAGAAATCCACATACTGGCCACATCGTTCTCAGTGTCTCGCCACAGATCTGGAGAAGAGCCCTAACCGAAGGAAGACTTCGCGTTGACATCCAAAATGTGCATGTGGAGGACCAATCACCATTGGTGCAGTGTACTCGGTGTTTGGGTTTCGGACATGGTCGGCGGTATTGTAAGGAGCAGGTGGAGTTGTGCAGCCACTGCGGCGAAGACGGCCATCTCAACAAGAATTGCCCAAGTAGACTCGTCGGGGAAGCCCCGATATGTAAGAATTGTACAAAGGCAAAGTTCCAAACGCACAACCACAACACGTTTAGTGAAGAGTGCCCGGTCCGAAAGAAGTGGGATGATATAGCCCGTGCATCAGTGGCATACTGCTAAGGTTGTACCAACGCAAACTAAACTGTACAGCAGTGCGATTCGCTAAGCGTACCGTCTAAGATGCCAACAACGGCGAGTTCACAGATGTTACAACCTACACATCGCCCTTAAAGTCATCGTTATTTAAAACCGTATTCGCTAAACACGATCATCTCGTCGACGATCTCTCGGATGTGATAAGGCAAGGATGTCGGCTACGATGTTAACAATGTTGCTACTTTTTGACTAAGTATAATCGAGAAAATATAGACTAACAAATATCGTTGTTATATATGACTTTTAAAGAAATATAATTACATAATGTGAATGAATAAATTAAGAGATAATACATTCATAACAAATTATTAATTAATGTAATTGTTTTCAACTTGTAAAATTAATATTTTTAAGACTGGCAATGGATTCATAATTTTTTTGACATGTGCGAAATGTAAACAAACAGTTTGGAATTTTAGACAACTTATATTAAGTTTTTTGTCACAAAATTCCTAAATATGAAGTGTTTTAAGTGGCAAAAGGGTCTAAGGCTAAAAGTGCTTTAATATGCACCAATGCATGGAGTGTTTCATATTTAGTGTAGTCTTGATCGTGTCGACAGTAAGTATGTTTAAATTTTGTTATAGAACATTTTTATAATTCCAGCATTTTACTGTAATGACTAACCACAACAATATTATCTATTTTAGTGTCTCGTAACGTAGCTCCATCACCAAGTCAACTTAAAAAGCTAGAAGTTGGCTAGCAACTGGCCATGCTCGTACTGCAAATGCTCGCATTCGCAGTCGTAATGCATGGGTAGAAATAGCAAATGCCCTTAACAGTGATGGTAGTGGATGTATAAAAACTTCAGAGCAGTGGTGTAAGGTGAGTTTTGCTCATTAATAGTATGTTTGAAGTGGTGTGTTGTACTATGTACCTACAAGAAAACTCTACATTGACTGCTCAAACTATTATTTATATGTCTATAAATATTCACAGTATTGGAAAGACAAGAAAGGGTCAGTGAAGAGGAAAGACTGTCAAATTTTGTGGCTGCCAGGCGTCATACTGGTGGTAGAGTTGATTATGTACCTGAGCTCAATGACACAGAGCAAAAAATTCTAGCCATAATGGGAGAAGAGAGTTTTGCCTGTGGCGATAGGAATTTAGAAATTAATTCATTTGAGGTTTGTAATATTCACGATTATTTAATTTAGTATATTTACTCAATATAGATAATTTATTTAATTTCTCATCCATATTGTAAGACCAAGCAGTGGCAGAGGTTGGTTCTAATATGAAACTTGAATGAATAATCTCCCAGCATTTTACAAGTAAGATTTTCAAGTAGATGGTAGCTTATTAATAATTCATATTGGTGAAGTATTTAATGCTATTTATTATTTTCAGGAAGCTGTTTTCTTTCAAAGTGTAGAACTACATGAAGGACAGCAAAGTGAGGCTGCTGAACTCGAATCACATAGTCAAATACCATGGGTAACTATATTTACAATAAATATCAATAGACATTATCTTAGAATTTTATAGGAAACCTACAAAAGCTTGTAATAGTAATTAAATATTTTTTGTTTTAGTCTACTATTGCTGCCATAGATGCAGGGAGTGTTCAAGTTCAAGAGACACAAGTCTCTTCAACGTCACAAAATATTGTAGTAGAATCCGGAACTCACAATATGTACTCCTGAAGTAGGTAAGCATAATATAAAAAAAATAATTAAATTGTTTATAGGTAAATTATATTTTTTTACATAATGTATTTATTTTACAGGTTTCAGTCACTGATGAACCAGTAAGACCTGTATCACCACCAGAAGTTTCACATAGGAACATTCCAAATAAGGTTAATTACAAGATTTTATGGTGTAATAAATACAACAAAGTACTCCAAATATTAATTATGCATGTTTGTTGAAACGCCAAAGGGAAATATTACGCAGTCGTCGATGTGTTACCCAACAATCTCCACGTGCAAGTCCTCCATCGCAATGCCCCGCTTGGAAATGGTTAGCATTATAGAGAGGTTCATAGCCATTGAAGAACAGCGTGCAGAACTGGCAATAGCTCAATGCATGAGGCTACGAGCAGAATTCGAACAAAGAATGGTGGAGGCTGTAGAAAGAATTATTGGTATTTTAAGTGATTATATAAATAAATAAAACTATTTTAATGATGTAAAATGTTTTTATTTGTGCATAATTATTAATCTAACATAATACTCTACAATTATATATATACTGTTAGTAGTGTAACATGTTTTGACTTAAATCTATAGTTAATATTCATAAGAATCTGTTATAATGATAACTAATATACTAAGTAGTTACTTACATTTCTTTGAGGATTTGTCTATCAAAGGGTGATTTAGGAAACTAAATATATTTATTTATGACATCCCTATGGTTTCTGGCATTTACAACAGTTTGTATGGCCCTTGCTGTTGATGATTGTGAGACATAAGTTGAAACAAAAGTTATTTTAATCATAGATAGACAGTAGTATTTGTAAGTGAGAGTTACTTATAATAAATAAGTAGTTGGTACCTACCTTGGTTCTGTTACTTGTTTACTAATACCTCCCTGGCGTTTAACTTTGGAGAAATATGGGAAAATATCTTGTCCTAATTGTTCTATGTGCTCTTCAATGAGCCTTTAAGTTTTAATGTACCTACTTAAGTAGGTACTGTCGGTTTTTAGGATATTCATATTTCTAATTAACCGAGCTTGACGCCTTGTTTAAGTTATCTTCACGATTAGCTTCTTCCAACAAAAGTGTTTTGTATGTATTTTGCAAAATACACGAACTGCCATCTAAACAAAAAAAAAAACATTACTGGACCCAGAAAGTGAAATACAACAATTAAAATAATGGAAATCTACTTACCTTGTCTAAAAAACAATATTTAATATCACTTTGTAGGTTAACAACCAAGAGAACATCTACGTTATTGTAGCTTTATGATTTGACAGATAAAATCGAAGGCGAGGGCGAGGTTGTAGTCGAAGGCGAGGATGTTTCGTGTTACTGAATACCTATTTTCATACATTTGAACGAATATTTTAGTTCCGTGAAGCGCCGTTTACATCGTTGAAGCGCTGCGGTCGGGTAGTTTGATTGGAGCATACGAATATGTCAAACACTGATGTTACAACTGTTGTACTCTTGGATGTAAGGATGTAGACCGTTAGTGAATCGCCCTCCAGAGCAGTGCAAATCAATCTACAGCGAAGCAAACTCTTCACGTGTGAGCTGCTCCTAGAAGCAGAAAGGCAAAGGTTTGCGGTAGCTCTAATTCAGGAACCATATACCGGAAATGAGAAAAGGGTTAAGGGCCAAAGGGGATCAAGAATATTCCAATGCAACGAAGTAGGGGAGGGTACTGTAAAGGCAGCAATCATGGTATTCAACCAAGACTTGAATGTCATACAGTGCCCACAACTCACCACAAATAACATCGTAGTGGTGGGGATCCAAACCAATGCATGGACAACATACTTGGTGTCCTATTACTTTGAACCTGACAAAACCATGGATGCGTACCTCGAGCAGATCCGAGTGATAAAACAGAAGGTTGGTGGCTGTAGATTGATTGTTGGGGGCGACGCAAATGCCAAGAGTGTGTGGTGGGGGAGTCCTGGAGAAGACAAAAGAGGAGAGCAAATGTGTGGAACTTTGGATGAACTGGAAATGCATATCCTAAACACTGGAGGCAAGCCGACCTTCGACACCATCAGGGGAGGAAAGAGTTTTAAGAGTCATGTGGATGTGACAGCATGTTCAGTGGACATGCTGGATAAAGTGACAGACTGGCGGGTGGAAGATGACATCACCGGCTCAGATCACAATGGCATTACTTTTGACATAAGACTGCTAAAAGCTGAAGGAACTGACATTGAGCGAACGACAAGAATATACAACACAAAAAAAGCAAGCTGGAACCAATTTCATGAGAAATTGGCGCAGACTATGCAGGACAAAGGACTGACCATAAACGAGACCAACAAAATGACGGACAAACAGCAACTAGACAAAATGACAGAACTATACACTGACACTATAACGGAAACATGTAGACAAACAATACCACACAAAAAGAGGACTGAAAGACTGAATCTGCCATGGTGGTCTGAGGAACTTGCCAAGATGAAGCACCGAGTCGCCACTGCTAAGAGAAGAATAAGGAATGCTTCGATGGTACGGAGGGAATTGGTCGTATCACGCTACCTCCAGGAAAAGGAAAGCTATGAGACGGCTGTAAAAAAATGCACAGACTGAAAGTTGGAAAATGTTCTGCAGCAAACAGGAAAGGGAGGGAGTATGGGAGGGCATATACAGGGTTATCAGAAGAACAGCAAAAAGAGAAGTTGAGGTTCCACTACAGAAAGGGAGTGAGAAGTCAAAGTCAAAGTCAAATAGCTTTATTCACTTAGGTTACAAAGTAACACATGCAAATCGTTATACATGTAGTAGAATAGTATAGAGAAAAATGTCTGCCAAACTACTACCACTTTCGCAGACGACTATAGTAGAGCTCTGAGAAGAATGTGGCCAAGAAACTCAGGCCACTCTTTTCAAAAATAATAATTTGACTTTGTTACAATTACCAACAGCAGCGTGAAGAATGATGTGTGCAAGCAAATCTTACATGCATAGCAATTTAAAGTTTAATTGATAAAAAAAATTTCATTGTTAATAAATTGATTTAAAAAAGCTTTAATTGCATGGCACGTTCATCAGTCATCTCGTCACTGCGATATCCGACAGAAATTAACACACAAGCATTTGTGTCGTCAAGTTGATTTTGTTAATCTTTAAGTAGTTGAGAATGGAATAGAATACCATTTAGATAATATAATGAGACGCTGAGCGCTAGGGTCTCGGCAGAATGGCTTGCGGAAGTTTTCTACCCGGAGGATAAAACAGAAGAAGATAACGCAGAACATCGCAGGATAAGGAAACAAGCAGGAGAAATAAATGTAGGGAGTGAAGCTGAGATTTACGACCCACCATTTACCTTGTGCGAACTCGAGCGATCTGTGAAGGCATTTAACCCGAAGAAGGCTCCCGGAGCGGATGGTTTTACACCGGACATCTGCGAACAGGCCATAAGTTGTGACCCGGAATTCTTTTTGGGCCTGATAAACGGGTGCTTAAAGTTGGGCTACTTTCCGGCACTCTGGAAACAGGCTACGGTAGTTGCGCTCAGGAAACCGGGAAAGGATACCTACTCTGTGCCCAGGTCTTATCGACCAATTGGACTTCTTCCTGTGCTCGGAAAGATATACGAGAGGATGATAGTGGCACGCCTTAAATTTTATTTACTTCCGAGGATAAGTACTCGTCAGTTTGGGTTCATGCCCCAGAGAAGCGCCGAGGACTCCCTCTATACCCTAATGCAATTTGTTCGAAGCAGATTAGCAGCCAAGAAAATTTTAACACTTGTTTCATTGGATATAGAGGGAGCCTTCGATAGCGCCTGGTGGCCTAAACTAAAGATCCGATTGGCTGAGGAAAAGTGTCCGATAAATTTGAGGCGTGTTATGGACAGTTACTTGAGCGAAAGGATGGTGAGACTGAGATATGGGGGACAGGAGGTAAGCAGGGAAACAAGCAAAGGATGCGTGCAAGGATCAATTGGAGGCCCAATTCTATGGAATCTCTTGATTGATCCTCTGTTGGGACTGCTGGAAAACATGGGAGTATACAGCCAAGCATTCGCAGACGACGTAGTCCTAGTTGTCGAGGGCAATACGGCCCAGGACGTGGAAAAGCATGGGAATGCCGCTCTTGCCTGTATCCAGGAGTGGGGCCTAAATAATAAATTAAAATTTGCACCTCACAAAACTTGTGCTATGGTGATCACACGCAAGCTAAAACACGACACACCACGTCTGAGTATGGCCGGAGTGAGCATTTGTATGTCGCAACATATTAAAATTTTGGGCCTCAACATTGACAGTAAGCTGACCTTTAATAAACACTTATCCGAAGTATGTACAAAAGCTATAAACATCTACAAGCAACTAGCTAAAACAGCAAAAGTCAGTTGGGGTCTACATCCAGAGGTCATCAGGACTATCTATACCACTGCCCAATATCTATCACCAAATTGGGAGCCCAAAAGCAGTTAAACACTGTACAGAGGGGGTTTGCACAGAAGCTGTGCAAGGCGTACCGTACGGTCTCTTTGAACTCGGCATTGTTGCTTTCGGGTCTGCTCCCACTTGACCTTCGTATCAAGGAAGTGGCTTCCTTATACGAGGTAAGGAGGGGGATGGCTTGGCCGGGACTGGGGGACAGAGAGATCGAACGGATGGCGCCAGCCCAGGATGCACCGCACCCAGCGGAACTGGTGAGCCTCAATTTTGGTAAACTTGAGAACATCGAGCAGTACAGCCACCACGGCAACTATGACTTGCGTATATTTACAGACGGTAGCAAGATTGAGGGCAAAGTTGGAGCGTCAATATCCGTGTGGACTGGTGAAGCGGAAATTAAGTCCCGTAAGCTTGGTTTGTCCTCCTATTGCACCGTTTATCAGGCCGAACTTCTGGCTCTTAGTGAGGCGGCAAATGAAGCCCTAAGAGGCCGCGCTGAAAACTTAGGAATCTTCTGTGACTCTATGGCGGCTCTACAAACAGTCTCAAACCCGTGCTCCTCTCACCCTCTTGGGCTTAAAACTAGAAACATTTTAAAGCAATGTCGACATCAAAATAAAAGCGTCACATTATTTTGGATAAAAGCGCATGTAGGGCTGGATGGGAACGAAAGAGCGGATCAGCTCGCAAAGGAGGTTGCTGTGGGGCTAAAAAGGAAACCACATTATGACAAGTGCCCAGTCTCGTTCGTAAGGAGACAGATCAGAGCGGAGACTATTGATGAATGGGATAAGAGATACACGGATGCAAGTACAGGCTCAGTGACAAAAATATTTTTCCTAGTGCTGCTGCGGCTTTCAAAACTGTAAGAAAAATGAACATAAATCTTATTACAACACAAATTATGACGGGGCACGGTGGGTTCTCCGAATATCTACACAGATTTAAACTAAAGGAGAGCCCAGCGTGCGTCTGTGACTCCACTACTCAGGAAACAGTAACACATTTACTCACACAATGCCCTTTGTTTGCTAGAGAACGCCTAAATTTTGAAATTGAAAATGACATAGACATGATCGATAAAAATATACCAAACTTGATACACGGTAAGAAAAGAGACACATTTTTAACATTTTGTAATAACATAATAAAACAAGTAATAAATAGAAATAAGTCAGAATAAGAAAATATGATACCTTTATATTATAAAAATATATAAGCTAGTACCATATATTTATAATGTAGAAATATAAGTTGTTAAATGCAGAATGTAAATAATGTAGAAGAATATAGCGTGTTAAATAGATTTAAGTGTAGTTGTTATAAGAAATAAAGTATGTCATTAAGAACTATTAAATATAAGTCAAAAAAGTGTAACACTGTAAAATTGCCACAAAATGGCAAGATAAAATAAACTGTACAAAGTTCTAAATTTAAATAAAGTTACTACAGTCCTTATTTCCGATAGGGGTCCCAAAGCACAACACCCTGCGATGGCGGGTGCTTCTATAAAAAAAAAAAAAAAAAACCTAACCTAACCTTACACAAGCATGATTGATAAAGGTATCAAATTGCTTAGTTCTGGGCTGCAAAGAAAACGGGTCGCTTACAAAAATCTTAATAACTTCTAAAACATTGGAGCTAGCTTTATAAAATAAAAAAAAATTTATAGTCCTTAAATGGCAGTCATAAAAATTACTGTTCATGTCTGGGTTTCATGCTGGCCACTCCATGCGTGTGATAGCGACATGTTCACGCAACTCGAACACTATTCAATGTGTATGGGGATGAGCGTTGAAAAAAAATTTGACACCTGTCAAAAATACACACATCAAAAAAGTCTAAGCAACATGCATGATATTACAAATTTACCATTTTAAATATTAATTTATTTTACCATTTATTTTAATTATAACGTTGTATTTTATTTTTAAAATAATATTTTTAGGGTTCTATGATGTAAAAATAACAGCTGTTTTCTTTATAAGTTCTTTTAATAACAGAAATTAACAATATTAGAATATACAGGTACATAAGAAACTAAACTTTTTTTTTACAAATTGAAATTTCTTAAGAAAATGAATTTATTGTGAAAGAATAGGACAATTTAATACAAAGTATGGCCTCCTCTGCTATTCAGAACTTGTCGGCAACGATTATTCATTGAATTAATGAGACTGTTTATGTCATCTTGCGGTATTCGCTCCCAATGGAATTGTAGCAAATCCTTCAGCTGTTGGGTTGTTGTCACTCCGTCCAAGTCCTTCAAAACACGTCTCTGGAGCATGTCCCATGCGTGCTCGATGGGGTTGAGGTCTGGCGATTGTGCAGGCCAGGGCAATACCTGGATGTTCTCCGTTGCCAAGTATTCACTGGTTCGCCGAGCTGTATGTGAACGCGCATTGTCATGCATTAACGTAAAATCGGAGCCAAAGGTTTGTGCAAATGGATGGACATAAGGTCTGAGAATATCCTCAACGTAATTTTCAGCGTTCATGTTTCCATTTACAAAAACGAGCTCAGTTCGCCTGTTCTTCATAATACCCGCCCATACCATAACTGTTGAGCCGCTGTATGGATGAACTTCCTGAACGCACCTGAGTCTTTCAGTATTTCCGGGTCGACGGTACACTCGCACCCTTCTTGTATCAGGCCTAAACCCGAATCGCGACTCATCGGAAAACATAATTTTATCCCATTGTTCCTGGGTCCATGTTATGCGTTCTCTACACCATTCATTTCGACGAGCGCGATTCCCGTGACGTATCGGTGGGCACCTGATAGGGCGTCGAGCTCGTAGGCCGTACTCATGCAGTCGATTTCGCACAGTTTGGGGACTTACATCAACACCACTTGAATTTTGTAGCCTCAAACTTATCTCTCGAGCGGTTAACATCGGCTGGCGTCTTGCAGTCAGTTGTATGTACCGGTCTTGCCGAGTGGTTGTACTCCTTTTACGGCCTGGATGCTGTTCAGCGGGTTCCCCTGTATTATTGTAGCGCTGCCAAAGACGACAAATAACACTTCTATGAATACCAAAATGTCGAGATACCTGAGATTGATTACTTCCCGCTTGCAACATCCCTACAGCTCTTTGCATTTCATCTGCCGTCAAATGACGTCGCTCCATGAGGTAAAGAATATCTAACAATTCAATTTTGTCGCCAACTGTATTTAAATGGTTGGTAAAATTATAAAATCAAGACTAAAACGTAGCAATTAACATGCACTCAAATTCAAACAAATTCGCAGTCATTTGAATTTTATGAAAAAAAACAAAACATAATCGAAATTTTTTTTTACAACCAGCCAGTATGTCATCAATAACAAAAAAGTTTACTTACCTATACACTTTGAGTGAGTAAATACTTAGAAATTAATTAATATAAATGGTAAATTTGTAATATCATGCATGTTGCTTAGACTTTTTTGATGTGTGTAATTTTCTCGCCAACGTTCTGATGGCGGATGTTGATTAAAGTAAAGACTCATTTGCCATTATAAGTTTTCTATATTTGATGCACCAACCAACAGCGGTCCCATGGCAGATAGCCTTGCGGTGCAACTGAGGGCAGCATTTGATGCTCAAGATGTGACTGTGTCCAGGCCAACAAAAAGCGTGGGCGTTCTCATCACAAGGCTCGATGACTCGGTGACAGCAGAAGAAGTCATCGATGCTGTCGCCAAGCTTGGAGAATGCCCATCGGATCACTTAAAGGCTGGTGTGATTCGTCGCAGTCGCACAGGTTTGGGCGCAGTTACCATCAAGTGCCCAGTTGCTTCAGCTAAGAAATTAGCTGAAGGCCAGCTCCTTATTGGTCACCAAGCCAGCTCTTGTGAATCTGCGCCTCACTGTGCTTTATGTGCTGCTGCTGGCAAACAGGCAGATCACAAAATAGGCAGCAAAAGCTGTAACCCCCCATAAAGGAAAGACCAGCATCCCACGGGCAAGAAGAAGGCACCACAGGTGCAGGACGACGCGGAACCGGTTGAAATGGAATTAATTAAATGGCTCCACAGTTCCACTTCGTCCAATCGAACCTAAACCACTGCGCCAGGGCTCAAGATCTTTTAACCCAGACCATGGCGCAGTGGCAGATAGCTATAAGCGTAGCCGCCGAGCCTTATTTTGTGCCGCCCAGGGATGACTGGTTGGGCGACCTGGATGGCTCGGTGGCAATAATTTCGTCGCGCGCTGCCGGGGCCCCGATCTTCGAGGTTCTGTCCAGAGGTCGGGGTTGCGTGGCAGCGCGATTTGGTTCGGTTGTTGTGATTGGCACGTACTTTTCGCCAAACCGATGTCTCGCCGACTTCGAGGGTTTCCTACACGAATTGGGCATCGTCGTCGCTCGTTGTCACCCCGTACCCGTTTTAGTCCTCGGGGACTTCAACGCCAAGTCAATGGCTTGGGGTTCCCCGTCTACGGACGCCAAGGGTGGGGTGCTCGAGGAGTGGGTCGCAACATCTGGCCTGCTTATCCTCAACCGGGGCAATGTGCATACATGCGTACGGCAGCGGGGCGGTTCCATAGTGGACCTTTCGTTCGCAAGCCCCGCTGTAGCCCGTTTAGTCACCGATTGGCGTGTCGAGGAGGGGGTTGAGACACTTTCCGATCACCGGTACATCCGGTTTGATCTCTCCCCCCGCGTTTCCGATGCGCCGGTCCGGGCTACCCCGGTTGGTCCGCGCTGGGCTTTGTAACAAATGGATCGGGAGGTCCTCCTTGAAGCCTCCATCGTCCAGGCCTGGGTTTCTGCACCGGATAGGCCTGTCGACATTGATGTAGAGGCAGAGTGGTTAAGGGAGGCCATGTCGCAAATTTGCGACGCGGCTATGCCCCGGGTTCGACCGGGGCGACCGAAGCGCCAGGTGTACTGGTGGTCGACTGACATCGCGCAGTTACGCAGTCAATGTGTAACAGCGCACCGCCGGTACACCGGACAACGTAGAAGGCGCCGCCGCACTCCCGATGCCGATGCCATCGAGGCGGAACTGTACGAAGGGTACAGAGTGGCCAAGAAGGCCCTCAATCTGGCCATATCGCGGGCTAAAATTGAAGCCCGCGAACGTTTGATCGAGACTCTGGATCAAGATCCGTGGGGGCGTCCCTACTTGCTAGTGCGGGGTAAATTGCGCGCGTGGGCGCCCCCGCTTACCCAGAGTCTCAGGCCAGAGGTGCTGGAGAGAGTAGTTGGCACTCTGTTCCCTTCGAGGACGGAGCACACTCCTCCGCCCATAGTGGCTGCCAGCGCGGACGAAGAGGAAGACGACGACGTGCCCGAGGTGACCCGGGTAGAGTTGCGGGCTGCGGTGTTACGCCTTCAGAGGAAGAACACCGCGCCGGGACCCGATGTCATTCCTGGCCGAGCGTGGGTCCTGGCCCTTCGGGAGCTCGCGCCCCGACTATTAGGGCTCCTATCGGTGTGCCTTGAGAGGGGCCGATTTCCAGAGCCATGGAAACATGGGCGTATGGTCCTTCTCAAGAAGGAGGGGCGCCCGGCAGACTCACCGTCTGCCTACCGGCCCATTGTGTTGCTGGGCGAGGTGGGCAAGCTGTTCGAGCGTGTGCTTGCAGACCGCCTCGTCCGCCACCTTACGTTAGTTGGGCCGGACCTGGCGGAATGTCAATTTGGTTTTCGCCAGGGGCGCTCCACCGTGCACGCCATCAAGCACGTAAGGAGTCTGGCGGAGGACGCTATTTCCCGGGGCGAGGTGTTGTTGGCTGTCTCGTTAGACATTGCCAACGCTTTCAACACCTTGCCTTGGAGTTGTATTCGGGCGGCACTAGTGTACCATGGTGTGCCGCCCTACCTCCGCCGCATTGTCGGGGCGTATTTAGAAGATCGAATGATTACCTACCCGGGTCGGGAGGGTATGTGTCGGCGAGACATCGGTTGTGAAGTTCCACAGGGGTCGGTTCTGGGTCCGCTCCTGTGGAACATCGGTTATGACTGGGCGCTGCGCGGTGCGCTCCTCACGGGTGTCAGCGTTGTTTGTTACGCTGACGACACTTTGGTCACCGCGAGGGGTAAGACGCACCGGCAGGCCCAAGTTCTGGCGACTGCTGGGGTCGCGCAAGTCGTACATAGGATCCGGCGTTTGGGTCTCGAGGTGGCGCTTCACAAGTCCGAGGCCATTTTCTTCCATGGGCCTCGGAACCGTCCACTTTCGGGATCCCACATTATGGTAGGAGGGGTTCGCATCGGCATCGAGCCCACTTTGAAGTACCTTGGGCTCGTTCTCGATGGCCGATGGAACTTCGGGGAGCATTTTCGTCGTTTGGCCCCAAAACTTACGGCCGCCGCGACCAGTCTGTCGCGGCTTTTGCCGAACCTAGGGGGGCCAAACGCCTCCTGCCGGAGGCTCTATTGCGGGATCGTGCGGTCGATGGCGGTCTATGGCGCTCCGATTTGGGCCGATGACCTGACGGACCGGAGTCTCGCCCTTTTGCGAGCTCCGCAACGAATATTGTCCGTCAGGTGCATCAGGGGCTACCGCACGATCGCCTTCGAGTCGGCGAGCCTCCTTGCCGGATCCCCGCCGTGGGACCTTGAGGCCAAAAAGTTTGGGGTAAACGTGAATCCTTCCAAATGCCAGGCAATTATTGTCGGTAGTCAAAGAACTTTGTTTAAAGTGGACCAGGCTGCTATACCACCTGTCATATACAATGACACAATCATTAACTTTTCCTCCTCAGTTAAAAACCTGGGTCTCCACATTGATAACAACCTAAACTGGCAGAAACAAATAAGCGAAGTCAGTCAAAAAGTGACAGGTACTTTACGGACGCTTTACCGTTTAAGGAACTTCCTTCCATCGGCGACCAAGATAATGTATTCAGTGTTCAGTATTCATTTATTTATTCAAAGTAGTACAATAATATTGTATCTTTTTGACGTCATCTAACACTACTTAATCTAAGTTTATTAACATTTCAAAGTTTTGAAAACTTTACCACCGCCTCCAAAGCGCTAGTAGAGAAGAAGCGGCGCAACAAACTCTACTGCTGCATTTTCTTGACGTCATTTTTTTACATAGGAGATAACTGTAATTAGGCGCTGCAACCATTGTATACCATACATAACCATAACCAAGGATTATTCAATTATAAAGGTAGCGTCGTGATGTAGGTAGTACATAGAAGTGGGAGCACCAAATCACATCCATAAACAACTATCCAGTAATAAAGACGTCGCTCAGCCAAATGACCCCTTAAATAAAAACTCAGAAGTGTATTAAAATGTAAATTTATTAATGTCAGGGTCGACCAGTCACCCCAAGTAGCACCCGTTCACGAGTATAACGCAAAGGTCAGCCATCAACCCCCTCGCCATATTGTAGGGAAGGGATTGACCCGGCCTCCACGCCACCACAAGCAATGACATTATAGTGAGCATGACGAGTCCTGACAATAAGAGCAGCAAAAAAGAAACTAAAATTAGGGGAGATACAAATGGCAGAGGGACGCCCTTACTTCACATCGACCAAAGTAATTTTTCTGCGAGTCCTAATTCATAGACGTATTTTAAATCCAGGCATTCCGGTCACTAACATAATTCTCAAGAGTGTAATATCCTTTGGCTACTAAACAACTTTTAATTTTTTCTTTAAATGAAGTAATCGGTAATTCTAATATCTCTACAGGTACTTTGTTATAAAGGCGTATACTAAGTGCCATAAACGATTGATGTACTTTGTGTAAACGGTAATGAGGGACACACAGTTTATGTTTATTTCTAGTATTTACCGTATGAATTTCGCTTCTTTTGGTATATAAATGTATATTCTGTCTTACATGCAGTATACTGTTATAAATAAATTGGGAAGCGACGGTTAAGATACCTATTTCCTTAAATAATTCTCTAAGCGATTCTCGTGCTCCAAGCCGATAAATGGCACGGATAGCTCTTTTCTGTAAAATAAATACACTTTGTATATCGGCAGCTCTACCCCACAATATTATACCATATGACATAACGCTGTGAAAATAGCTGAAGTAAACTAATCTAGCTGTGTCTACGTCTGTCAAATATCTAACTTTTCTAACAGCGTAAGCAGCTGAGCTGAGCCTCGCTGATAAATAAGATATGTGCGCACCCCATTGTAACTTCTCATCTATTTTTATACCTAGGAACATTGTGGATTGAACAGCTTCCAGCAGTTCACCATTTAGAATTAGACTTGGGCCAAGGTTTTTTACATTTGGTAATGCAAACTTAATACATTTCGTTTTCTTTGGGTTAAGTACAAGGTTATTGGCAGTAAACCATTTAGTTACTTCTGTGAGTGCATTGTTTACTTCGTCAAAATGCGTCCTATTTCTAGCAACTTTAAATATTAAAGATGTATCATCAGCGAACAGTACAACGTCACAAATGTTTTTTAAATGGTAAGGTAAATCATTAATGTACACTAAAAACAGAAATGGACCCAAAATTGAACCTTGCGGCACACCCACCGTTACGGGCAAGCCTGAGGACCTCGAATCTTTAACTTCAACATATTGAGTCCGACCACTCAAGTAGGATGAGAGAAGAGCTAAGGAAGAATCATTCAAACCGTAATGTCTAAGTTTATGTACAAGCGTTTCATGACATACGCAGTCAAATGCTTTTGAAAGGTCGCAGAATACACCTATAGCGTTGCAAGAATTCTCCCAAGCATTATAAATTTGTTTTAATAAAGCTACGCCTGCATCAGTCGTGGAACAACCCTTTGTAAAGCCATACTGATCCTCATGCAGTAGGCTATTCTGATTAAAATATTTCAATAATTGTCTAAGCATGATTTTTTCAAATATTTTACTAAAAGCCGGTAAAATTGGGGCCTATAGTTACCAGGATCCGTCGTACTACCTGTCTTAAAAAGTGGTACAACTTTACTACATTTCATTAAATCGGGAAATGTACCTGAATCTACACACCTATTGAAAATAACTGATAAATAAGGAGCAACTACATCTATTATACTTTTGACTACCTTTACTGACATGCCCCATAAGTCACCAGAATTTTTCAAAGCAAGAGATTGAAAAGCGTTAACAATGTCGTAAGGACTAACATGTTTGAATTCAAAATTGGTGTCACATTTTGCTACACACGAATTTAAAAAGTTACACGCACCTATCGAAGAAGCGTTTAAAGCCCTAGTAGGGGCTACTGGTATACTGACAAAAAAGTCATTAAAAACATGAGCTACATCAACATCATTTTTTACAGTCCTACCATTATCAATTAAAGTTAAGTTTAAATTCCCTATTTGTTTCGGAGGCTTACCCTTGGCTTCATTAATATCTCGCCAAGTAGCCTTAACTTTGTTTGAAGACTGCTTTATTATGTTACTTACATAAAGAGATTTAGCTTCCCAACAAACTTTCCTAAATATTTTTGAATAATTTCTAACATACTCTATGAAAGTAGGATTATAGTTATATTTCTTTAAATCATATAATTCATACAATCTACGTCTACTTTTATGTATGCCAACAGTAGCCCAATCATTAAACGCTGGCTTGACTTTTACAAAATTTTTCTTAACTTTAAAATTCTTTTGAAAATTGTTTTCTACTTTGTTAAATAAACCTTCATACATGGCATTAGGTGAATGAATCTCCAGAAGAGAAGGGTTAATATCGCTCACAACATTGTCCCTAAAGCAAACTAAGCGACCACTACTCAAAGGCCTACTCGATACCTCATATGAATCAATTAGTTCTGCCTCTGGAAAGCCTGCTATTTGTCCACAATGATCTGATGGCAGATCACTAGATAATGCCTTATATGAGACATCTCGATTGCTGAACATGTTATCTAAACAACTGGAAGATGTTTTTGTAATCCTAGTAGGCTCACTAAATAGGTGTTTTAAATTAAATGATTTAAAAAGATTCAGAAATCTGCTAGATGTAGATGATTTTTCTAATATATTAATATTAAAATCTCCGCACAATATTATACTTTTCTTACTCTTCTCAACTTTTCTAAGGCAGTCTTCCATTACCTCCTCGAAGGTTTTCAAATTACCAGAAGGGGGACGGTACACACAAATTATAACATACTGCTTAAGTTCAATGCAGGATACTTCCACTGTACATTCAATAGATAAGCTAACAATATCCTTACGCTCTTTACAATTTATAATATTATTTGATACTAATATCAATGACCCACCTCTGCATGATTTTTCTCTAGTGAACACACTATGTACTGTAAAATGACTATTATTAACACAACTAACTTCATAATTTTTTAGCCAATGCTCTGTAATACACATTACCTGGATGTTGTGGGACTCTAAGAACAAACTTAACTCTAACTCTTTGCTGGGTAGTCCTTGCATGTTTTGATGAGCTATATTCAGAGACCTACCCTTTGTCATACTTCTTAGTTTAAAGAAGTGTCAATGGAAATAGTTGCACTACTATTACTAACTAGGTCCTTCGATACCCTACATGTACCTGTGTCAATAGAAATAGTTGTACTACTATTACTAACTAAGTCCTTCGATACCCTACATGTACCTGTGTCAAAGTGTAAAACGTTGTATGCTAGTAATTTAGCAAGTTGTCGCTTATAATATACTGATAGATACATTGTATCTCTTGTTAATGTAAAATTATTTACAAAATTGTTGGTTTCAAAGTATAATATAAAGTCACTATGACGACAAGTTAAATTATACATCATTAAGTTTATATTATATTTATTTATTTTATTTATTTATTTATTTATTACATGGAAAACTTACAGCTAAATTAACATAATTAGGAACATTTATAGGTAACAGACAGCCAATAACAAGTTTTCACTTATATAAAACATAATAAGAAAAGTGTAAACAGTCTCGCTAACAAAAAGTACAGAAAGAAAAGAAGACAAAAAAATGAATATACACAAATGCAGATTGCCCGATGGGACCAAAAAAAAAATAAAATAAAATAAAATAAAAATCACTGCTGCAAATTTGAGTGACTAAAGAAGTCAAGGCTCAAGCATCTCTTTACCGACGATACGCCGGTAGAGAAAATATCAAAATCATGTTCCCTACATAGCCTATTGAAATTGCGGCTCGCTCTCACTATAAACGAATTCTGTCTGTAGTTTGTAGAAGCAGGTGGAATACTTATAGGTGGATTGAACCTTATGAGTTTTCTTGGGACATTCAAGGAAAACTTACATAGTAAACTGGCGCTGTCGATTTCACTATTCAATGTCTTTAATAATAGTACACAGTCTGCAATCTCACGTCTACTTTTTAAAGGCAGGATATGAAGCTGTCTACACAAATCGTAGTAGTTTTCGGAGTTGTACGGCATCTTTTGATGGTAACATAAATATCTTATAAAGCGCCTCTGAATCATCTCTATACGATCTATATATATAAAATAACAAGGGCTCCAAATCTGACATGCATACTCAAGATGACTGCGGACAAATGTGCAGTACAAAATTTTTAGTGTTTTGACTTCAGTAAAGGATTTTGACATTCTCATTATAAAACCTAGGGCCCTGGAAGCTCGCTTAACTACCTCTTCAATCTGTTCGTCAAACAATAATTTGGCATCATGAATCACACCAAGGTCTCGGACAGACGTTGATCGAGAAAGTGTTTGACCTCCAAGCCTGTAGTCACTTAAAATGATGGAGCGTTTACGGGTGTACGTAATTATTGAGCATTTGCTTGGATTGAGATCAAGCATATTAGTCCTACAGTAACTCTCTAACTGAGAAAGGTCTGCTTGTAGTGCTACTACGTCCGCATGTAATGATATAGAGGAAAAGACCTTTATATCATCAGGGAAACATAATAGACAAGACGATTTAAGACAGGAACCTATGTCGTTAATATACACTATGAATAGCAACGGGCCAAGCAAAGAACCTTGTGGGACACCACTGGGAACAATAACCCAGCTGGACATGTAGTTGCTGAGCACTGTAGCCTGTGATCTGTTCTCTATGTAGGAGGAAAACCACCTCAGCAAATTGCCATTTACTCCCATGTTACTAAGTTTTAAAATTAATATATTATGATCAATGCGGTCAAACGCTTTACTGTAGTCTGTATACACACAATCGACCTGACCTCCATTGTCCATTGAATCTGTAACAAATTCATTAAATAAAACTAGATTTGTAACAGTCGATCGACCTCTCAAAAAACCATGCTGGGAAGGGCTAAACGAGTTTTTTAAAGCGGCATAAACCTGATCATAAACCAGCCTTTCAAACACCTTTGCTACTATGCAAAGCTTGGATATCGGTCTATAATTAATAACTTCGGCTTTTGATCCCTTTTTGTGGATAGGAGTGATAAAAGCCGCTTTCCATACTTTTGGTATGTACAGGATGTCAGGGATTTTTGAAAAAGAAGTGAAATTGGCCAAGATATTGTGGTAGCACAAGGCACCAATAATCTTGCCGAAATATAATCTGGACCTGCAGCTTTAGTTACATCCAAGTTACTAAGCAACTTAGCAACTTCATCCGCTTTGACCTCAACACATGAAATATAGGAAGCCGAGTCATTACTAGTAGAATCAGTAGATATAGAGGGAGTATGTGTTGAGACAAGAAAGGTAGAGTTGAAGTATGATGAGAAAGCCTCACAGATGGTTCCCCCTGAGGTTAATAACTTATCGTTAAATATCATTGAGCTTGGCACTGAATTCGTATTGTTACGGGTTTTAATAAATGTCCAAAAATGTTTAGGGTTGTCTTTTATAGATTTTTCAGTTAAGCGTATGTATTTTTTGTAACATTCAGATTCAACAATTTTAACTTTTTCGCGAAGAGACTTGTACGTTAATTTGTCAGCTAAATTACTATATGTTTGCATTTTAGTATAATATTTATACTTTTCCCTAATCAATTTCTTAAGATATGAACTATACCAAGGCGGCCAGGATCTATTTCGCGCGCTTTTATGAGGTATGTAATTATTTTGTAATTTTAAAATGGTTTCATTGAAAAATTCGACAGAATCATCCATGTTACGGTTCCTAAACTCATCATCCCAATCAATGTCCCTAATTTCCTTATTGATAGAGTCAAAATCACCCACATCATAGCGATAGCGGGTTCGGGGAGCCTGTTGAAGCAAGGGTGTTACACTAAAGCGGATATCAACCAGCAACGCAGGATGAAAAGGGTCGATTGGCACCAAGGGATCCACACATTCCTGAACCTCTACCATGTCATTAGTGATATATATAACTTTGTTATACTCCTTATTTACATTTTGTACATATGGTAAGGCACATGTGATGAACCTACATCCTATTTTTTTATTAAGCATTAACATCACTTCTGTCAAGTGAATGATATCTTTTTTAGTAATTGACATGCAATTACCATATAATAATATAATAGTGGAAGAGGCTTCTAGATTACTATTCTTTAAACAATTAATTATATGATTGAAGCTAGCATTGGGGTAACAATTATTTACAATGGAGTAATTAGTAAAACTTTTTAACAGAGTACTGAAACCTAAGCCCAATTGGTCAGAGAAAATATAAACTTTATCATTGCTACATTTTATCTGGTTTAATAATGACAATAAGCTGTCTTCTTTACGTACTGAAGATGCATGTTTGTTAACAGAAATCCTGTTTTCATTATAAGATACTTCACTATTACTATTAACTAAAGATGGATTCGACTGGATACACTTCAAGCATTTGTTACTTTTTTTTAAAGAGATAACCTGTTTTAAATTATCTTTACCTATTTTGGCTATCTCTTCATATTTACTTATATAATCCTCCATTACTTTTTCATGATTTGAATTGGTTTTTGCCAGTTCATATTGCAAGTCTCTTATTTGTGTTTTTAAGTCTGTAGTGTGCTGGTCATAAAGTAATTTACTAGATGTTAATTGAATACTATAATTTTCTAAATCTGACAATATTTTATCATGTTCTATGACCAGCTCACTATTGCTCTGTGACAATACAATATGTTTCTTTGTTACATGTTCAAGTTTTTTAAACTTGAAACATTGAATAACGCTTTGTTAACCATTGTGGCCCAAAACCAAGCCATTCAGCACTCAGTCGAAACTATGAACACTAAACACGAGCAAGTTCTCAATAAAATCAAAATATTGGAGCAGGAGAACTCTGAGTACAAGCAAAAAGTTACAACGCTAGAAAACAAAATAGAATTGATGGAAAAAAATATCTGTAGCACAGTCTTAGAGATCCGTAACGTTCCAAAACAAAAAGAGGAAAACAAAGAAGTACTGGTATCACTCATGAAAAATTTGTCCGTGACCTTGGGCGTTAACAAATCTTTTGGCGAGAATGAGCTTCAAGACATTCACCGCAACAGAGCGGGCAGCCTAGTGGTAAACTTTACATCGACCATACGCAAAGAAAACCTGTTTTCACGATACAAGACCTTTAACAAGCTAAAGAGGGAATCTAAAGAACCTGGACTAAATACGGGTCACCTCAAGCTGCCAGGACCTACCCAGCAAATCTACATTTCCGAAGCCTTAACTAGTAAAACAAAGCGCCTTTTTTACTTAGCGCGAGAGAACGTGAAAATCAATAAGATCGCGTCAGCTTGGACCTCATATGGAAAACTGTATGTTAAGAAGGACCAGGAGTCTAGCCCATCCCGCATTACTGAGGAGGAACAGCTGACAAACTTATTGTGACTAGTCATTTCTTTGTCGCGGTTATTGTGCCTACTATGTCTAATCATTTACACCTGTTTTTCGCTTACTTTATTATTGCATGTTATGAAGAAATTTAAAATGTTTACTTACTTCAATTCTTTTAATTACATATTATTTATCGCATATTCCTATGCCAGAGAATATACTAATTTAAAAAAGTTAACTAATTACTGTGTACCACACTTTGTGAAATGTAACTTTAATTATTTTCAACACATACATTTTCTTTCACACTTTTTAACACACTTACTCATAAAATATCAAACTTTACACATACACTTATTTATTTACAAGCATTCTCCTTGTATTTTATCACAAAGATGTCACCTTATATCGTATTACTGTGGCGTTTTCGCTGCTCGGGGATTCCAGTTTAGGGTTTTTAGTTGTACTTACTGTCTATATGCATATCACATACATGTTGTGATATGCACCAGATTCCAATTAAATTTATTATTTACTGGCTAAATGCAAAATATAGAAACCTTAAACTTTGAACTGGATAATCTGCGGGTGGCTAAACCGTATAGGTGCGACATCGACAATGCTTTAAATTATACCATTAAACAGAAGACTAATATAAATGTACTATGCCAGAATATTCGTAGCTTAAACTGTAATATGTTTAATTTTATGACCCTCCTTCAAGGCTCACACATAGCCTGGGACGTATTGGTACTCTCTGAATGCTGGTTGCAGTCAGCTAAAATAATACCTAAACTTGACAATTACAACTACTACTCAACATCTATGAATAGATCTCAAAATGAAGGTGTGGTAATTTATTACAATAATAAATATGTTGTAACTTGTGAGGAGCCTGTCATTACTGATGCAAACTGTATTGTTTTAAAGTTTAACTATTATACTTGTATCATAGGGATTTATCGCCCTCCTAGTCAAAAAAATACCACTAATTTTATAAATTCTTTAGATTTACTATTGTCACAACTTAGTCATTTCAAAAATATTATATTGTGCGGTGACATAAATATAGATATTGCCCAAAATAGTGCAGACAAACGTTCTGATGAATATTTGAATATGCTTGCTGGTCATGGCATGCTTCCTGGTCACACTTTTCCCACCCACAGTAGAACATGTCTTGACCACATAATCCTAAAAATAAAAAGGGACTCTATTGCAAACTGTTTAGTAATTGAATCTTCAGTTACTGATCACGAAAGTGTTGCTATAAGTATGAGTCTGGACTCTCTACCTAACTACTGTAAGAGAACAATAGACAAAATTGACTTTGGAGGTTTGGACAGAGCGATTTTAGATTTAGATTTTTCTTCTATCCTAGAGTGCAACAATACTAACATGGCAACTAATTTACTGATTTCATTACTGTCCACTGCTATAAAAAGTAACACCATTTTTGTAAAATTAACCAACAGAAGACGTATTAGCAAACCGTGGATAACGGTAGGACTGCTAAGATGCCTAAGAAATAGAGACAATCTACACAAGAAAATAAAACAAGATCCTACTAACGAAATACTAAAAACTACTTATAAGCGCTACAGGAACTATTGTGCAAACCAAATAAAGAGAGCTAAACGGGCTTATGAAAAAAAGGAGATACAGAAAACGGCATCCAACAGGAAAAGGCTATGGAATACAATCAAGTCTATAAATGGGACAAGTAAAGTACTGGATCATTCCTCCGATCTCGTATCGAGGGATAATCCGGAACAAAGCTTAAACGGAATAAATACATATTTTGCTAATATAGGCAGTAATCTTGCGAAACAGATTGTATTGCCAAAATCAGCTAGCCCTGTTCCAAGCAGGTCCTTTGTCACGCCACCCATCAACTCATTTGTCTTATTACCTACCGATGAAGATGAAATCTTACGTACTATCCGAGGCCTAAAAGATAAATCAGCAGCTGGGATAGACATTATTAATAGTGCTGTAATTAAAAGATACGCTAATATACTTAGCTCACCGATTTCACATATTTGTAACCTTTCCTTGTGCGGTGGTGTCTTTCCTGATGCTTTTAAAGTTGCACTTATAAAGCCTATATTTAAGAGTGGTAAGCGAGACTGTGTCGAAAATTATTGACCTATATCCTTGCTGTCAGTACTGTCTAAGATTTTGGAGCGCTTAATTAATATCCGTCTTACGCGATTCTTAAATAGTAATAACATCCTCGCACCTAATCAATTTGGGTTTAGACGCAACAGGTCAACAAATGATGCAATACATGAACTTTTGAACCCTATTATTGCAAACATAGATAAAAAACAGAAATGTGCAACAGTTTTCCTAGACTTAGCGAAAGCTTTTGACACAGTTTCAATTCCACTCTTGATTAGGAAACTTGAACAGATTGGTGTGAGAGGCATTCCACTGAAGCTGATGCAAGATTATTTGTCAAACAGAAGGCAGAGGGTTAGGATTGATACCGATACCAGTGATGAGTTGCCTATCGAATTTGGTGTACCTCAGGGTAGTATTTTGGGACCTACATTGTTTCTGATATACATTAACGATTTGTGCTCCATTAAACTACCAAAAGGCAAAATTACCACCTTCGCAGATGACACAGCTATCACCTTTTTTGGTGATAGCTGGGAGGAGGTATTTGACTCAGCTCAGAGGGGTGTAGATGCGGTTGATCATTGGTTGAAATCTAATTATTTGACAATGAATGTAACTAAAACTAAATATATAGCTTTTGCTCATAGAACCAACCTCCTACCCCTGCCTAAATTTGAATTAACTGTTCACAAGTGTGACAGAGATAGTCCTATTTGCTCTTGTACTGCACTTGAAAGAGTCGACTCCATCAGATATTTGGGTATTGTGGTTGACCAATTTTTGAGTTTTAAGCCTCACATCACCAGTCTTACTTGTCGTTTAAGAAAACTTATTTACATATTTAAGACCCTAAGACACATAGCTGACAAGAGGATTATCAGGATGCTGTATTTTGCACTGTGTCAAAGTTTAACTGATTACTGCATCACATCCTGGGGAGGGGCAGCTAAGACACACCTCATACAAGTTGAGAGAGCCCAACGTGCCATACTGAAGGTGGGCGCATGTCTGCCATTTCGATACCCAACAACTGAGCTCTACATAGACTGGGACGTACTCACTGTCAGGAAGTCACTAATCTTGCATACTATTTTAAAGCAGCATTCCCTTCTACAGTATGATCAGCATTTAAAAAAAGACAAACGGCGTAAGGGTAAGGTTTGTGATCAAAACACTTTTAACTCGTCTCTTTCTCATAGGTTTTTCAACTTCCTTGGGCCTTACCTTTACAATAAACTAAATACTATTTTAAATATTTACTCTCTAAACCACACTAAATGTAAAAATATCGTTACCATATACCTAAAATCACTCGACTATGATGAGACAGAAAAATTATTAACACCGCTTCGCTAACTGGTATAATATATTGTATACACACACTCACTCAAACTTACACAACATCACACACATTCACTCTTACATTCCCTTTCTCTCACACACAACTTCACTCTGGCTTAGAAATCTCTTTATGTACTTAGGTACATAGTTATTATTCTTATTATGTTGCTATTGTAAGTGGTTTTTTTGATTGTTCAATTTTAATATTGTTATCTCCGATCACCTTGCATGTGCTTTTATCATTGGAAGGTTTCTGGTGACCTGTAACACAGGTTTTTTTACTAAACCTATTTCAGGCACCAGTCTCTTCACAATGGTTATTACATTTTAGCATTTATGTATATTTTATTAGTTGTATCATTGTGGAGAGAAAATAAAGAAATTTGAAATTGAAATTGAAATTTTAACAATTTTTTTCAGTTTTAAGTATTTCTTAAGTTTCCTACTACTGTTAATATATAAAAGATTTGAATACCTGGATTTCTGTGATTGCTTAGTAACTATAAGTTCCTTATACATGTTATTTGTAGCACTAGTATTTAAGTCCTGAATTGATTTTTCTAAGCCAACAATTGTTTTGTGGGCTTCATTCAGCTCGGCTTCTAATTCACTAATCCTTTGCAAGGACCATGAATAGGTTTCATGACAATTGCCAAAAGAATTGACTTGCTCTTGTAGCCTGTTTCGTTGATCCAACATGTCCATATGTTCAATGTGTAGCTCAGCAAGTTGTGCCTTCATGTTGGACACATTATTGTTTACAACTTCAATTTCTCTTTCACAATCGACACGCTCTGCCAGCAGTTGGGCAATCTCCTCCCTACACTGCTTCAACTCCACCAATGCATGCTTCAATTTGTTCTCCATGTCTCTGGTAGTTGCTTTGCGGGTCAACATGCTCATCGTTTGTTTTGAACTACTTAGCAACCAGACACCTGGAAAGGTTAGAAAAGTAAGCACAGTGGTAGAAAGCAATTAAAAAAGCAGTGTAGAAATAGAATGGGATGAGTTTAAAAGATATAAGTTTGAAAAAAATAAAAGTTAAGAAATAATGAATGAGAAGAGGGTAACAAACAAGAAAAAAAAGTATGTAATTAAAGAAATGATTTAACTAAATTTGGTGTAATGTCTTTAAAGTTGCTGTTAAATTTAACTATGATTAGAATGAATAGAACTACCAGGTTAAATAGATGCTGTAAATAATTTATACTTAAGTTAAATATTTTATTTTATTATTTACTTAAGTAGGTAAGTATGTAATTTTCTTTTCGTTTTAAAGTATGTACATAAAGTGATATTTGGAAAGTCTATCTCTTAGTTATAAAGGTTAAGTGTAAGTACATTTAGCATTAATCAATGTTCAATGCGCAGGAGCAAAAACAAAGGGACAACAATTTGTTAGGTATCTGAAGCTAAGAAACGAACTGGTTATAATATAGGCTCAGTCTAATTTTTTAAAGTTATATAGGTGTGTTGTTGGGAAATGTAGGATTAATAGTTCAAATACTCCCCGGGTTTAATGAAGTTTTCCAAATATTATAACCGTTGAATTTGTAGTTGACAGCTCCTCTTTTTTGGAAAGCGGTTTTTTCCTTTTGCTGGGTCAATAATTCTCCTGACAAACAATGTATATCCTTTCACTACTTATATTATCACAATATAATGGGCCTTTTTGGTTTTTAAACAATTTATAATAATTATTTTATAATAAAATCACGGAGCTATACAAAATTTGAACTGTCACGGCTAGTGTCAAGCTTTAATTTTCCCCATTATCGATTATGGTGACGTGTGTAACTTTGACCTGAATTCAGAACTGCTCAACAAGCTAGACCGGCTTCTTAATAACTGTATTAGATTTGTGTTTAATCTCCGTAAGTTTGATCACGTCTCTTCATATCGCTCCGAACTTAATTGGCTGCCTATTCGACAACGCCGTAACTTGCGTGCTCTTACCACCCTTTATTCTTTGCTTACTTCACCTACTCCTCCTGTTTATTTAGAATCTCATATTCAATATCTTTGTAGTACTCACGATAGGCAGCTCCGCTCTTCTAATAATCGTCTTCTTCTGTGTCCAACACATCACACTGACTTTATAAATTCCTCTTTTTTTGTACAATCTGTTATTTTATGGAATGCACTGCCTCAAGAAATTAGAATGAGTGACAGTAAAATAGACTTTAAGCGCAAAGTTCGTGAACTATTGCTACGAAATGCATGATATTATCCCATCGTCATTACCAGTATTTATATTTATTTATGTAATATGTATTTATTTATGTAAATGTTCATGTAAGTGTATATTTTTATCTATCTGTGTATGTTTATCTTATTGTATATAATATGGCTAATTAAGTATCTATTGGTATTTGATTTATTTATTGTTTAATGTGTTCAGAATGCACCTACTTTCTGTTATCTCTGCATCACTCTAGGTTGACTGTTAGAGAATGCCACTAGGCATTAAGTCGTCCGCCTATGAACAATGGTATTTTGTAATAAAGTTGAAATAAATAAATAAATAAAATAAATAAAAGGAAGGGCAAGGGTCTTGCAAAAATTGATGAACCCGAACCAGCACTCGACAATACCTGTAACAGAGCAGTACTTAGTAGTATAGACAGTTTGACATTTCTTTATAAGGAAAGATTGCCAATTTCTATTTAGAAATTTAATAACCTTCAAAAATTATGTCATAATGGAATAATTCCCAATAGGTTTCATAGTGAATACTTAAATCTTCACTATAAAAGTACAATTAAAGATAAGCATAATGAAACCGACGAAAATGAGACTGATAAAGATGATTAATGTTCAAAACTGTTTAATTTTAGTCTAGACTTTCTATTGGAGAAGTTATTTGCTTTTATTTTATTTACTGATTGTTGAATACTTAAGAACACTGATTTGTTAAAATTGTTAATGAGATTTTTTTTGTTATTTAGAGATGCCTTATTATTAGAGAAACAAAATAACTGCGATTATAAAAATGACTTAATTATGTTATACACACATCAAAAAAGTCTAAGCAACATGCATGATATTACAAATTTACCATTTATATTAATTTATTTTACCATTTATTTTAATTATAACGTTGTATTTTATTTTTAAAATAATATTTTTAGGGTTCTATGATGTAAAAATAACAGCTGTTTTCTTTATAAGTTCTTTTAATAACAGAAATTAACAATATTAGAATATACAGGTACATAAGAAACTAAACTTTTTTTTTACAAATTGAAATTTCTTAAGAAAATGAATTTATTGTGAAAGAATAGGACAATTTAATACAAAGTATGGCCTCCGCTGCTATTCAGAACTTGTCGGCAACGATTATTCATTGAATTAATGAGACTGTTTATGTCATCTTGCGGTATTCGCTCCCAATGGAATTGTAGCAAATCCTTCAGCTGTTGGGTTGTTGTCACTCCGTCCAAGTCCTTCAAAACACGTCTCTGGAGCATGTCCCATGCGTGCTCGATGGGGTTGAGGTCTGGCGATTGTGCAGGCCAGGGCAATACCTGGATGTTCTCCGTTGCCAAGTATTCACTGGTTCGCCGAGCTGTATGTGAACGCGCATTGTCATGCATTAACGTAAAATCGGAGCCAAAGGTTTGTGCAAATGGATGGACATAAGGTCTGAGAATATCCTCAACGTAATTTTCAGCGTTCATGTTTCCATTTACAAAAACGAGCTCAGTTCGCCTGTTCTTCATAATACCCGCCCATACCATAACTGTTGAGCCGCTGTATGGATGAACTTCCTGAACGCACCTGAGTCTTTCAGTATTTCCGGGTCGACGGTACACTCGCACCCTTCTTGTATCAGGCCTAAACCCGAATCGCGACTCATCGGAAAACATAATTTTATCCCATTGTTCCTGGGTCCATGTTATGCGTTCTCTACACCATTCATTTCGACGAGCGCGATTCCCGTGACGTATCGGTGGGCACCTGATAGGGCGTCGAGCTCGTAGGCCGTACTCATGCAGTCGATTTCGCACAGTTTGGGGACTTACATCAACACCACTTGAATTTTGTAGCCTCAAACTTATCTCTCGAGCGGTTAACATCGGCTGGCGTCTTGCAGTCAGTTGTATGTACCGGTCTTGCCGAGTGGTTGTACTCCTTTTACGGCCTGGATGCTGTTCAGCGGGTTCCCCTGTATTATTGTAGCGCTGCCAAAGACGACAAATAACACTTCTATGAATACCAAAATGTCGAGATACCTGAGATTGATTACTTCCCGCTTGCAACATCCCTACAGCTCTTTGCATTTCATCTGCCGTCAAATGACGTCGCTCCATGACGTAAAGAATATCTAACAATTCAATTTTGTCGCCAACTGTATTTAAATGGTTGGTAAAATTATAAAATCAAGACTAAAACGTAGCAATTAACATGCACTCAAATTCAAACAAATTCGCAGTCATTTGAATTTTATGAAAAAAAACAAAACATAATCGAAATTTTTTTTTTACAACCAGCCAGTATGTCATCAATAACAAAAAAGTTTACTTACCTATACACTTTGAGTGAGTAAATACTTAGAAATTAATTAATATAAATGGTAAATTTGTAATATCATGCATGTTGCTTAGACTTTTTTGATGTGTGTACTTTTAGTAAGTAATATACAATTAAAAGCTTTTCATCTATTTTATTCGTTTAATTTTTATCCTTTTATGTCAGTATATATTTTTTAACTATGACACAAATACAAAGGGCATAAATACTTATAAAATATTAGTTTTTGCATTACTTTGTAAGCCTATTAAATACAGAAGAAGCCATTAAATGACCTTTACATTAAAAATTCTAAATTTTTATTTTCACTAAAGTCCTTTAAGTCAATGCTGATAAATTTATATCACAATTTTTTTTAATGTATATGACTAATATGAATTTTTATTTACTGTAAAGGACATGCTATCTTTTAAACTATTAGCTTTATTGATTTTATGCTATTTTAGCGTCAAAGACTGAAAAAATCTAAGAAACTTTGTCCTAGACAGTTTTTACTTAAAACAAATAGTTAAAAAGTTACGACAAGATTTGTGAACTAAAAATCTTATTTTGGCTCTCCTGAAAACCTCGGTTTTGTCCTTTACATTAATTCATATTTCCGGTATCGAATTGTATTACGAGTATACAATGTATACTTGTACAAGTAAGAGAGAGACTTGTACAAGAGTCAATGTATACAAGAGACACTTACAAAAATTACTTGATAAATTATTAAATACAATGGTTTTAAAAAAGTGTCTTACATCCGACCTGATGCATCAAATATAGAAAACTTATAATGGCAAATGAGTCTTTACTTTAATCAACATCCGCCATCAGAACGTTGGCGAGAAAATTATTTTTGACAGCTGTCAAATTTTTTTTCAACGCTCATCCCCATACACATTGAATAGTGTTCGAGTTGCGTGAACATGTCGCTATCACACGCATGGAGTGGCCAGCATGAAACCCAGACATGAACAGTAATTTTTATGACTGCCATTTAAGGACTATAAAATTTTTTTTATTTTATAAAGCTAGCTCCAATGTTTTAGAAGTTATTAAGATTTTTGTAAGGGACCCGTTTTCTTTGCAGCCCAGAACTAAGCAATTTGATACCTTTATCAATCATGCTTGTGTAATATTACAAACGCGCAATTAAATATTTCGGTAATAACTAGTATTTATCTTATAAATCGTATTAATTATCAAAAATTCCACAAAATATTATTGTCTTTCTATCTGTCGATCAGTATCAAGGATTCTACAATGAGCAGCACGTCTTCATTACTAATGCAGTAGTGCACAGCATAGCTTTAGACAACAGCTTATACGAGTACATTACAAAACTTAGAAAGTTATTGTATTTCTTTCACGCACGTTTTGTAACAATAGACTACACTAAAAAACTCGTCACACCATTGTTTGTGTTAAAGTATACCGTCCTTTACCTATGTACTTAGTAAATTAGGCATGTGTGTTGATCAACGCGTAGCTAATTTGAAAATGATAGTTGCGAGTACTAGTTAATAATTCTGTAACAGATACGAGTAAATGCTCCTGTTCTAACGTTTTGAAACCGCTGACGTGCAACAACTAAACCGAAAAATACTTTACTGTTTTAAAACATTTAGCAAAGTAAAGCATTTTATTAGTTTATGTTTTTTGTTCTGTTTTATATGACAAAAATGCTTAACAACACTATTTATGTTTAGGAGATTTTAGTAATACTTATGAATTTGCAAGAAATAAATAGAGAACATCTTCACAATCCTAACCATGTGTCGTGGTGTAAGATAATGTCAGTAGCTGAGCACACAGCGCTGACCGAACTGCGCTGCTGGCACACTGAACTATATTCACACGCTTACTTATTTACGAGCTAGTTTAGAGCGAGAGCATCACACGTGACACGGTTTACTTGTCTTGTACGCCTGACCCTCACCTCGGCTGACGTTTACATAAGTTCCCACGAGGTCTGTGCAGCGCCAGCTCCAAACACTCATAGTTAGCGACTCTCAACTGAACTCAACGTGCGTCGTCCACACTTCAAATAACATAATGTATTCGAATTCTAAATTAATTACATTACAAAATACATTATTATACGTGTTACAGACATTTTGTCTGTCTCCAAAGTTGTTAACTATGTAGATTGTATGAACTTATACAATAAAATTAATACAGGATGTTAAAGGAGTAAGCTGTAAATTCGAAAATTTTAACAATTTTAAAACCATTTGATTTTCCTTACAACCGACTTCAGAAAAAAAAGGAGGTTCTCAATTCGATTGACTGGACCTAGAATAACGTTACCACGAAATCATGCAATCACAATCAGGTTTAATAATTCGGAAATCAGTATGAGGTTCTTTTTTTTTGTGTGTACCGTGGGTGTTGTGTGTGTTGTGTTTGTTTGTTAGAAATAATATACAATATTTTGAAATGAAAGCTGCATCAAAGAGTAATGTCCGTAGAAAATATAAATATAATATAAATATTCCACAAATTAGAAATACTGTTTACTACAAAAGTACATATATTACTGCCATTAGGGTGTATAACCATTTACCTGTAGCTATTAAGGAACAAAATAATATTTTACTATTTAAGAACCATTTGAAAACATGGCTTATTAGTAATGAGTTCTATAATTTTAAAGAATTATTTGATAAAAATAACATTTAGTTACTTATAAAAGTTTTTGTTTAATATGTGTAGTTTTAAGATATTATATTGCTATGATTTGCATATCCGATGGGATAGACTGTTGACACTAATTACTGTATTCATACACTAACAACTGATGTACACAGTTTTGCAATAAATGAATCTTTATCTTTAATCTTTATCTTTGTGTGTGTTACCAGACTTGTCAAAAACGGCTAGACCGATTTGAAAAACTACTCTCTACCAAGAGGAGTGAATGTATTATGCTCAGGACTAAATTAAAAATCAAATAGAAAGAATGCAGACTTGTTTTCTTTGCAGCGCTGTGTAGTTCAGATAAACAGATTATATTGTACTTTAGGCCCAGAAGAAATCAACTCCTAGCTATAGGCTAGTAACTTCTTTCATCTTATTGGATGGGATGAATTTGACATAAATAAACTGGCCTACGGAAAAAATAACGGAAAAATTAAAGAGGCTACAAAATTATGAAAAACTATCCCCCAAACCTTTTAAAACCAATTTTACCGTGAGCATATGCCTCAATTGGATAGGACATAATATTTTGGGCATTAAAGCTTCAATTCTTGAGTTATGTTTAAAAGAAATAATATTTTATAAGTACGAATGACTTGAGAAGAGCTATAACTTTTAGTAGAGCAAAATTAATTAGTTTTATGTAGGTAAACCATTTTGAGTGTTACAGTCATGAGAACAGTGTCTACATATTTTGTTTAAGGCCACTTGGTTAGTGGGCAGGGACAGCAGTCAACAGTTTTGGTGACCACTGATTGTTTTTCGTCGGTTTCCGTTTATTGATTTAAAATAATCCCTATTGCTTGATTTGTTAAAGCTTTTAAAATAAATATGTGGAGGAAAAGACGAGACTTTTAATAGGTCTCGACAATCAAATCAGAGTTATTAAAATTATGAGAAAAGATCCAATGAAAATACGAGTGTAACTCGGTATCGCTGGGTATATTCTGTCAGAGTCTGCGCGCGCACCGTGTCGCCTCAGAGAGAGCAGAGTCACGTCAGTGAGAGCGCGCCGGAGCTCGCGAGCACTCGTGAGCGCACTCGCTGTGACGTCACACCGCGCAGCCAACACGCGACTAACATCGCGAACTTTGAGCGCGCGTGCAGCAGAACCTACAAGTGATTGTTTGTGTGTTTGGAGGTGTATGTATATAGTGTAGAGTTGTGAGCGCAAGTCGCAAGTGTTGTTAACAGTGAGGTGCAGTGTCCACTGAGTGCTGTGCAGCGCGCCGGTACACCTCGGGCGGAGGTGGTGCTGACCTGACAGCCATCACTACATGTAAGTCGCGTTGCTTCCAAGATCCACAATCTGCAAATATAGCACACACTTAGATTGTTAAAAAGTTGAGATAGAGGTTCCCAGAAAGTTGTAATATGCAAAATTTTTGATGAATACGAACTAAACTTGTGTCAAACTTGAGCGACTATATCTACTAACCGACATTAAACATTGATACTAAGTAGGACCCACAATTAATTCAATTATACATACTTAACAGAAACACACTTTTTACCCCGTCTTTCCCTGAGGAGGTTGTGAACTCTAAAGGACTACTACTTGCATTAGTGTCAGGTTTATACAATCCGCCTGAGATGTGAATGTGAAATCTGATATTGACATTTTTGAGATTTGTTTCATCATCATCATCATCATCATTTATCAGCCTATGCACATCCACTGGACATGGGCCCCCTGCAACATGTCCACCCTGCGCGAGATTGGTTTACTTCATAATATGTAATTAGTCGGGCCAGTGTTAATTGAGCACTTTTGAAAGAAAAACGATGGACTCCCCTGTGGTATCTGCAAGTTTTGTAATAAAAATGTAATATCATACATCTGTCGTACAGCCCAAAACCATATCATTAATATTACATATTATTTACATAAACCAATAACTAATCCCTTGGTAGTATCCCATTACACGGAGCTCGTGTTTTGTGCGTTGCTAACAAATAAAATGACATGTAAATGAATAGTTGTATGCACCATGAACTAACGGGTATCTGGTTGCTCTTTGTTGTGCCCAATTTGCACCGTCCGGTCATAAAGGAAATGTTATAGTACAATGAGTACCATCAGCACAAAATATTGCAGGATCTTTGACATTTCATCAAATTTCTCAACTGTCACTTATATAAAAAGAAATCGAGAAATTGTAGCTTTTCTGATTTAAGTAAATATAGTTAATGGGGTCAAACTCCTAGGCGTTACTCTTAAAAATTATAAAGTTATCAAATGTAACAGAAGCACCAACACCTAACACAAAGTGACACAGCAGGACTATCGGCTGGCCTGGGACCTGCTACCAAATTATGTAGAAAACAGGGACGAGTTTAAAATCCTTCCCATAGGAAAACTGATTCATTAAATAATTAAGGGGCAATCAGTGAGCTATATTATGATCCCAAGCATAATCTCGACAATTCAACATAAATAAGAGTAATCTCGATAATTCAACATAAATAAGCGTAATCTCGATAATTCAACATAAATCAGCGTAATTTCGATAATTCAACATAAATAAGCGTAATCTCGATAATTCAACATAAATAAGCGTAATCTCGATAATTCAACATAAATCAGCGTAATTTCGATAATTCAACATAAATAAGCGTAATCTCGATAATTCAACATAAATAAGCGTAATCTCGATAATTCAACATAAATCAGCGTAATTTCGATAATTCAACATAAATAAGCGTAATCTCGATAATTCAACATAAATAAGCGTAATCTCGATAATTCAACATAAATCAGCGTAATTTCGATAATTCAACGTAAATAAGCGTTATCTCGATAATTCAACATAAATAAGCGTAATCTGGATAATTCAACATAAATAATACGCTTATTTATCGAGATTACGCTACCTGATAATTCGACGCAAAACCACACGGTACTGGTTATGACCACCCTCGCTAGACGACCACTCCCAAAGATAAGTGTACGCTGTCGAGCATAAGGTTGAACACTCATGTTGACGTACACTCGTAACACACTCGCTGTTAATAGAGCGACTAATGTTCTTTAGCATCGTTATACATTCACAAAAACGGCAGAATAAAACAAAGTTCAGCTTTAACTATGTCCTGTGAACAACTGGGTGACAGCGACATAGTGACGTGATCGTTAACAAAACATGTTAGATTTTTCGTTACTTTAATTTTGTTCAGAACTATGAAGTAGTGTAACGCAAAACGGCCGACCCAAAGTGTCTGGCAGTTTCAATTATGGGTTCTTAATGATCTTGTATATAATTTATGTAAAAACCAGCCATCAGAAAATGAGTGAAGTTACCACTGTTTTTTTGTACTTTCATTAATGGATACCAGAAAAGTGGCCGTCTGGGCAAGTTAGCTATTAGTCATACGATGATAGTACACCCCACGACTACCCATTCGTGTATATTTGGTGCATTAGAAAATTAGTGATGTCTGGCACTTCTTGGATCTAGGCCTATTAGGTAAAATACAGATGTATTTGTTGTGCGTTGCTGTCATCGATATGTTAAAATGGACAATGGACATTTTGGTTTATACTAATGTTCCACCAGCAAACAAAAACAACACTTCTGAAGAGTACTGGGTAATCCAAATGCAAAGCCGATTAAATTGTTTGAGTTGCGTTTCTCAAAAGTAAATAATTAGTTGACAGGATTCCAATAAGATCAAAAACGTAAATATTCCATTTTATGACGATGAGTATAAAATGTAATCTGTCCATCAGTAATTAATGTGATACGCTTAGTACCTGCGATGTGATTGTCCACAGGAGGTTGTGACTAAAGCCACAACCTCTTTATCTGTTCACACTAATCCTATCTATGCAGGATCTAACACGCACAATATTCAACCTCCCAGTTAGTTTATTAGCATACTTGGTAGTAACCTTCGTCTGCGTAGGATTAGTATTTCGACTTACTTACTTAAATTATTATAAATACAATGTCTTAATAAATTGTAGTTCTATTGTAAATCCTAATTAAATAATATTCTGTAGTATATATTTACGAGAAACGGCAACATACATCCATCCACACTAACAAACTTTCGTGTTTATAAATAAGAGAATGAAAGAAGTCTAGGGAATACCAGCCTACCTTGGTTCCCCCTGACTTGGAGACCCCTGTATATAGAACATAATTATTACATTAATATACATCAGAATTTTGATCACTGCATTTGCTGGATATTACATTTTTTAAATAGAAAGGATATAGAACAAAAGTATTCAATAAATCTGCCACTAGTGTAATTAATCCGCTTACATGCATTAAAAATATTTCGTTGAAAGAAGTATGATATAATTTCCTACGAGTTTGAAAAGATCCATGGTTAAACCTTTATAACTTAAAACGGAACAAAAAGGGATATGTTTATGTGATATGTCATTATAGATCAATAACTTTATTATAATGTTAGCAAAGATATTCGAAAAAGTTATGTATGAATACAATTAAAAAAACTTTGTACAATCATGTGATATCCTGAAAAATGAGCAGTTTGTATTTAGAAAACATAGTTTCACTTGTTTGTAATGTTTTTCGTTATTTAAACAAATAACTGAAGCAAGAAATGATACCGAGTTGTATTCCTCGCTATGACGAAAGCTTTTGAGTTGGTTTATTTTTATTAAACTCTGGTTTCAAAGCTATAAGTATGCTTGTAGTTTTGGTTTACGTGGGAATGCAGTGACTAGATTAAAAGTTACTTAACAGATAGAGTCCAATGAGTAGGAATTACAAAAACAGATAACAATTATCAAAAAAGCTATCAAACTTCATAATGTAAACCTCTTTCTACAATTATGTTTCTTCTCTACATAAATGATCTTAATGATGCGATAACTCACAAGTCTATTCTTTTCGCCGATGAGACAACACTAATATTAGAAAGTAAAATCTAATGGCCTACGCAGACCCGGACGGCATGGCAAGGGATTTTAATTTTTACTAATGGAAATTCAACCATACCGCTTTGCTTTAAAATGATGCCGCGGCATTGAAAGGGATTTTATCGCACGGCATTTTTCATTTTAAAGCAAAGCAATTTATGTCGTATTTCTGTAACAGTACGGTTGAATGTCCATTAGTAAAAATTAAAATCCCTTGCCATGCCGTCCGGGTCTGCGTAGGCCATAAGTTTTAAAAAATGTTGCGTATTGGTCAGAGGAAAACAACTTAAAACCAAATATAATACTGTACCTAAGATTATAAAGGACTTGCACCTAATCTATAAATAAAATAAAATAATTAGACCGCAATGTTCTACTGATTGTACCTACATTGTTAGGTATCATGATTGACAAATATTGCAACTGAAAGGTAAATATTAAAAAAAACTGGCAACAAAACAGACAGATTCAGGAAAGTGTAAACGTAGAGACTACACTTGTGGCGTACCATGCGTAAGTGTCTTCTTTACTTCGTTATGGTATAGCGGTCGGGGGGAGTTCAGTCGATTGTAACAAATTGTTCATCTCACAAAAACGATGTACAAGAGCACTATTTAATTGTCACTACGCAGACAGTTGTAGACCAATATTTAAATAAAATAGGGTTCTTCCTCTACAATGTATTTATTTTTCGAAATGTGTGTCTTTGCTTAAGTTATCGCAACCTTTTTCACTAACTAAACTAAACTCGGAGACGTAGCTGGTACCTGAAGCAGACACAAAAACAGACTGATAGATACCTAGAGTTGCACAAAAGAAACTCATATTGTATAAGTATAACATTATTATTACTGTAAAATCACATCTTCCTGACAAACATATAAATCTCCCTTTCGTAGAGAGCTCCGCAAACTACTAGAAAATAAAGTTTATTATGACATCAATGAAATACTTTAGCGATAAAAACATTATTAAAATAAAGTAACATAACGTGAGTATAAATATGGTTTATAAAACTAATCTTATTTAATATTTAACATGGTAATGAAATCATTATTTTAGTTGCACTTGACATTTATTGTAATTTAATGAGAAAAATAGGACTGTTAATTTAATAATTAATCTAGCGCTCTGATGAATTACGTAATAAGTTTGTGGTACTTAATAATATTTGCACGGCATACAAGGCAGAATATTCGGTAACAATAATTCCCAATACCTGTAAGCCCTCCATGTTCTTAAAAATAACATAGGTATTTAATTTATTTCATACTCACTTATTTCATTTCAAAATAAATATAAATAATGAAAATAAGACGACCTCTGTGGCGCAGTCGCTGTATTTCATGATTGTTTGCATTGGTCTGGGTGTTTTACATGTAATGCTTTTATTTACAAAAAATAGTATTTAAGGATGTTTCTAGTACCCATACTACACTTTAAAAAAAAATAACAAATTAATGTTTATGTTTGTTTTTTTATTGGCGAGTGTAATTTTATTTATTCGTCATGTCAATTCTCGTACCTTAAAATCGTAAAAAAATCGGTTAAGTTAACTTTTAGTTGTCAAATTGTCACACAATAGGCAAGACAATTTGACAACTAAAAGTTAACTTAACCGAATTTTTAACGATTTTAAGGTACGAGAATTGACATGTCTTGTAGATAACGAGAATTTTGTTTTTTTCATGTTACATTTTATTGAAATGTGGTATTTTGGTATTCATGACCTATTTTTAGGTTGACAATAATGTTTTTTTGAGATATTTTGCGCAAATAGTATCCTATATAGCAAGAAGATTAACTTTGGTTATAATTAAACATTAAAATGCTATTTTGATCTTGGTGATCTTACTACTTTTGGGTTAACGAGTAATTAATTATTTGTGACTCCAGTTTTACTTTAGTATTATTCACTCGTTAAATTGTTTCTGTTGCCGAAAATACTTTCTTGTTTATTTACAATTTATATTCTAACGCTTCTTCAGCAACCCGGAGATTACAAAACCTTAAGATTCTTTTTTATAAAATGTGCATTGTAGTAACTATGTCCAGATAAAATATTTGAAATAATTTTAGGTATCACAAAACTTGATATAATTGGGAAAAAATACAACAAAATGTTTGTAGTCGAGAGCCTGCCTGTCGAAATTGCAGTCTGCTTCGCTCATTTACTTATTATGTCTTGATGTTTTCTCACTGTGCGGTAATGAATGGTGTGTATAACATAGAGCAATAAAGCGTGGTAAACCACGACATAATTATTACACTTAATAATATTCATAGGACAATATCATTATTAAAGCAGGTTTTATTGTTTTTACTAAATACAACCCTGAAGTAGTTTTATACCTTAACAACTCTTTCTATGACACAAGTTGAAATAGAATAATAATATTATATTCATATATATATGTTACCTTCAGTCAGAACATGACTCAAATACAATACTTTAGGGCTTTACTATTTCATCTATTGCATAATACATCATTAAGGACCTGCGCGGTTCCCGGTTAGAATAAGACTGCCCCATAGAAATAGAAATAGCATTTATTTGTTAAACACAGCCATAACAATTAACAAGTGTACATTGCATTTCTCTTGCCAGTATTGACGTAAAAATATATAACATTGAAGTAAAAATAAATTTAAACAGAAACAATTCAATAAAATCTATGGCAACACAAACACAAAAATTAAATAGTTAAAACAAAAATTAATAAGTAGTAAATATAAATGTAAAAGTGTTCTTGAAAATTTACAAATACATAATACAAAAATAGTACAATATAATGAATAACTGCAAATTGTACCTACCTAGATTATTCATCATCCAGCATCAGATGAAAGAAGTGCGAACACGATCTGGGCGCATAGTTAGGCCCACAGTTCGTTTCATGCAACAATAATAATCATTATGCATACATCATCCAACGCGATCATACTCGTCAGTGCAATACAAGTAAATAACTACCAGTATCAACTAATTGGAGCAATGGGCAAGACACAAAGTCGAGAAGAGATAGTCATCGCACAGAATGGAGCTGGAAATAAAGCAAGTACCAGCTTGCTGCACGAAATTATACACAGTAAACTGGACATCATCATTTTCCTGTGCGCAGCAGCGTTCGCAGTCATGTTATGTTGCTTGGCTATTCGTTGTGGGAAGGCCAAGTACGCAAAGTTTCTGCGGCGAGAGCTTCGTGGACCACGAGCCAGCGGCCGCAGACCAACTGAACGTCCTGCTCCTGCTTACTCCGTCGCTTGAAGATGCGGGAAGATATTAACAAACGCAATGTCCGTCATAATAAAAGTGTTAAAAGTGAAGTGATTAAAAAATAAATAAACCAGTGCTCAGTGACTCAGTGACATAAATAAATAAACATACGCATAATTGTTATAGATACGTAAGCAATAAATTAAGAGAATTTTTATCTTTTTACATATTATATACATCATTTTGGTTTTACTTTGTACTTTACATAATTTTTTTAGTCTTTATTGAAACCGTGCCTTTTAAATTTCTTGGTAGAAAGATAAACGATAAAGGTCGCTCTCCAGTACTAGACGATGTCGTCAATAGTTTCATAAACGACATTGAAAAGGTAGACCATCAACCGATAAATAACGTAAAAAAAGTCTGGATATACGACAACTATTTAACATCACGTCTCAATTGGCCTTTCCTTGTGTATGATTTAAACCAGAACCTCTTGAAACAACTAGATGCTAAAGTAACGAAAACATTGAAATCGTGGCTAGGGTTAGCTCAATCTTCAGACTCTTCTGCTCTGTATCGAGACACAAATAACTTTGGGATGAAACTAAAAAAAACATCGGAACTCTACAAACATCTAAGAGTCACTAAAATGCAAGTCTTATCAACATCTAAAGACGAAATTGTAAAATCCATCCCAACTGATAAAAATTCATCTGCGCTCGAGTCACGGTTACAATTCCACAAAAAGTTCATGATAGGCGCACAAACTAGTAGAGTAGGTCTAGGAAACACGGAAAGTCAATGGGACAAAGAAATTATAAAATCTTTCTTAAACCAAGATGAGAATAACAGCTACAGAGTGCACGCAATGAACCTAGAAATGCAGAATGAATGGGTTACTCTAGGGGACTACTGTATACCTTTAGCCTTGAAGTGGCGCACTTTGCTTTACGACTGGTCACCAGCATTACTTAAATTCTACCTCAACGCCTTTCAATTGACTCTCCCCGATCAAAGCAATCTTGTAAGATTATGGGGAAAAGCCACGGACAAAAAATGCACAGAATGTGGCAAAGAAATTGGTACGGCAAGACACTTATTGGTAGGCTGCAAAGTGCTTTTGGATAGGGGTCATTACTCGCAACGTCACGACAAAGTATTAGGGATTATACGCGAGGCAGTGAGTCTGTCGATTGCCAGAGCTAGAAAAGGACTGACTACGAATGAAAGACAAAACATCCAATTTGTTAAGGAAGGCACTACTAAAAAGACCACCTACAAGCCTTTTTCGGTCCTGAGTCCGGCAGACGATTGGACTCTACTGGTTGACACGTATGAAACACACTACAAAATCCCGGAGGATATCTGCGTGTCGCCGTTGAGACCAGACATATTCCTCTACTCAAAATTGAAAAAGCGTGTAGTACTTATTGAGCTCACGGTACCGTGGGAAACTAACATCCCTAAAGACCACGCAATTAAGACAAATAAATACTTTGACTTGACAAATGAGATAACCAGAAATGGCTATAGGGTTACTCTGTATGCCGTGGAAATAGGTGCGAGGGGTACACCAGCTAAATCCCTCTACAATCTATTAAAAGAACTAGGACTGCCGAGAACTTCAGTAAGCTCTCTACTATCACGAATGTCCAAAACGGCATTGTTAGGTTCCTACCAAATTTGGATAGGTAGAGGACGGAACATGGCAGACAGTGAAGGTGACCGCTAACGCGTTGTAAGGGGGCCTCCTTAAACCTACATCTGGGTCGTAAGTCCCAGACGCTGTTACGCCAGTGTTCCGACCTCTATCACGCGATGGACCCGGCACCCGCACGGAGAATCCATGGAATGCTAAGATTAGGTCTTATGTATACCATTTTTTAATATCTCTTTTCTTTTTATTTTGCGCGGGGGAATTATGTACCTACCTAGATTATTCATCATTAGCATTATGTCATCTTTTAATATTTAGGACAGTAAGTGAACCTTGTACTCGCACATGTAATAAAATGTGTTACCTAGCCGTAAGCGCACTAGAATCTAAGTCAGTCTTGTATCGAATACTTCTGCAGTAAAATAATCACTCTACGAATCTTGAGTTATCATTTTAACATCCTGAACATCACCTTACTCCGAGATACAGAACACGCATAACACATTACACCAAGTGGTCAAAAAATAATAACACAAATGAAATTACTTATAATTAAAATTAGTTTTAAATAGGGTCAAGTAAAGTAAGGGAATAATAACACTTTTCAATTAGAATTGCTGTTAATTTTACACGAAATAGGCTTGTATGTAATATTTTTATGGAATCTGGCAGCTTATTAAATATTTTAGGGGCCAAACAAAATACACTTTTCCACAAAAGAGTCGTGTTAACTCTACGTGAACATAAGTTATTTATTCGCGTATTGCGAACGACTACGTCTGATAGACTAGGAAATAGATGTAGATTAGTCTTTAGAAAGAAAGAAAGAAAATAAAATTTATTTGACACAGTAGACACTATACACAAATAGAATTCAACCCAATTTACATAATTACAAGAATTACATATCTTAATATTAAGTTGTCTATAGTTATACAAAAATATATAATTGTATGTATATAAGTAACAAAAAAAATGGCAAATGTGTCTTAAACCTGCGACAAAAAGGCAACCAGCTCAGCATAAAGCCAGGCGATGATACCTGGCGCTGATTTTCAGCTGTAGCCATGATTTTGACATATGGATGCCAGCCCATTTTAAATACAAATAACATGATATCTTAACTTAAATTAAATAAAAAAAAAATTGAGATTGTCGGACAAGTGCAAAAAAAAGTGTTAGTAACATAAACAATTATTACTTTATAATGCAAAAGTATGTCTTTTGTGAAATTTAATAACAGAATGAATCAAATGTCGTAAAAGATAACAGAGCGGATTACTTTCATTTCGATAGAATTAGTTTCACCAACAATTGAACTAAGTATAATATTTAATCAAGTCATTGACAGATACAATTAATGCAGTACCAATAAATCTAATTTATTCGTTTACTGCGTTAGTTAAATTTAAACATTTATTACGATTCATAATGTACACGGAGTGGACCGGAGGTACACTACTTTTTTTTAAGATTTTTTAAATTTTTATTTCTCACGTACTTTATAAATATCTCATACTTGAAAAAGATTTACATTAAAATGTATCGCTTAGGTGCGGACGCAGACGTTAGCGGGCCAATTGCTGACCATGTGCTGGGCACAGCACGGGCACACACAAGCACACATACACATATAAACCAACACATACACAGGATACATAATTATAAATACACCAATAAAAGACACTCAACAGATAAATAATTAATTAACCACCACATAAACGTACCTGTATATATTTTATTTATACCCAAATACACACAGAGAAATGCCTATGGCTGAAGTTTGTAGACATCAGCCAGTAAGGCCAACATGACTAACCATGACTGTATACACCAAACAATGACAAGGACTACCCTGTAGACTAAAACGATCACAGCCTATATTAATGAATAATTCATGTTCACATTACTCATTTTTACCTGACCATCTATTAGATGTTTTTTTAAATGATTCCTGAAAGAGTGAATTGTGGTTAGGTTTTTAATAGGTTATGTTATTCCATATTTTAGTTGCAGCATAACGAAAGCTGCCTCTAAAAGCGGTCTTACTATGCTGAGGTACTGACAATTGCTGAGAACATTGCCTTGTCGTGCATTCTCGCCTTGTAGACATCCACGCAAGTTTTTGGTACAAGTATTCTGGGACTCTGTGCTTAATAATGCCAAACATAAGACATGCAAGATGTAACTTCCGCCTCGACTTCATTTTTAAAATTAAATGATCATTAAGAAAAGGTGTAACGTGACTACGTCGAGGAACAGAGAAGCAGAATCGAGCACATGCGTTTTGTATCCTCTGCACAAGCTTATCTGTACGGGAGAGCAAACGAGGTCCATAAACAGTATCAGCGTAATTAAGTCTACACAGAACTAACGCCTCTACGAGTTGCAAACGTAGTTCCTCTGATAGGTAAGGTAAGCGTATCTTGTATAGAACTTTTAACCTATAGAAGCAGTTGCTAACAACATTCGCTATATGAGACTCGTACCTTAAGTTTGCATCAAGATGTAAACCCAAATTCCTGGCCTCATATACTCTCTCAATTTGTTTGTTCATCAGACTGATGTTTAGTGTTGATGGTAAAGACTTAAGTTGATGTTTAGTACCGAAAACCATATATTTCGTCTTGCAAGGATTAAGAACCAAACAATGCAGAGCAGACCAATCAGATATCCTTTGGAGATCGACATTAAGCTTTGTGAGAGCAACCTGGTAATCTTTGGGCTTAAATGAGGCATATATTTGTACGTCATCAGCATACAAATGATAAGCTGAGTTCTGTAAGCACTTGGTTATGTCTGCGCAATACAGGGAAAACAAAATAGGTCCCAATATAGAACCTTGGGGAACTCCTCGATTTAAATAAGATACCTCAGATTTTTTCAACTTTCCATCATTCATACGCAGCTCTACAAGCTGCCTACGTTGTGATAAATAGCTTTGGAACCATTGTAACGCGGCACAGTCTAAACCATAATAAGCTAACTTCGACATCAATAATGACACATTAATAGAATCGAAAGCTCTAGAATAATCGAGTAATATCAATATTGTACACATACCTGCATCTTGTGCTGCCAAGATGTTATCAGTTACATCAATAAGTGCAGTAGATGTACTATGCTGCCTCCTAAATCCTGACTGAAGCATGGGTATGACATTGTTTGTCTCCAAATAGTCTGTCAGTTGCCTGCACACGACCCTCTCGATCACTTTTGACAAACAAGGTAAAATACTGATGGGCCGAAGGTCGCCTACCGTGGATGGGTTCGGTTTTTTGGGTAGTGGCTTAACAACAGCCACCTTCCAAGCAGTGGGAAACGTGGATGACACTATTGACCTGTTAACCATTCCCGTTACGATCGACAGAATATAGGTATGAGACAGAGTCAGCATGTTGAGAGTTATGCCATCATAACCTGCACACGACCCTCTCGATCACTTTTGACAAACAAGGTAAAATACTGATGGGCCGAAGGTCGCCTACCGTGGATGGGTTCGGTTTTTTGGGTAGTGGCTTAACAACAGCCACCTTCCAAGCAGTGGGAAACGTGGATGACACTATTGACCTGTTAACCATTCCCGTTACGATCGACAGAATATAGATATGAGACAGAGTCAGCATGTTGAGAGTTATGCCATCATAACCGTTTAGTTATGCCATCACAGCGTTTGATCTCAATTTTTGAAGAATCTCAGATACAGTTTTTTCGCTTACGGTTTTCAAAGAGAATTCACAGCAATGATGACGATGAAATTCATAGTAACTTAAGTTAGAGATAGTAGTTACTGAGTTACCTGGTACGTTTATAAAATGTGTATTGATACTATTAGGATCACCAAAATAGGAAGGTAAATCAATGTTGTTTTTAAAGGGTAATATATTTGTTTTTAAGTTTTTCCAAAGGGCCTTAGGACATTTAACTTTATCATTAATATTGTGACGAAAATAAGCTTTTTTCTCGTAATAAATGGATTGCGTCACCAATGACTTAAGCTGTTTGTAGTATTCTCCTTTTGTTTCCAGCCCAGTACGATGATAAGCAGATAATGCATTGTCACGTAGTTTCATCATTAATTTAATATTGTCCGTTATCCACGGATAGGCTGGGTTTTTTATTCGAATTTCCTTAACCGGACAATGAAAATCAAAAATTGATAAAAGATAAGAGTTAAAAGCACTCACCATATCATCAACACTATCCAAACACAAATAACGCTACTTCAAAATTTAATAAACATGGTAGTCAAAATGTTATATCTGATAAAATATGGTCTACAGCTATCTGTTACTTCCATGCCAAACATAGCCCTGATGCATCTTTTCTGACATTTAAACACCACATCTTTGTTTGTAGAGTTGCCCTAAAAGATGATACCGTATCTTAAAACGGATGCAATAATGCCAAGGTAGGCCGTTAACAATTTAATTTGAGACAAAAACGGCGATACCTCTTTATTGAGTTGGATTAGCAGTTTGATTTTTTTACAGCATTAAAAGGCAACAAGCCTTAGTATTTGGTGAAAATTTCAGCTTGATACCTCCACGCGTTCCTGAGATAAATGGTCTTGACATACAGACTGACAGAGAGTCAGACGGACAGCAAAGTGATCCTATAAAAGTTCCGTTTTTTCAAAATCGGTACGGAACCCTAAAAAGAAAATTGGGATAAGGGCAGAAGAATGATGATGATCATTATGCACCTTTCAATGTAATTAACATTTTATTATCAGAGTACAACACAATAGCTCATCAGCCTATCTAGGCTGATGAGCTATTGTAATGGTGATGACAATCAAGGTATCTATCTTGATTGTCATCACCATTACAATAAAATATCTAGAACGTGTTTACTGCAACTACGCTTTTGACGGCAGAGAAGTTAAATCTGCTTTAGGAAGTGACATTATCGTATAAATATCTCATTATCTTGTTGTATCTATGTGTGATGTAACGCTCAATTCTGTCTTCTTTAGAGACGACTTAGACTTTTGGGCACTACGCTCAGAGGAATGATATTTCTGTAGTTATTGAGAATAACGCTCCTTGTAACTCTTTTTGAAAAAAAAAAGATGTTAAAAAAATAAATAAAAAAATAAATAAAAACAGATGTTGGCTACGATAGTGCAGAGACCGGGGACCAAAATGTTCTGCTATTTGTTTGATTCATATTTGAAGGAGCATTGTTATCATACCGAGTGGTCTAAACAGGTTAGTGTGGGCTCTAATTTTGAAATACAACGTACAGCGGCACTGCATAAAAGATAAACTGGTAAAATTAAACGCGAGGAGTTGAGAAATGTTTAAATACGCGAAGTTTTAAATGTTGTTTGATTAGAAATGTAAATCCAGATCGTTCACCACAGAACATAAATATATTATTATAGAAGATCACAAAAATTATACATGAGAAGGAGCTTACATATCTAATGATATCAGTAGACATGAACTTCTAATTATGACGGACTTCAGTAGTATTTGAACCTGAATAAAACCTGGCCTACTAAAAGTTTAAATGTTTAGAATATTAATTAATGTATTTTTTTTCACAAGCAACTGTGGCCATCTACTAACGTGCCCTGCATACCCAGAGTCGTGTAGGCTTGAAGATCTGTACAAGGCAAGTGACTACGTACGACCAAGCGCTATTCACGACGCTGAACACTGGGTCAAACTTATTTCATGTGCTGCCAATTGCCATCGACACGATAAGAAGAAAAATAATATCGTTACTCGTATAGTAAAATAATATTATATTGTTTAAAAGACACTTCCGCACTACGTATACTGCCCTGTGTCGAGAAAACTGTGACAAACATTAATTTAAGAGACACAAAGAACATCCAGACACAGGACAACAATTTGTGGATGGTACAATACGTAATTTGTGCTATTGTATTATATTGTGCTGGGTATTTGAAAACGCAACCTCGTATACCGGACAGGTACCGTAAATGTGAGACCAACGAGTTGGATTGATAGTAAGATATTGAAATTAAGTGTATAAGGGTCGTAGCGCATAATTATAACGAAACGTAAAGGGATCGGCACCGTATCAACTCAAGAAGTTTGGTATTATTTGTATGAAAATCCTTACTGCAACGCACACTAATCGGAATCGTAACGTAATCCTATCGCCTACGGCAAGCACACGAAACGCGGTGCAGTGCACAGTCGCCTTGCTGTCGGCTTTCCGTACCCTCACTTACGGCTATCCGTGCGCTAGCTTACGTATCTTCGTTTACTCTCCGCTCTATGTCTGTGGTCTGCGTTGCCGCACATGCTGTACGGTACGATGTACGGTGCCGATCCGTTTACGTTACGTTATGTGCTACGACCCTAATACAATTGTGGAACACGTCTAGTATTGAGATTATGCTGCCATTGTTTTCAAAACTATTTTAAAATTTACCTATCTTATAATCAATACTTTGTTAAGCTATTAGTCAATGTAATTTCCGCTTTTCTAAATCATTTGAGGCTTCCATTGGACATTTACTAGAACAGTTTATATCTGATTCATCAGCATACGTTGCAATGAAGACTTCTGGTGTTTTTATTAAGTCTGCAGTAGAGATAGTGTACAAGACCGGGCTAAGGTCAGACCCCTGAGGTACTCCAGAGTGTGTGTCGTAGAAACTTAGTGTGTATACGTATTGGTGTATTGGTTGAGGATGTGATGCAGAAGTACTTTAATTTTGCATAGTAAATTCTTGTGCCACATACAATCAAAGACCTACTGGACATCTAAGAGCACTGATTACCAGTATTTATTTTTTCTCAACTTTTAATAAACTAGTTAACTATTGTTTAATGCAATTTATTGTATTTATTTTTGCATTTATGTGAATAAAATAAATGCAAAAATAAATACAATATATTTAACATTTTATAATATAAATCATCGGGTAAAAGGATCAAGCTATTGGTGGTTCAAAGATTGGTACCTCTGCATAATACGTAACGTGTAGAGACATTATGATCCAACTGCCTACCGCGAGTCTCTTAAGCTGTTGATAGAAAATCTTTGGAATTAGTCCATTAACTGACAATACTACTGGAACAATGATCGGCGCATCAACATTCCACAATAATAATTATCATTTCTTTTTCTACAAGTTTCATAAAACGTCAGATTGTCAGAATATGAAAACAATCATGTATGTAGTATTTGTCGACACCGTAATTATTATTTCAGCCAATGGACGTCCATTGCTGGTCATAGACATAAACTACATAAATAAAATATCAATTTTCATAATTCCGAATGGTTCAAAATTCCGACTAATAACTCGTACTTTTATAATTCCTACACTTTAATGTACGTAGTACATATTACCTCAACGACTTTAATATTGCTAAAGTTTATAATTGTGTTTAAATTTTTCAAGTAAAGAAGACAACGATGCTGATTGCAACGATAGGTCTGCTGCACAGTTACCTTTGATCCGTTTTGTATACAAAGTGTAACCATTTTCTTCAAAGTTTACAGTGCACAGTTCACAGACAGGTTTTGGGTGTTTCTCCGAAATTCGATTCTTTGTCTGATTCATCATAATCATAACATGCCCCACTGCAGGGACGGGCCTCCTCCCGTGACGGAGGGATACTTGGCCTACTTATACCACGCCGGCCAGACGGATTGGTATAGGGTTTAATTTCAAGTTTTCCTTCTTTTTACTTTGTAAAGATAATATTTACGGTTAGTCCCTTAATCGGTTTTTACCCATGGGATGAGATGGGGTGGTAACATATTGTATTCTTACTCCGTCACCACTATAGTTGCAAAACTTCTGATTAATACGGAATAATACCGGAAAAAATCAGGGAAAATTTCATAAAATCGGATTTATTCAAAATTTATTTAATAAATATTTTTATGTTTTATTTGCTGAAAAATAGTATTTTGCATCGATCGTCGATCACCGCCGCGCCGGCGCGGCGGCGCCGCTACAACTTTGTGCGCCGGCTGCAGCGTCACGGCGCTTGTACACGGTAAGAAAAATCGCCGGGCCTACGCAAGAATTCGTGTCGTTTCTAAGCACGACCTGTGTACACAGCGCCGGCGATGCATAAGAAAATTTTCTTGTCTGCGCAAGACAAGACACGGCGAACGTTGTTGCGGAGGGGCGGGGAGCGGTGTAGTAGGGTATCATACTTGTTTGCTTTCTAGTTAACATTTTTACTAAAGGAAACTCACACTGATTATCACACTTGTTATTACTTGCGCGCCCTACGCCCGTCTGACGACTGTACGAAAAAAATCCTGGCGTGTACACGTTCCGAATTGTCTTGTCTGCGGAAGACAAGAAAAGTTTTCGTGTACGAAAAAGACAAAATTCTTGACGTCTACACGAAGATTTGTCTTGTCTGGCGTAGACACGGCGATTTTTCTTACCGTGTACAAGCGCCGTCACGTGCGCGAGCCCGTCTGCACGACTCATATCACGACGTGAGTGGTTCACGTTGTGACATGACTCTCGAGTTGTTCGGCAGCGGTGCCTGGTGCGGTAAGAGTGAGAGGACATGTTTTGCGGAGGAGCTTTCCCCCCGCGAGTGAGTGAAAGATTCGATCGAATTTTCCGTCAAATATATCGCCCGAATATTAAACTAATCTAAAATAATAATATAAAACTATCGGTACCAGACAAAATGCATACATAGTTTATTTACAATTATTTATACTTACCTATAAATTATAATTATACACATAATAAATAAAAACATAATAATATAAATTTTATAGCACATAAAATATAATATAATAAATATACTTAATAAAATAAATAAATCACGTGACAGTGCGATCAATTGAAAAAATCCCAAAGTTCCGGTATATTTCGGTATTATTCCGCTTTAATCAACTTGAATTATTCGGATTTTTTCCCGCTAGCATCTATCACGGATTGTCTGATTCATATGGGCTAATTTTTTTTTTTTACATTTTGGCTTATAAAACATGTTTATGTCAAAGATGATAACCTAATATACAATGTCTGAAAAAGGCACACTTTTTCATGAAATGGTTTTCGAGATAATTAACTTTAAATTTTTTGAGGTCATATAAATCAGAATTAGGAACAAAAATGAAATTCTAGTTATAAAAATCAGTCATTTATTTATTAAAATCACAGTTGATAATCACAATGATTATCACCACACCTAAATCTAGTTATTAGAGGCATTGAAAACTTTACAATATCAATCATTATTCGTGCAGCCATATTAACAATATGTGTGAAATTCTGATTAATATAGGTATTTTTACCGTATGAATCAGGCACATATAAATAAAAATTTTGCCTTTTAACATCGGTAAATCACTACACGTATACAATTAAGGATTGCTATTTATACATGGGTTTTTAGTCCCCAATTGAATTATATTTCCAACAGATTCAAGTTTGAAAACCATTTAAGTTAATTATAACAGCCAACATAGTAATCAGAAACACAGGTGAACAAAGGTCATATGAATCAGATATTTACATTTATATCTCCGCAACAACACGAACCAGCCACATGTAACGTCGTGACCACGTCAGCAGAGTCCCTGGCTACCACCAGCACTAGAAGGGATCTCCTGATGTTTCGTACTTAGCTAGGTACGTTCGAGTAAAGCGCGCGAATATGAATCAGACTTTTGTGCCGGACACTCACAATTTATTTTTTTATTAAAAAACTATCAGAAATATTGGTACCATTTTTTTTTGTGTAAAGAAACAACTAATATTCTATCGTAATATTTATAACGCACATCGATTCGTTAATAAGAAAAAATGTTACTGTTACTAACGTTCAAGAAACTGGGGTACGGACACACTATATTAATTAGAAGAACGCTTTTTAATATATTTTTTTGAATATATAATAAACTATTATTAAAAAACAATAACGTGTGCAAGATAGGTAATTGTCTAAACTATGTTTAAAAAATAATTGCAGTTTGGTTGGTCTGTTAGTTACAAAGAAAAACCTCCAGACATCGAAAATGTTGGGCTCGAAGAATCACCCTTTTTTTCTATCAGTCTGCCCGTCCTCGCCAGCAGGACATTTATGCGATATTGTATAAATTAGTAGGGAGGCAATGTCAGGCGTATATTATAACACAGGTATGTTTGTTGCAGGTGGAAGAGGTCGCGCGGGTGTCGGGCGGTAGAATGTGCTCAGACGAGGAGAGACGACATCACAAGAAGTACAAGGTGCGGTGAGCGCGTGTGCCGCTAGTGCAGCATGGTGGAGGAGGCGCGCGGCGAGGTGACGTCACGCGGTTACTGCGCGCCGCCGGGGGAGGGGGGCTGCTGCGCGGGGTGGTGGCGCCGCGCGGGGGAGGGGGGTAGGCCCGCCTGCTGCCGCTGCGCGCACAAGCGCCGCGCCTCGCCGCTCACGTGCCTCGCGGTCTGCTTCCTCGTGCTCACGTACAACCTACTCGGCGGCTTCCTGTTCCTCGCTCTCGAGGGCAGCGCGCGCGCGCCGGAGACCGCCGTGGCTGCCTCCAAGCCCAACCTCAGCCATGCGCAAGGCGCCGGGGGAGACTTGCGCTCCAAGACTGTTGAGCGTCTCTGGTCCATCACTGAAGACCTGAATATTTTGTACAAGGAGAACTGGACTAAGCTGGCCGCCAAAGAACTAATGGACTTTCAAAAAGTGTTGATAAAGTCAATTCGTGGAGGTGCCTCGCTCGAGTCCCGTCTCAGCTATGATCACGAGGCAGATTATCGCTGGACATTCTCTAGCAGTTTCCTGTACGCGCTCACACTAATAACTACTATAGGTGAGTTTAATTTTACATAAAACCTTATTAAGGTACTTATTACTTTTTCAGATCATAGCAATTCTACAAATAAAGTCAGTAAATTGTAGTTTCCCTACTGTTTTTGTAGAATTAATCGAATTGTGTTTTGGTACAGGACATGGAAACGTAACTCCGAAGTCATCAGTGGGCAAACTCGTGGCGGTCGCTTACGCTTGCGTGGGCATCCCCATCATCATGCTGTACCTGTCCACTATAGGCGAGGCGCTGGCGAGGAACTTCCGCGTGCTGTACTCGCGGCTGTGCCCCGCCAGTCTGTCGGCGGACACGGCGCATGCGCGCGTCGACTGCCTCACCCGCTACTCCGCCGCACACAACGAATGCAAACAGTTTAGTGAATGTGATAAGAGAGATAAATACGAGAGACACAAACGGACTCCATTCCAGGCGGCGTTAAACCTGGATAGTTTTAGTGAAAGTTATCATTGGACGTGTCGGGACCACACGCGCGTGCCGATCTTACTTAGTCTACTGCTCATCGTGCTGTACATAGGTTTAGGTACGTTCGTGTTCCGCACCACGGAGCGGTGGAACATCGTCGACGGGTGCTACTTCTCGTTCGCGAGCCTTGCCACCATCGGCTTCGGCGACCTCCGACCCGGGCTGTACGCGAGCACCGTGTCCGCCAAGGCGGAGGACATCGCGGTCGGCGTGTGTTGTATATACATCTTGGTCGGCATCGTCGTGATAGCGATGTGCTTCAACCTGATCCAGGAGGAGCTGAGCGGCGTGGTGCGCGGGTTCAGCGCGCTGTGTGCGGGCGGCGGCAAGCGCGCGGTGCACAGCGCGGACGCGACGCGCGACGACAGCAAGGTGGCCATGTCGGTGGTGTCCTGACAGCGCGCGGGGGGCGGGGCGGCCCCGGGGGCGGCGCAGGTCACGTTCAGGATAGACAGCGCGAACCCGACCAAGTTCAACAGTCTGCCGCGGCGCAAGTCCTCGCAGTACGGCGACGACAGCTTCACGCGCTCCGCCCCGGCGCGGCGCTCCGCCGGCCACGCGGACCACTGCGTCGAGTACTTCGTGCCGCGCAGCCTCAGCGAGTTCAACCTGAGCGCCGGGGGCGAGCTGTACGAGCTGGCGGCGCTGCCCCCCCCGCGCACCACCCCCGCCACCCCCGCGCCCGCCCGGCAGCGCGACAAGGTGGTCACGTTCGAGGACGACCCCCCCGGCGCCGCGCCCCTGCCCGCGCCTGACGTCGATGTCTTCATGTGACATCGAAGCTCCGCGCGACTAGATGTAAACTTGTTGGTTTGGACACGGTTTGTTATATTATAATAATTATATAAGCTTTTGCAATAAACTTGAGGTTTTTTATTATTTTGACAATACGCTACCAGCATCAAACTAACAGATGTACAAGGGGCGGCTGAAAAGTTATCTACCTAACATAGAAAGAAAAGACAAAGGAAGCTCATGTTTTTTTATTATTTAATGTAGTCCTAAATTACATATACATTTACCTTAGCTTAGGGTCAAATCTGGACTCTAGGGTGGATGGTTTAGTTCCGTGAAGCCGTTTTTGCTTAGGACCTACCTTGCATAGAAAGCTCTGTGAACCGGAGCATTAAAACTCCTTTATCGAGTTTGCCTCTTCGTTTTTCTTTTAAGGCTTCTCGCAGGTGGTCAAGTAAATTGGTCTAGTAAGAGGTATTTACTGTAGTATGTTTTGGTAGGTAATCTATAAAAAGAATTCCTTCCACATCCCAAAAAATGGCTGCCTTAAGATTGCCTGCTGATGGACGAACTTTAAAGTGGCGCGGTGGCTGTTTTAACGCGCGTTTAAACATAATCGGCCTTATTACAAAATACGGTCTAACTATAAACCACGATTTATTACGTCACAAAACCACTGTTTTTGAAATTTGTTGTCACAAAATCAGTCTTAACGCTAAAGTGTTAAAACTGATTTTGTATTAACAAATACAAAATAATAAATTTGTCATTACAAAATCAGTTTTATCACTTTAACGTTAAGACTGATTTTGTAACAACAAATTTCAAAAACAGTGGTTTTGTGACGTAATAAATCATGGTTTATAGTTAGACCGTATTTTGTAATAAGGCCGATTACGTTTAAAAAAGTGACGCTTAATAACGTTTCTTTCGCCCGCCCAGCAAAGTGGGCACGGGTCAGCAAGTTTCTTTATAAAGTAGCCAACTTTCCAGCCGCCCCTCGTAAGAAACCAAAACAAATAATGTGAGTATAGGTAAGTTGTTGGCGGCCATTGATCAGTGGTGAGTACAATCGTGCGGAAGTGATGGATGAATAGTTTGTTAAATGACTGAGTGACGGTGGGTGACAGCTGCAACTCACCAATGCGCCGCACCTCAGCACTCTCACTGAACCTAAATATAAGTCCAATACGAACAAAGATTTAATTCGTAAGTATATGAGCCTGTCATGGACTGTCATCACCTGCATTACATACTGCATTTTAGTGTAAGTGCCACCAAAGGGCTATACGGTAGTATAGTAAGTGGCTATACACGCCATCTCATTGTGAGTTAAAAGATTGGACAAGTCATTGTTTTACTATAAAATAAAAATAAAATAAATAAAATAATATTTATTTTCTTAGAGCATCACGGACAATAGAGGAGAAGCTGCACCGCATTCAATTCCGTTATGAATTGAGTTCATTCTGCTGAGTTACATCTAGGTATGTTTGAGATCATATGCAAAAAGAGAGCAAGTACAACTATGTCACAATTGGCGACATCGTTGAGAAATGAGCTAAAAAGGAATGTTAATGTTCATTATACGTAGTGTTAGGTTACCATTATGGTGATGTCGTGTAATGTGTTAGATGTAATGTAACATAGCACGTCGCCCGTTATCAACTGTCTCAGTCGTTGTACGTACGATACTTCGATTATCGCCACCCAGGATTACTCAAATAAATTGTATCAGCCCTGTGCCAGCCTACCCTCCCCTCCCCCCTCCCCCGTTCTACCCATATAGACCGATTCAATAAACTGTCAACGACACTAATTTACTCAATTATTATGAAGCCAAGCTTACACGAGGCCGAGGGAGGGCGTAGCTCAGTAGTAATAGAAGCGGTTGTCGCTTGTCGCGCGTGCACTGCTCGTTGTGTACGCCGCACACACTACTACATGTGTTAATGTTCACTTAATGAGTCAGCAGAGCGCGCAGTGTACAGCGCTCCTACAGCTACCTACCAGTACACAGTGCGTCGCTGCGAGCGCTTACTTGTCGAGACGTAAAAGTGCATGTTGTGCACTTGTTTACAAGTTGTTCACCACATCACAGAGCGCATGCAAACTAGTAACTGCTAGAGATGATAACTTGTTAACAATAAAAAAGAAATAAAAAAAAATCTATTTAGTAGCACCAAGTTGAGATGATGGTACTTTAATGTGTAACTAGGTAGTTATTACGATAGTAGCGCGACAGACGGAGATATTATTATTATCATTTACACCGGGCGGGCGCAAGGAACGTTTAATGTTAATAAATTATTAACTTTTGATCAAAAAATGAGTATTAAGTATAACGAGTATTAAGTTACATCAATACATAACTTATAATCTACACCTAACTGTATAGACTCGACTGGGACTTTACTTAAGAAAACTTGAAAGTTGCTACGTAACGAACGTTCACTACACGGTATACAATTATGGCGCATATGATTTAACACAAGGTATTTAATATTGTTGAGTTATCAGTATTGTTCAGGTGAGTATAAGTGAGTTGTGCGCGTGCAGTACACAATGTGTGCGTACACATCTCGGCGCGTAAGTGTACACGTAATCAAGTGACAGCTCAGCACGTAGCGCCGGTCACTGACACTGACTGACGTAGCACACGCGTAGCAACATGTAGCTCGTCTCGTAGATGTGCGCTACGACTACTACTCATTTAATTCTAACATAGTCCATTATTATTACATAAATATTAATTAACCTATAAAGGTTATGTATAAGAAGAAACTTGGAAAAGAAGAATGAAAATGTGTTAATGTTTGTTATTTTGAAATATTCTAGTTTAACCTAAGCTTTATAGGTATGTGTAATTTAATACAAAATTTAAAAACAAGGAAAGGAACGCGCTCCAGAGACTTTGGTAAGTTGGTATTGGTAATTATGGAGAATGATTACTACAGGCTGTTGAGATGAGAAGCTAAATTTAAATTGTTCATGTTAACCGTAAATAATAATGTAATTCATCAATTAACTATAATACAGTCCAATCATTGTAGCTTATTAATCAATGGTTGACTTACATCAGTCATCGCAGTCGTGAGTATAACACACAATGTAGTAAGTGTTGTGTGTGTGAAGAGTACAACGCGTGTCTGTGAGGCGCGGAGCTAAGCGCCCTCATTGTGTTATGTAAATGTGGCGTGAGATGAATTCGTTACATCTTGCCGAGAGTTACTTCGTCTAAGCGTACCTACCCTCCACCAAGCTTAATGGAAATATAATTGAATTCGTCGCTCAATGAAAAGGTGTAAAATATGCGAAAGAGCAAAGAGTTCAAACCACCCCCTCCCTCACCTCGCGCCTCACCCCCGCACCCTGTGGAGCGGTGTTGCGGGTCTCTGTTATAGTTGTAGTAGTTCATTTCTGTACGGAACGAGAACATCTTTAGACTAGGTATCGAGGTCGGGCGCGTTTGTCGTGTTGTATTGTGACAACAATAATACGCACTAAGACGACAGCATGAACTGTTTGTGGGTCGTCAACATAAAAGGAAAACTAGTAGTTTGGTTAGGTCTTTGTTTCTCTATACACGAACACGCTTGTAAGTAGGTACATTATAATTACTAGAAAAGTAAGTGTACCAATAAAGATTAAAATGAACGTTTAATGAAATCGTTAAGTAGAGAGTACGGAATGTAGTGACGTATTGATGTAACAGTGAAGTAAGTATGTTGTCATGTCTCGGCGTCGTCGCGCTGACTGTTCTCTTGTTGCGAGGTGATGCGTCAGAGATGTTAGCTCAACAATGTCGCGTCACAGACTATGTGACACATCTTGTGTCAAAGTCAAACTGATGCGCGACAGTTAAGTACCTACATAATATATTATCAACAGGAAATTTTCTTAACGTAATAAATATAACTTCTATATTATGTATTCTTACGCTACGCACAGTACACACGCACTGAAGCACAACATTGATATAAACAAAAGCACAATATCAGATCGACAGCACTGTCAGTACCGTCAGTACAGTAATAGTGATCGTGTTCTGTTGTCGCGACCTCTGTGAGAGAAGGCGATAATTAAACGAGACGCCACTTAATTACCTTTCACTCACAATTAACATCTCACTGTCGTCTGTCATCTGAACAATAACAACATTGTTCACAGATTTATATCATTGTTCTATTCATATTTCATTGTAAATTAATTTTATTAAGGTCGTTAAATACAAAAATACGAATAACTGACTGTCTTCATTGTGACGGTATACGTCCTGCAGTGGACGTTCGTACCCTGATATGATGATGAAGCACACAGAGTTACTAAAGGATAATTTAGCAATTATTAATTTCCTAGACAAACTTGATAACTTGACTTTTACCTACCCAGTAGGCAAAGTATTACTAAGTGTCAAGCACGTCTGTGGTTACAGTAAAGGCTGCTGAAATGTTAGTTATGTTGTACAGAATATTTTACTCTAAACATCTGTCGTAGTGTCTTCAGCTTGATATGATCTTATGATTGAAGTAATTCAAACACAAGAATGTTTTTGTTTTGTAAAAGCATCGGAATACTTGGATGCTGTGTTGATATTGTGAAGGTTGGTGTTTGTTGATAGTCTAGATCATGAGCATTTGTGAATGGTTCTCGGCACGCGGTATTGTTGATGTGTAGCTAAATTTAATGAATTGGTATTGTGTTACAGATTTAGAGCAGAAAGTTCACTATTCAAAAGCTTTATTGATCATTTAAGTATTAAAGTAATTCACGATTAAGTTTAGAAATAAGCTGTGTTTAATATGTATAATTGTTCCGTTACTAAGGCAAGAGTAAAACTTGGTAATGCTATGAATGCTTGGTGAGGTATGTCTGAGCTTTGTAGAACTCGTTATTAATATTGTCGATAAAGTCTACGTGAACAGCTTAGCTCCCAGGTTGTGACTAATATCGAACATGAAACATAACTACGACTATTATCATATAAAACTAATTGTGTAACCTGATATTCTTAATATATAAGGTTAAGATGTACGTTATAACGTTTATAAGAGAGGCACGACACACACAGAGCGCACTGTGTACTGTGTATACTGTACAGTGACGTGTTGTGTATCTGTGAGCACAACACGTGTCACCGTCGTGCTCAGCGCACAGACAGAGCCTGCTACAGTTTATATGTTTCATCTTATAAAGTTTTATATGTCATGTCCAGGAGGGCAGGCTGTTATAAAATATAACATATTGTAGACAGCTCTCCACTTGTCTAACGTTTACCTTATTTATAATTAAGGTAGATTAATAAATTGAATTCTAATATCCACCTTCGTGGAGCTCTGTAGTTGTATGGTCGTGAGTATGAAGCTTGCCTTTTTGTTAAAACATGTTAAATATCAATAAATTATTTGTTAACGTGCCGAGTAATGAAAGTTGAATGAATCAGCAAAAATAACAAGAAAAGGTTTCGTTCACATTGAGGTGCGAGTCAAACACAAAATCCAGTGCTATGTGTATACATAGGTACACACAGTGTGTACTGTGTATTGTATGGGTATGCATAGAGCACGGAGTGCGAGTTATTAACACGGAGTGAACACAAATCAAATCTTAATGTTTTTGTGCTAATACATGACGGTAAGTACAGTACATGTCATGTCAATGTCACCTATTATAATATTAGGCATATCAGAAGGAAGAGAGCCGCCACACAGCGCAGCGCCTGATCACACCTCGCACTCCACGCACTGTGACGTGACCACATAAGGGACACTGACTCACACACAGATATAGAGACTATTAGTTAACTTCGTAAGTATTTGATACAATATTTATATGTATAAATAACACCTCAATATAATACCTAGTGGTTTCTGATAGGTAAGTGCGTCAACTGAGTAACTGATAATCTCGTGTTAATGTGAACAACATCGTAACACCAGACACTCGCATGAGCTGTGTACTATGACGTCACTGTACATAGTTATGTGCTACCTACTACAATACCACCACATGATAGATCATACGTGAACAACATAACAAATATGTAAGTATTAATACTACTCGTACTACACAGCGAGTCTGGTAGTGGTCGAGAGTGTCACACAGAACTTACAGCTGTGGTAGCACTTACAAGTCGTTCGTCTGGTGGTAAGCTTCACGTTGCTCCACACCAGAGTCACAAGTATTCGCAAGACAAGAATAACTTTGTGATGAGTCTTACTGAACAGCGCTTATCAATTGAAGATATCGATCATAAGGACAAAACACTTCCATCATAACAGCCCATTAATGTCGCACTGCAGGGACGTGCCTCCTCCTGTGACGGAGGGTTACTTGGCCTACTAATACCACGCTGGCCAGACGGATTGGTATAGGGTTTAATTTCAAGTTTTCCTTCTTTTTATTTCGTAAAGATAGTAGTTACGGTTATTCCCTTAGTCGGTTTTTACGACACCCTTGGGATGAGATGAGGTGGTGACATATTGTATTCTTACTCCGTCACCACACGGATAAAACAAAACACTTTACGGAAATAAAATACAATTGTTATAGGAGGAGTCCTATGAATGATGTTATTGAAAGTAACGAGCGCAGTGAAGTAGTAACAAATAGACAACACTGTGATCAGTTAGTGCAGAGCGCTTGTCAAGTGCGCTTCTACTAATATAAACAGAGTGCCTGTTAGCCGCGACCTTTAGGGTCCTTCCCCACCGACAGAGAAGCGGCGCGCAGCGGGGATTCAGCGCAAGACTTTTGGAGACGAGTGAAGCGCTCGTGCAGCCTCGTTGCTCGCGCTGCCCTTTCTTTGCCATATAACTATGAGCCTATTAATCATGTAGATAAGTTATAAAATAATTAGTAATCTTTTGCCTCACAAAGACCGTACTGGCCGCTGCTCTTTCTGTGGTGATTGACCCTTACTGAACGCGCCGGTCACTCACTGAGCTCTCCCGCTGTATCGCGACACTAAACCTATTTACTTCAGCGTCCAGGCACTTGTTATATTCGCAAATATTGGTGGATAGATAGATATTGATAGTATTGTAAAGAAAGATCCACCGACATTTCTGCAGTGTAATATAGCCGCAGCTCTACGGTACTTGTGTTCTGCCTACGTTACCGAAGATTAGTTAAATTGTGCGTTCATGACGCTAATAAATGTGATAAGTGCTACTTACAATGTACTAGCTATAATTTAAAGTATAAAAAACAATTGTATGCTGACGAAGTCTTAAATGATATCGGTACACACTTGGGAATAAATAATGTTGTGATAGTTACCGACTGTAAGTATTTATAAAAACATGGATATGCCACGTTATTCCTATGATATGTACTTACAAGTACATAAAGTATATTGCTAAATGTAATAATGAGGAAACATAATTTTTGTCATCACAAGCTCTCGACAAAATTGTTGAATGTTAACAACTTTTAGAATTATTAATTTAGAAATTCCACGACTGTGATTTCATCAGAATACATTATAATTTTGTAGTGTTATTTTTCCAATGAATGGTAGAGTATACATAACTATGTTGATGATGATACAATGTAGCGTGTGTTGGAGTGCGTGAGTAGGTCCACGGTACGAACAAACATCGATATAAAATAGAATAGAATATTTATTAATATAGAATATTAAAACTAGTCCGACTACATTTTTGTGTAAACTAGAACAAACAGACGGCACTCGATGCAGTTTGAGTGTCGCGGACGTGCGAGGGTGTGAGGTGAGGTGAGGTGCGGGACGAGGGAGGGGGAGGGTAGGTAGAGTGACACACGCGACCTGACCAACTATGAAATTGAAACAGATCGACGTGCGCTCATGTACTCACACACTCTAATACGATTTACTAAAACACAACATGTCGGACATACGAGTACGTTACACCTGTATGATATGTAGCACCGTACGCACCGTTATACTATGATCACGTGATCATCTGGCACGTTTGTGTAGCGGTTTTGTTATAGATATTTTATTTGCCACTTTATCCTAAATGACCTAATGATAATAGTGAGGCTTTGTTTATGGAGGAGGGAAGCACAACATAGCAAGGTGGGAACAGTAGAAGAGGAAACTCACTCATTTATTGATTATTTAGTCCTCACCTAAGAAACGGTGTTAAGCTATCTAGGTATATGTCCATTGAACCGACAATTAACTACAACAACAGCAGTAGTATTGTATCATTATAATGAGCGGAAGGTACTTAGTATGTGATGTGTAACTATGCGAGGTCACCTGTGACCCCGTGTACCACGGACGTTGCCTCTAACATGGGATAGTTTTTTTTTTTTTTTTTTTTTTTTTATAGGCACCCGTCATCACAGGGTGTTTGCTATCCCTACCTCCAATATGTTTTTGGAGCCTAATTTTATCTAAACCTTTCATACCAGTTCTCGCATTTATTATCCTTTCGTGCTTCATACTTGGTCTTTCTTTTATGCATCTCTTTTATACATTACCGTGGGATTCGGGATTTATTTATTTTCTAACAAACGGTACAACAGTTTTGTTTAATTACAATATTTTTCTTATACTACTGTAAACTTATTCTAACAATATTCTTCCCAATTACTTATACATTTACTTATTCTATTACTCTTATCCTAATTTTTATTTTACATTTTAAACTTATGCTACGGTTTATATATTCAATAATATATTCCTAGCATATTTACTTATTCCTATTGTTCACTATTCTAACAATTTTTATACAGTAATCTAATACTAACTGCCTGTGCCCCCCCATCAGAAGAGGCATATTTGCCGCGTTTATTTTAATTCCTGTTTGCATCTCAATGGTACTTCTTTCTGCGTTGTGAACGGGGCATTCAAAAAGTAAATGCCTGACGTCCTCCTCTGTGTTAGGCTCACAGGCGCACGACGGATTGTCCTTGCACTTGAACCTAGTCAGGTACGAGGAGAACCCGCCGTGACCCGTGAATATTTGTGTGGTGTGTGATGTGTGCTGTATTTTTCGTGTGATACTGTACGCCGCCACTACGCTGGGGAAGAACATTTTCGTGACGGAAGCAGTCTCCCCCGCTTGATATCTCCTATCCCATTCCCCAAGCGTTTGCATCCGAATGCTGCGCTTGGCGAATGAGACAGGACACAGATCATAGTCCGGCCTCCGCTTGCATTTTAGCGCGGCCTCTTTGGCCAGCTGGTCAGCTCTCTCGTTCCCCTCAAGCCCTGCGTGAGCCTTGACCCAAAACAAGGAGACAATTTTGTTTTGGTTCTGGCATTTTCTTAATATGTCTCGCGCCTCCACCGCCAGGGGGTGCGGGGAACGAGAGGCGACAGACTGTAGAGCTGACAGGGAATCACTAAAGATGCCGAAGGTGTTGTTTTTACTTTTGTGCACAACAGAAGCCGCCCTATGTAGAGCAAAGAGTTCGGCCTGGTACACGGTGCAGTGAGACGCCAGAGCAAGCTTGAGGGAGCGAGTTTCGGCGGAAACGTCCCAAATGGATAGCGCCGCTCCGACCCTCCCCTCAATCCTACTCCCGTCCGTGAAAATGCGCGATTCATAGTTGTTTGCGTTTGCGTATTGTTCCTCGTTGGTTATCAGACCGAACTCCAGCTCCACTATCTCTGCTGGGTGCGGTGCCTCAACTGCTGGTGCCATCCGTTCAATCTCCCTATCCCCGATCACCGATTGGGATAATCCCCTCTTGGCCTCATACAGCGACGCCACCTCCCAAATTCGAAGGTCAAAGGGGAGTATCCCAGCCAGCGTCAATGCAGAGTTTAGAGAGACCGTACGGTAGGCTCTGCACAGCTTCTGAGCGAAGCCGCGTTGGACCGAATTTAATTGTTTCCGTACACCCAGCTTGTTTGCTGCTGGCGCCCAGGCGCTAGCGGCGTACAGTATCACCGGTTCTACCGCGGCGTTGTAGATTAGGCGGATGATATCGGGATGTAACCCCCAACTGACTCGGGCCGTCCGCGCCAGTTGTTTGTATATAGCCAATGCCCTTTTACATACATTGGCTATGTGCGTATTAAAAGTAAGGCCCGAGTCTATTGTTAAACCTAAAAGCTTAATTTCCCGTGACATCCCGATATCAACCCCACCCATGTGAAGGCGTGGCGTGTCAAACTTCAATTTCCTCGTGATGACCATTGCGGAGGTTTTATGTGGTGCAAACTTCAATTTGTTTTTAACACCCCACGCCCTCACATGCTCAAGAGCCACGTTTGCTCCCCTCTCTATATCACCCGCTGTTTCCCCATCGAATGACAACACTACGTCGTCGGCGAAGGCCTGGCAGAAAACATCCATACCCGCGAGTTTTTGAAGAAGAGTGTCCAGCAACAGATTCCACAGGATCGGTCCACCGATCGAGCCCTGCACGCATCCCTTGCTCGTGTTCCGCTCAGCCACTTCCCCCGCGTAACGGACGCTAACCGTCCTATCACTGAGGTAGCTATCGATTACTCGCCTCAAGTTAACTGGCACGTTCTCCTCGGCCAGACGAACTCTGATGGCCGGCCACCATGCGCTGTCGAAGGCGCCCTCTATATCTAATGACACTATTGTCACAATCCTTTTTCGGCTTAAGTTACTGCGGATGTGATCCATCAGATTATAGAGAGCGTCCTCGGTGCTCCTCTGGGGCATGAACCCGTACTGACGAGGGCTGATTTTTGGCACCAAATAAAACTTGAGACGAGCAACCAGCATCTTCTCATATATCTTTCCCAAGACAGGCAATAGCCCAATCGGCCTGTGAGACTTGGGATCGGTATACGTCTTTTTGCCCGGCTTCCTCAGTACCACGACGGCAGCGCCCTTCCACGACTTGGGGAAGTAGCCAAACTGCAAACATTTATTTAGGAGCATAAGGAAGAATACAGGACTACAATCGATAGCACGCATGCAGATGTCTGCCGTAAACCCGTCAACTCCCGGTGCCTTTTTTGGATTGAATGACTTAAGAACACCTTTCAACTCACCTGATGTAAACGGCGGGTCATGGTTTTCATCATGGCCCGGAACGTTTACTTTTTCGGCTTGCTGTCTTGTTTTACGGTGTTCCTCGTCATCGTCCTCCTCGCGATCTGCAGGGTAAAATGTCTCCGCCAGGAGCTTCACCGATCCCACCCCATCCAATGCCCTTCCATTCGTTAGAAGAGGAAGGTCTTCCTCCCTCCTCGAAGTTCTACCTATCACTCTATAAATTCCCTCCCAGACCCCCTCTCTCTCTTGTTTTCCGCAGAACTCTTTCCAACTGCTCGTTTGAGCCTCTCTGACCGCGTTTACGTAGGTTTCTTTTTCTATTATGTACTGCAACACCACCCACTCTCTTCGAACTGGCGCTGCATTTCTGACTCTGTTTCGTTTGGTTTTAACCCGCTTCCTCATCTCCTCCAGCTCTTTGGACCACCATGGGATGTTGAGTGTCTCTGTGTGTTTCTTAATGGGTATAGTGTCTCTGCATGTTTTTGTGATATTTTCAGTGTATCTGTATACTGTCTCATCTATGTGTTGTGTATTGTGTATGTTAGTCAGTGCTTCTGTGGTGAGTGAGTCTTCTTGCATAAGCTGGGTCAGTTTCTCATGAAACTGGACCCAATTTGCTTTTTTGGTGTTGTAAAGTCGTGTTGTTCTTTGTATATGTGTACCTTTTGATTTTTGTAATTTGATGTCGAAAAGAATGCCATTGTGGTCCGAGCTCGTGAAGCCTTCTTCCACTCTCCAGTTATCTACCAAACTCAACATGTCAGCAGAACAGGCCGTAACGTCCACGTGGCTGCAGTACCTTTGGCCTCCTCTAATGGTGTCGAAGGTAGGGGTATCCCCGGTGTTTAGAATGTTCAGACCCACCTCTTCAAGAGTACCGCACATCTCCTCCCCTCTTCTGTTTTCCGTTGTTCTACACCACCAGGTACTCTTGGCATTTGCATCCCCCCCTATAATAAGGCAGTCTGGTCCGAGTTCATTTGCTATTTTCTTGATATCCCCCAGGTAAGGCGCTATGAGAGTATCCGGTTCGAAGTAGTAGGATATCAAAGTGATCTTCCACGCTCGGGTTCGGATCCCCACCACAACGATGTTATTTGTGGTGAGTTTGGGGTATTGTATTATGTCGAGCGTGTTGTCAAAGACGGCTATTGCCGCTTTGACTGTTCCTTCTCCTACTTCACTGCATTGGATCACCCTGACACCACGGTAAGCCTTCATTCTTCTGATTGCTCCAACATAGGGCTCCTGGAGGAGAGCAAGAGAAAGCTTGCGGTTACTGGCTTCTAACAGGAGTTCATCCGTAGCTAGTCGACTGCGTTGGAGGTTGGCCTGGGCTAATCCATAACTTTTGTTCTCCTCTCCCACCTTAGCAATACGCGACATTTGCCCTGGCTATAGCGTCCCACCTTCGGCGTATAGGGCACTCCCTACTAAACGCGTTGTGCTCTCTAGTCTCTAGCTTGGCTTTGCTGCAATTCCGGCACAACGGGGGCGTATCCGCCAGCCAATCGGGGCACTTGGCCCTTAAATGTGGTCCCCCGCAATGGCTGCACGATGCCGTGGTCTCTTTACAGACCCGTCGGCCGTGTCCATAGCCCAGACATAGCGAGCACTGTACCAATGGTGACAATGTGTCCTAGGGGAACCAGCGCGATACCGACCTACTTGAACTATCTATTAGTTATTATGTAGTTACCAACACGTATGTCTTGTATTATGGTAACTTATACTTACCATCAACAACAGAAAGGTTTGTGTCCATTGATATAAATACAGTACAAATACACAAGAGATAACATATTGGTACTGCCGCCACGTTACTATCTGTAGTTTTGTGTATAAAAGTTACAAACAAATTGTTGTATTTACATTTGATATTTATAGAGCATTTAGTTAAGTATGTCGTTGTGTGCTAACAATTAACCTTTCAGCTTGAGCGTACAAAAGGGGCAAAGTCAACAATCGTTTGTATATTTACATATCTGGGCACACGTGCGTGACGAGCGCGTGTACAGTGCGGGCGCGGTGCGGGGCGCTTTGTACACTAAAACTATGAAAGAAGTAATAAATGGTAAAAACTAATGTACAAAATTGCTCATTTGTTTACAGAGAATAAAGTTATCAACTGTCTCGTGTCTTACGAGGCACGAGTATTAACTCCAACCAAGAGAATGTGTTTTGGTATCCATATTATGCTAAAGAACAAACATGCAAAGTAAACGAGGCTGAATGTATTAACTATTAACGCAGTGCTTACTAAACAATACACAACAGCATGGTGTAGGTACCTGCAGCGGTCCTCTACACGACGTGCTCGTCACGTGACACTGTGACACTCAACACGCACGTGTCACATTGTACCACTGTGAGTACGTGATAGTTTACTACAAAATATATCCACACCACAAACATTGTTTGTAGAACAAAGATACATATCTACATAACGATGTCTATCATATGTATGTACGTATAGTACCGAGGACTACTGCGTGATGTTTCTAAACTAAGCATTTACTTATATCTGACTCTCCATCACAATATTCTGCAGTAACGTATGTCACTCGAGGCAGCTTCCTAAGCCTAGTGATGCGAAAGTCTATGAGCGGAACATTCGTATTGTAACTAACTATCATTGTTTGTATCTATAGGATCCCACTGAAGGAAAATTTGAATAATTTTTTTGAAAAGTTGAATAGTCTTTTGAAAATGTTATGCAAGTATAATAACAAAAATACTGTCATCTCAGGCGATTACAACATAAATATTTTAAAAAGGGATAAAGACACTTTGGACTTTGAATGTCTCCTGGCACAATACGGCTTTTCCCTTGAACTTAAGCAACCTACTAGGAAAAATAAATCATGTATAGATAATTTTATACATAACTACAAAAAACAGTGCAAATCGCAAGTTATAGAGTCCACGCTGTCCGATCACACTGCGCAGTTAATTGAGTGTCCGGTAACTATAAAACGAGCAGCAAAATTATTCCGCATATCGAAACGTGACTATAATAAAGAAAATCTTGATAAATTCAAATATTATATAAGTAACATTACTTTTAATGACATGTATTTGACTAATGATGCAAGTGACGCTTACGACATTTTTTTAGATATATTTAAACTATTTTATAGTCTATGTTTTCCTTATAAATTACACACATCAAAAAAGTCTAAGCAACATGCATGATATTACAAATTTACCATTTATATTAATTAATTTCTAAGTATTTACTCACTCAAAGTGTATAGGTAAGTAAACTTTTTTGTTATTGATGACATACTGGCTGGTTGTAAAAAAAAAATTTCGATTATGTTTTGTTTTTTTTCATAAAATTCAAATGACTGCGAATTTGTTTGAATTTGAGTGCATGTTAATTGCTACGGTTTAGTCTTGATTTTATAATTTTACCAACCATTTAAATACAGTTGGCGACAAAATTGAATTGTTAGATATTCTTTACGTCATGGAGCGACGTCATTTGACGGCAGATGAAATGCAAAGAGCTGTAGGGATGTTGCAAGCGGGAAGTAATCAATCTCAGGTATCTCGACATTTTGGTATTCATAGAAGTGTTGATGTAAGTCCCCAAACTGTGCGAAATCGACTGCATGAGTACGGCCTACGAGCTCGACGCCCTATCAGGTGCCCACCGATACGTCACGGGAATCGCGCTCGTCGAAATGAATGGTGTAGAGAACGCATAACATGGACCCAGGAACAATGGGATAAAATTATGTTTTCCGATGAGTCGCGATTCGGGTTTAGGCCTGATACAAGAAGGGTGCGAGTGTACCGTCGACCCGGAAATACTGAAAGACTCAGGTGCGTTCAGGAAGTTCATCCATACAGCGGCTCAACAGTTATGGTATGGGCGGGTATTATGAAGAACAGGCGAACTGAGCTCGTTTTTGTAAATGGAAACATGAACGCTGAAAATTACGTTGAGGATATTCTCAGACCTTATGTCCATCCATTTGCACAAACCTTTGGCTCCGATTTTACGTTAATGCATGACAATGCGCGTTCACATACAGCTCGGCGAACCAGTGAATACTTGGCAACGGAGAACATCCAGGTATTGCCCTGGCCTGCACAATCGCCAGACCTCAACCCCATCGAGCACGCATGGGACATGCTCCAGAGACGTGTTTTGAAGGACTTGGACGGAGTGACAACAACCCAACAGCTGAAGGATTTGCTACAATTCCATTGGGAGCGAATACCGCAAGATGACATAAACAGTCTCATTAATTCAATGAATAATCGTTGCCGACAAGTTCTGAATAGCAGAGGAGGCCATACTTTGTATTAAATTGTCCTATTCTTTCACAATAAATTCATTTTCTTAAGAAATTTCAATTTGTAAAAAAAAAGTTTAGTTTCTTATGTACCTGTATATTCTAATATTGTTAATTTCTGTTATTAAAAGAACTTATAAAGAAAACAGCTGTTATTTTTACATCATAGAACCCTAAAAATATTATTTTAAAAATAAAATACAACGTTATAATTAAAATAAATGGTAAAATAAATTAATATAAATGGTAAATTTGTAATATCATGCATGTTGCTTAGACTTTTTTGATGTGTGTATATACAATAAAAACGCATACTAAATCCAAATGGATTTCAAAAGGAATAAAACAGTGTAGTAAAAATAAGACTAAGCTTTTGTGGAAATATAGGTTAAAACCTACAAATGCAAATAAACAAAATTATAAAAAATATGCGCTTAGGTATAAAAATCTAATTAGACTTACACAGCGCGCGCAGAACAACTACAACATAAAAACGTCAAAAAATGTATCACAAACCACATGGAAAATAATCAATAAAGCTAAACAAAGATCTCAACCACATTACATTACAAAAATAAAAAAATATTCAGACCAATATCTTACAATCTATCAAGAAATATCTAATGCGTTCAATGATTATTTTGTTGATAAAATAGTGCCAATACCTAATCGTGGAAATAATGTTACGAAACTTATAGAAAAAAATACTAATTCAATATTTATGGCCCCTTGTTCGGATAGAGATGTTGAAAGTATAATAAAATCTTTAAAAAATACACGAAGTGTAGGATACGACGGTATATCGACACATGTAAAAACTGTAGCACCGTTTATATCGAAGCACATCAGCCACTTAATTAATTTGAGCATCTCTACAGGTATATATCCTCACGCACTTAAAACGTCAATAGTCAAACCACTTTTTAAAAAAGAAAACCGAGAATTGATGGAATTTTATAGACCCATAACATTAGTTCCGGTGTTATCAAAAGTCTTTGAAAAACATATCTGTAAACAAATCTACACTTACATAGAAAAAAATAATATTTTCGCAATAGAACAAAAAGGATTCCGGAAAAATAAATGTATAAATAGAGCCATTTACGATTTTATGAATGTAATAATGCCGAATGTAGATAAAAGGACACCGGTGTGCACTATTTTCTGTGATATGACCTCTGCTTTTGACTACGTAGATCATGAAATCTTACTAGCTAAACTAAATGACTACGGTATAAGAGGGAACGTATTAAACCTAATAAAAACGTACTTATCCGATAGAAAACAATACACAGAAATAAAGAGCATAAATCCTATTACTAAAAAAGAAAAAATATATAGATCGCACACTCGAACGGTGAACTACGGCGTGGGTCAAGGCAGTGTGATTGCACCTTTGTTATTTATTTTATATATTAATGATATGCCAAAGATAAACAGTCATTCAGTTACACTATTTGCCGACGACAGCTCGATAACCCTAGAATGCAAAAATACAACCACGTATGAAACAGAAATAAATAACACAATCGCGCAAATTATCAGATGGATGGAAAATAATAATCTAAAAATAAATTTAAGTAAAACGAATCTAATTCAATTTTCACAAAGAATATTACCAATACAAAATATGGAAATTAATTATAATAATACAAAAATTGACGAAGTTGAAACAACAAAATTTTTAGGGTTGACTATCGATAATAACCTTAACTGGAAGACACATATAGAATCACTATGTAAAAAGATTAGTAGCTCAGCTTATGCTTTATTTAAACTTGCACCTGTAATAGACCAAAGGGCACTTCTCATGGCTTATCACGGCACAACTGCATCCTATCTGCGTTACGGTATATTATTCTGGGGCAACTCTACAAACAAAGACTTGATTTTTAAAGCACAGAAGAGATGTATTAGGGCAATGTTTAACTTAAAACCAACAGATAGCTGTGAACCATATTTTAAAAAACATAAAATCTTGACTGTCCCCTCACTTTACATATACGAAACCGCAATTTTTGTTAGAACAAACCCAGAACTCTTCAAAAAGTTATCTGACAAAACTATTAGAAATAGACGCACTAATACTGCAAACCGGCTCTGTATTCGTAGAGCTAAAACAGCCTTAATGCACGAGAGCGTACTCTGTATGGCGCCCGTATTATACAATAAAGTACCAGAAAATATAAAAAGTAATAGCTTAGAAATCTTTAAAAAATTACTTTATGATGAGCTCGCAACAAAATGTTATTATAATGTTAAAGATTATTTGACAGGAAAAACATGACATTATAAACCTATTATTATATAATTAAAATTATTTGACTATGTACTTTATAATATCTTTAATCACTATTGTTATATCAATATTTAAATTCCTTTATTTTTGTATACCTACTCATTTAATTATTATGTACAAACTTATGACTACTTTTATATTTGCATGCCTGTGTAGGTAGAATGTGGAGATTCACATGTAATCATTATTGTAACACCTTATTGTATTACCCATATTCGCAAATAAATTGATTGATTATTGATTGATTATTATTATTATTATTGACTACTTGACTCTACCACCAACATTGTTCAGTGTTCAGGTGTTTTAAATTAATATAGCCTTTCTAATTTCTGTCTCCAGTAGCTGTCTAAAATTAATAAAGCCCGTGTTCCGCAGTAACGCACAGGTTATCAACGTATTATTAAGTAAGTATTAATCCGCCACAATAGTATTGAGAATAATAATAATAATAATAATAATCTTCACACATTCACACAACGCCATTTAGTCCCAAACTAAGCAAAGCTTGTACTATGGGTACTAGACAACGGATATACATATAATTGTTATTGACCTTTGATAAAGAATCGAGTGCAGAGAATCTGTTATCTTGCGCCGCACTCGACGAGCTCGGCTGGAGAAGGCAGAAAACTTGGGAAGTGGGTTTTTCATATGGGATTGTTAAAGACATTGAGCTTGAGCTTACAGAAGAAGAGCTCCTTAAGCATATTAAGTCGGATAAATCTGTGGTATCCGTAAAGAGATTGAATAGAAAAGATGACCAAGGATGGACACCCAGTGAAACCATTCAAATAGGATTCAAAGGTTCCGGTCTACCGAGGTACGTGTATTTATTCGAACTAAGGATAAAGGTTCTTCCTAATGTTTTCCCTGTATCAGTATGTTCGAGATGTCTGAGATATGGACACAGCCTTAAAAAGTGTCCTGCTACTAAGACCGTTTGCGCAAAATGTGGAAGCAGTAATCACACTAGTACAAACTGTGACGTGCCTACTTTTAAATGTGTGAATTGTTCACGTAACCACATTACCTTATCTAAGGAGTGTCCGGTATTCAAAAAAGAAAAACGACTACGTGAGATTATGTCTGAATTTGGGTGCACCTATCAAAAGGCCTTATAAATTTACGTTCCTCCTCCTCGTAAGACTTACGTCGATGCTGCAAAAAATAAACATACATTTAGTACGGAGACCACTCTACTTCAAGAACCATCGGTCTCACTTCAACCCAATCAGTGTAGCGAGATCCAAACAGAGCAGCAAGCAGTTCAAAAAGAAAATATAACTAAGAAACAAAGAAAAAAGAAGAAAAAGAGTGTGCCTTTTCATTTATCGGACAACGTTATTGCTAACATGGCTGTTACATGCTCTGAGAGCTCTGATGACCAACCCAACCACTCAGAATGGCTAAATAATGAAGATCCTATACCTCAAACAAATCAAGATAACAGAAATCAAGAGAAGAAAACAAGTTTTAGAACCTTATTAGATAATTTAAAAGATATTTTACATAAAGCTAAATTTATTTTAATGACTAAATTAAAAGACTGGGTAAAACTTATACTAGAATGGCTTGACACATGTTTTAACAATTGTATACCTAATTTAGCTCTGTTTAAATCGTTTTTATCATCGGACAATGGATAGTGTAAACAACATAGTTAACTTAAACATCATACAATGGAATGCACGTAGTATTAAGCCTAAATTAAGAGTGTTTGAGCAGTTATTGATCCAGGAACATGTTCACATCGCTGTGGTAAGTGAAACATGGCTTGAGCCACATGACTTTCTAACAATTAAAAATTACACTATATTTCGGCAAGACAGAACTATCCCTTATGGTGGTGTGTCTATTATCGTACACAATTCGATCCAAGCACATAGAATACAGATTGTAAACTTTTGTTTGGACTTAGAAATAATACATATTAAGTTATTTAATTGCAATGAATTGAATCACGTTATAGCTATTTATTGTTCTCCTAATGCTAACACCAATTTACAAACATGGGACTATATACTATCTTTAGCAAGTAAAAAATCTTTAATATTAGGCGACTTCAATGCTCATCACACTAATTGGTCCTATAAAACAGACGCGCGAGGCAAGCAAATTTTTGATACCACACTAGACTACAATTACACCATATTAAATGATGGTAGGTGCACTCGCTTTCAATTAGTGGATAGCATCATTAGACAATCCTCACCTGATATATCTTTATTGTCATCTGATGTCGCTCTAAAGTTTGACAGGACGGTTACAAATGAATCCCTTGGTAGTGATCACTTGATTATTAAAATTTCCACTTCTTACTGTTCACATATAACATATCAGAAAAAAAGAAACTTCAAACGAGCCGATTGGGTGAAGTACCGCTCTGACCTTGAGATGGCGTTCGAAAGGAAATTACCTTACCGACTCGTAGTCACACCAAGGTTGTCACACCAGTGTGTGACAAACAGTAATCTTTTTCTTGTTAGTCACACTACTGATTTTTCAACATCATGTATAACATAATTACTAGTGCAGTGCCTACATAGTAAAATCGTTTGCCGACAATTAATAGTACAAGTTACTACAACCTCATCTATAGAACTGACCGGTTGGAAATACATTGATATAAAATAAATATGTGATTTGGTGATCCTTTTTTTATGTACTACCTACAGAATGGTTCCATATAGTTTTAGATATTTAAAATGAATATTGATTCATTATAGTCCAATTAATTAAGTAGTTATAGAGTGCGTGAGCGGGGGAACCTAAGTGATTTCTACAGAAACTTATTCAGGATATTTAGACAGATAACATACTAAAAGTCCCCACCTCTAGGAGGTGAGGTGGAGGAGAGAGCGATTTGCGTTTTTTGCGTATATCTCTGAAGCTACGAGAGCTATCGAAAAATGGTTCAGACAAAGTTTGTAGATCGTAAAATTGTCTACAAAATATATCTCAACACTTTTCTCCTAAAAAGCATCGCTTTCGTGATATCGTGACTTTAGAGCGCAGGGAAGTCGTATTTTCGACTATATGCACACACTAGCTTTTTCCCGCGATTTCGCTCGCGTTTATAAATATTATGAAAAATAAGGCTTATTTCAATATACAGGGTGTCCCAAAACTCGACGTTAATTCGAAACCGGGTGATAAAGCAAATCATGCTGGTTATTAGAAAAATATTTAAGAAAATCTCAGTCATATGGTTGTAAAGTTATAGGCCTTTGAAAAAAACGCAAAAATTCCCACTTTGTGACACTCTTTTCCCTCTTGCTGTCACAAATCTTAACTTTTTCCAACTTTTTTATTTGCTGTGTTACCCTGAATAGTGCCGCTTTAAATTCTAATAAATAACAAGTTCCGCCAAAAGTTGGCGCATTTAGTAAGGATTTGAAAATGGTATCATACTTGGTAAATTGTTGCCGCTATCATGAACAAAAAAAATCTTTTTTGTAAAATTTGGGAGCCGATTCCAATTCTGAATAGGTTAAACTGCTAAGTAGTTGAGCCAGAAAGAGTCACCATATCAAGTGAAAAGTACACACATCAAAAAAGTCTAAGCAACATGCATGATATTACAAATTTACCATTTATATTAATTAATTTCTAAGTATTTACTCACTCAAAGTGTATAGGTAAGTAAACTTTTTTGTTATTGATGACATACCGGCTGGTTGTAAAAAAAAAATTTCGATTATGTTTTGTTTTTTTTCATAAAATTCAAATGACTGCGAATTTGTTTGAATTTGAGTGCATGTTAATTGCTACGTTTTAGTCTTGATTTTATAATTTTACCAACCATTTAAATACAGTTGGCGACAAAATTGAATTGTTAGATATTCTTTACGTCATGGAGCGACGTCATTTGACGGCAGATGAAATGCAAAGAGCTGTAGGGATGTTGCAAGCGGGAAGTAATCAATCTCAGGTATCTCGACATTTTGGTATTCATAGAAGTGTTATTTGTCGTCTTTGGCAGCGCTACAATAATACAGGGGAACCCGCTGAACAGCATCCAGGCCGTAAAAGGAGTACAACCACTCGGCAAGACCGGTACATACAACTGACTGCAAGACGCCAGCCGATGTTAACCGCTCGAGAGATAAGTTTGAGGCTACAAAATTCAAGTGGTGTTGATGTAAGTCCCCAAACTGTGCGAAATCGACTGCATGAGTACGGCCTACGAGCTCGACGCCCTATCAGGTGCCCACCGATACGTCACGGGAATCGCGCTCGTCGAAATGAATGGTGTAGAGAACGCATAACATGGACCCAGGAACAATGGGATAAAATTATGTTTTCCGATGAGTCGCGATTCGGGTTTAGGCCTGATACAAGAAGGGTGCGAGTGTACCGTCGACCCGGAAATACTGAAAGACTCAGGTGCGTTCAGGAAGTTCATCCATACAGCGGCTCAACAGTTATGGTATGGGCGGGTATTATGAAGAACAGGCGAACTGAGCTCGTTTTTGTAAATGGAAACATGAACGCTGAAAATTACGTTGAGGATATTCTCAGACCTTATGTCCATCCATTTGCACAAACCTTTGGCTCCGATTTTACGTTAATGCATGACAATGCGCGTTCACATACAGCTCGGCGAACCAGTGAATACTTGGCAACGGAGAACATCCAGTTATTGCCCTGGCCTGCACAATCGCCAGACCTCAACCCCATCGAGCACGCATGGGACATGCTCCAGAGACGTGTTTTGAAGGACTTGGACGGAGTGACAACAACCCAACAGCTGAAGGATTTGCTACAATTCCATTGGGAGCGAATACCGCAAGATGACATAAACAGTCTCATTAATTCAATGAATAATCGTTGCCGACAAGTTCTGAATAGCAGAGGAGGCCATACTTTGTATTAAATTGTCCTATTCTTTCACAATAAATTCATTTTCTTAAGAAATTTCAATTTGTAAAAAAAAAGTTTAGTTTCTTATGTACCTGTATATTCTAATATTGTTAATTTCTGTTATTAAAAGAACTTATAAAGAAAACAGATGTTATTTTTACATCATAGAACCCTAAAAATATTATTTAAAAAATAAAATACAACGTTATAATTAAAATAAATGGTAAAATAAATTAATATAAATGGTAAATTTGTAATATCATGCATGTTGCTTAGACTTTTTTGATGTGTGTAGCAGAAACTATGGTATTAGTTGAAAGTGCCAAAAAGTACAGCCTATCGCAATTTTAAAAAGCCACGAGTTACACTCATTTCATTCATGCAAATTATGCATGTTCATGTTGCTGTCTTTTTTAATGTTAAATCATCAGGCCAAAACTTTAAAAAAAAAAAGTCATCTCAGTACCTCTTCAATTCGATGTTGGAAGTCCCCGGATACTAACGTTTGTACTCGCTGTACTAACGTGGTACAGGAGAAATTCGTGTGTTTTTAAAATACGATGGGCTGTATTTTTGGCACTTTTACCTAATACTACTGTTTCTACTACTTTTCACTTGATATGATCCTTACCGACTCGTAGTCACACCAAGGTTGTCACACCAGTGTGTGACAAACAGTAATCTTTTTCTTGTTAGTCACACTACTGATTTTACAACATCATGTATAACATAATTGCTAGTGCAGTGCCTACATAGTAAAATCGTTTGCCGACAATTAATAAGTACAAGTTACTACAACCTCATCTATAGAACTGATGAACGGTTGAAAATACATTAATATAAAATATGTGATTTGGTGCTCCCAATTTTATGTACTACCTACAGGATGCTTCCTTATAGTTTTAGATAGTTAAAATGTATATATTCCTTTGTATAATCAATAGTTGTTATGGTTATAAGTATATGGTAAACAATGGTTGCTGCATCTTATTGAAGTTACAATGTTATTAAATTATATAGTCTAGAAATAGCAATTAGTTACTCCGCTTCTTTTTGGTGGGAAAGCTTGATAAACTTTGAATATGTAAACTTATTAAATAGTAGAATAAATGAAACTGAATAAAGGAGAATTTGACGAGAACTAAACTCAATTTCGGAAACAGTATTTAAAAATGTTTTGTTTGGTTTATTGTTTGGTGTAGGTAAGTTCGTCGTTTTCAGAAAACCAGAAGATGATACAATTTAATGAATAAAAAACGTTTTGTGTGTCATTGGTCTTTTTTTGTCACTTTCTGAACACAGTAGTACCTACATACTTTGATGATTTCAATTTAAAAAACTTAGTACTGTAACTTGGACATCACTAGTTTAGAAATAAATACATTAAAGGGTGTGTCAAAATCAGTAGTGTGACAAACAAGAAAAAGATTACTGTTTGTCACACTGGTGTGACAAGCTTGGTGTGACTACGAGTCGGTAAGGGAAAATCCTTTACACTACTATTACCTCATCTCATGACCTACAAGCAAAATATGATACCTTTGTGAGTTGTTTACATGGTGCGGCTGATAAGTTCATACCTCTTATTAAATTAAATCCTAACCCCACTCAACAATTTCGACCTAAACCTTATTGGACCCCAGAATTGTCAAAATCTGTTGCACTCAGGAGATTAGCTCTGTCTAAATTTAGACGAAATCCTACCCCTTTAAACTTTATTAATTTAAAAAAAACAATTAGTGAGTCTCAGAGACTAATTAGACAAACTCAGAGGAAGTCGTGGGAAGGATTTTGCACGTCTATTGATGAGAAAACGTCTAGCCGTGAACTATGGACAAAAATTAGGTGGATGAAAGGCAATGGCTCACGTAAACAATGTGTTGATATAGAAAAAGCAACACAACTCTTGTATAGTCTAACCCCCGACTACGCTTCTTGCCCTAAGCCAATTTTTACATCACAAAATTCAACATTAGATTCCCAAATTACGATTCATGAGTTAAATCAAAGTATTAAATTAAAAGACACTGCGCCGGGCAGCGACGACATTTCTTTTAGTATGATAAGACATCTCCCTATTAACGGAAAATCTATTTTAGTAAATTTTTACAACATTTTTTTATTTACGGGATTTGTTCCTAACCAATGGCGATACATAGAAATTGTACCAATCCCTAAACCTGGCAGGGATCCATCTTCTGATTCCGCCCTTAGACCTATAGCGTTAATATCATGTTTATGTAAAATATTTCATTCAATTTTACAAAGACGTCTAGAATGGTACGTTGAAAAAAATAACATGTTTTCTAATTACACTTTGGGGTTTAGAAAATGCAGATCCAGTTTAGATAATTTGAGTCACATAGTCACAAATATTCAATTAGGTTTTTGTAATAATCAAGTAACAGTCGGATGTTTTATCGATATCGAAAATGCATATAACAATATAGACATTTCGTCCTTACTACAAAAATTAGATTCTTTGGGTGCGGGAAGTAACATTTGCAATTACTTATGGCAGTTTCTCAGAGAACGTTATCTATCAATTAAAGTACCTAACTTTTCAATTGTTCGTTGTACTGATCGCGGCCTAGCTCAAGGTGACCCTTTGTCCCCTCTTTTATTTAACGTAGCTACAATAGAAATATGTAAACAGTTAATTACTTATTCAATATCAATTTCTCAGTTCGCCGATGACTTTGTTATCTATTCTACCGATAATAACATTTACAGGGCTGCCGAACGCATACAATTAGCTATAAACTTTTTTACAGAAAAAATATCAGAACTGGGTTTACAGATATCGACATCAAAAAGTAAAATATGCGTATTTAAGAAAGGTTGCAATAAGCAAAATATCACAATAAATATTAATAATAATAGTCTATCAACTGTAGAAAATGTTAAATATTTAGGGCTGTGGCTTGATCGTTCACTGCGGTGGTCAAAACACATTAACGAAATTATAGAAAAAACTAACAAATTACTTAGTATATTTAAATTTTTAGCGGGTACTAGTTGGGGTATTCATCCTAAGTGTTTAAGAAAAATATACATATCTCTTATAAGAAGCCGTTTGGACTACGCAAGTTTCTTGTACGGTGACAGTAGTGAATCTCATTTAAATAAATTAGAAAAACATCAAAATCAGGCAATGCGTATTATCGGGGGATTTATTAAAACTACACCTATACACGTTATGGGTAGTGAATTAGGGTTGCCACCCTTACATGTTCGTCGATGTTACTTAGGTGGTAAGTTTTATATAGATATTTCAAAAAACATTAGATTTAACATAGATTTAATTAATAAACCTAAACGTTTGTATTCAACCTCTGACCTGAAAGATATTACCACCCACTATTTGGATAAGGAATTTCGCGATTTTATTTTATATTCACTGATGGATCGAGGGAAGAGGGTGCTTGTGGAGCAGCATTTCTTGATATTCAACAAGACATTCATGTAGGCTTCCAAATTAATCCAGATGTATCTATCATGTATGCCGAATTATTGGCTATTAATGAGGCTTTGTCTTACCTTTTTCCTATTAACCACAACCGTTTTGTTATTCTTACTGACTCCAAAAGTTCTCTGTTTCATTTAGCTCGTTGTACCTCGACAGTTCGAGGAATAACGATGGCTTATACAATTATTAACCATATTTTGGAGTTGGAACGAATGAATAAGACTATTATTATCCAGTGGATTCCGTCCCACGTAGGTATAATGGGTAACGAGAAAGTTGACTTAATGGCCAAAGAGGCCAGTCGTCATGGTATTCCAGTTTCAATCAAACCTTATTTTTCAAATTGTTTATATAGGATTAGAGATTATTGTTTTAAGTGTTGGAAAGTATATTTTGATAAGAGGTCAATAGAAAAAGGTATCTGGTATAAAACAATCCAACCAGAACCACTTATGATTCCTTGGATCCATGACTGTTCACTCAGTAGACATTACTGTGTAATAGCTATGAGGCTGAGAGCTGGACACATACCATCAAGAAAATTTACTTTTCTGATGGGTATATCTCCATCACCCAATTGTGAAACGTGCAATGTTATAGAAGACGTGCAACACATTCTAATGGAATGTGTCCGCAGCTCTCAGTTTAGACAATCTGTCTTTATACCTAACACGTATAACATGGGTTTGTGTAATAGTGTCTTATCATACCCTATGTCTGATGAAGCTAAAACTCTGTACAATATATATAAGAATTCTATGTAATATAAGGGTGACTATGATGGAGCGACATAGTCATAATTATTATGACAAAGCTCCGTAAATAAAGATTTAAAAAAAAAAAAAAAAAAGAGTGATATACTCTTATTGGGAACAGTGTAAGTATATGTTCAGTTATGAAATAATGTCGAGTGTGCAGCGATGTCTACACTATGAACAGAGCTACATACATTATAACATCTATGTATGGGAGGCGCGAGTCTCTCGAGTTGACTACACTGTGCCGCACTGCCGCGCGCTGACAAAAGACAAATTACTTGCGGATTTCTTTTGAGTGCAGTCCCTTTGAGCCGTAATTACATCACAGCCACGAGCCTCAAACCTTGACATGATGAAAAATGTCCTCTGGACGAGGCGGTATTAAATGTTGTATTAAATTTGTTTAAACATTCGTGAGGTGTGATAGTGACGAGTCATGCCCCCCCCCCCCTCCCCCTCCCGGTCCGAAAGTGAGGCGAGGCGAGGCGAGGCAGCGGTGACGAGGCGCGATATGAAACAATAGTGCTTTGTGCTTGATGTAACTTTGTCTGCAGATTTAATTATTATTGCACTAAGAACACGCACACAAATACACTTTCATACAAACAAGTGTACACATGCGACTCTGCGAGTAATGAGATAGCGTAAACTCACACATACATACACTTTGTATAAGCTTAAGTTATTATCATAATGTGTTTTATTGTTTAAAACGAAAATTAAATGCTAAACATTATATAAGTCTGTTATTTTCGATGTGTAAAGTAAAAATACATTATAAGTGAATCCGTGAATGAGTTATTCTAAAAGGGGGTTAGATTTCTTTGTAGCTGCAGGTTATCCTGGCACCACAAGTGTTTGGTTTACACAAGGGCGAAGCACGACTGCACTTTACACAAGGCTCTCCGTACACCGCTGACATCTTTGTGTGAGTATACCAGAGGTTTGTCACAATATTTAACTTCGGAGCGTAAGAAGAGACTTTTGTTCTTTCGTCTTCTCCCGAGCTTTAGTCTATCTCTTTATCTATTTATATTCAAATTAGATGACGTTACACAAAAACAGACAGAAAGAGTCCCATTACCTTGTACATTATGTATGATAGATATCGCGATCGTCTTTATTGTGCAGGTGAGCTGTGAGCTGTCTCTGTCGCAGACTAGATTCATTACTGGAGTAGCAATCACATCATTTACATAATGTACTAGTGTTATATGTTACCTATATAATATAATGTAATGAGAACAATATAACTAAGTGATAGCGAGCATTAGGCGAGATTGCTTATCTTTAATTATGTGTAATGTGTCTGACGTACTGTTACATCCCTATTTTCCTACGAATACTGCCGAATTGCAATACTCAATGATTGACGTCAATTGCATAGTGCAATTCAGCAGATATTTCATTATAAATACTCCGTTTTTTCGTAAATTAAGTTTAGTGTTTATTTCTCTAGTGCTGATATAATAGCGGTCTTAGAACTGCTGCCCACTTGTGGTTTTCAGCCCAAACCTAGAGCAAATAGACTTACTCCGGGTCTCTCTCTCTAAAAATAACTCTTCACTAGAGTTAATCGCGCAGTGAATAAAAACCAAGTCTAATAATAAGTGTTTTAAGTCCTAAGTTAAAGTGTAGTTAAAAGTGTAGTAAATATTATTAATAAATCGCTTAGTTAAACCAGCCTTGTGTTTTTTTTTATAAGTGCTGGATAGCGCGATCTAACATTTGGTGTCAGAAGAAACAGGGATTTGTTAAGTCCCTCTGGTCGCCTACTCCTGACGACGACCAGCTACACAACCCAGTCGAAGGTCACTCATTTAGACCACTGGGAAGGCTACCTGCTGTCTCTGCCGTCTCACTGACGACTTGCGAGGCCGCCATATAGAGGACATCGACACTTCATCGTGCTCCACTGTGCCCGAGGGTTCTCTGCCCAGCACCGAGCCACGTGCTGCATGTTATATTAAAAACATTGCAGTCAAATACGACAAGGTTACACACTTCGCATCGACCCGTAACTGCAACGCTGCACATTCCGCCAACATCGCATCGCCGCCGCCGCTCCTGCCTGTAACTCGACGCCGCCAATGACGTCGTGTCTACTACTGCTACTGTGAGTCGTTTATTATTGATTTACTTGTGTTATTAGCATAATTTTGCGATTGGATTAATTGGTTATAATTTCCTATTCCCTTTGTTTAAATAATTCCTTAATTCTATTTCCTATTTTCATTACTATTTCATTTACTCTTTAGCTTTATTCTATAATGGCCTTTGAAAGTAATAAACTCGATAAAAAAAACGTTCAGTCGTGTTCGAGTTTAAATAACATCGGCATGGAGGAACTTCATTTCTCCGTATTAGCTAAATTCATAAAATCATTTGATGGCGATAGGAATAAACTATCACCATTCATTAGAAATTGCGAAAATGCTTTGAACTTAGCTACTGTTTCGCAACAACATGTACTTTTAAAATATATTCTTTCCCAATTAGAAGGCAAAGCTGAGTCCGCTTGTTCCCTTAAGATATTTGATACTTGGGCTGAGCTGAAACAATATTTAAAATCTACGTTTGGCGAGACTAAACATAGAGACCATTTATTGTTAGACTTACAAAACTGTAAACAAAAGTCTAACGAGTCAGTTACACAATATAGTCTTCGTATAGAGACATTTTTAACGCGATTGCAAACAGATATAACGCATTCCACTAGGGATCCAAGTGAGTTGAAAGGTCGAATAGCCAGCACAGAAGACTTAGCGCTGCATACCTTTTTACTCGGATTGCCTAGCCATATTTCCAACATTTTAAGATGTCGCAACCCGAGTTCCTTACACGAGGCCATCAACCTAGCTATCCAAGAGGAGAAACTGCATAATTATATACAGTCTTCCACCTCCAAATCGCCTGATTCAAGGCCAAAATGTAGGACTTGTGGTAAATTAGGACATTCAGAAAGATCCTGCTTCCTTAATCGCAATCGTCCTATTCATGCTATTCCTCCTCATGAACCTCAACCTTCTACATCAACTTATCCTCAGAGTAATATTTGTAGGTACTGTAAAAGTCCTGGCCACGACATTATGCAATGTCGAAAACGCCAATATAATAACTCGAGGAAAACATTCCCTCCTAATAACTCGCATAGGCAAATTCATAATTATTCTGAAGGAAACGACGTAGATGATTATTCAAATTCTCTGAATGATGCCAACTCTGATTCTCATAACCATTTAAACTCAAAGGGATTCCGGTTACGCGTCGTACGGAATTGTCCACACAAACCGACGCCTTTCTACATCAAGTTTCTACTAAATCGAGTTATAATAATATAATTCCTACTAAATCTACTATATCTACTAAATCGAATTATAATAATATAATTCCTACTAAATCTACTATTTCTACTAAATCTAATATATCTACTAAATCGAATTATAATAATATAATTCCTACTAAATCTACTAAATCGAATTATAATAATATAATTCATACTAAATCTACTATATCTACTAAATCAAATTATAGTAATATAATTCCTACTAATTCTACTATTTCTACTAAATCCAATTATAATATAATTCCTACTAGATCTACTATATCTACTAAGTCGAATAATAATAATTTATATCCTACTAATTCTACTATTTGTCCTAAATCAAATAATGAAATAATTTCTACTAAATCTAATTCTACTATATCGGAACATAATAATTTTATTCCTACTAAATCTACCACTCCTACTAAACCCATTTCAGAACACTGTAACTCAAATAATATTACATCTTTAGAACAGCCAATTATTCTTCCTACCTCTGAGTCTCACTCCAATGTCTATGAAATAAGTTACAATAAGAGAATACATCTCCCACACGTGTATGTTAAATCTAAATATTGTAACCGTCTACTAGTTCTATTAGTTGACTCTGGAGCAGGCATATCACTAATAAAACAGTCTTCTTTAGATATTCAGCCTGCTTTAGTACATGAAATTATACAGTTCAAAGGAATTGACAAAGGTACAGAATACTCAAAGAGCCTGGGTCATTTTCAATTAGATTTTACTTTTCAAAATAATAAAACAATATTAGGTAAATTTCACTTAATACCCGACTGTGTCGATATAGAATTTGACGGCATAATTGGTAACGATTACCTTAACTCTCATAATTCTAACATTAACTATAAATCAAAAATTTTAGATATAAATGGTTGTCAATTACAAATTTATTTTACTAAACCTGAATATATTATTCCAGCTCGTTCTGAAATGATTATAGAATGTAATGTACTTAATCCTGAAGTTACAACTGGTTATATTAACAAAGCTGAAATTCAACCAGGAGTGTTTCTATCTAACTGTCTAGTCAATTTAAAAGAAAATAATCATGTTACTGTCTCTATTCTTAATACAACTAACAAAGACGTTATCATAAAATGTCTTTGTGTAGAATTAATTCCTTGTGACTTATTAGGTGATTTCATACACAATATAAATTCTACTAACTCCCTAAATCATAATAATAATGATAAAACATTATCAAATAGATGTGAGAAAGTGCAGAAACAAATACGCACTTCACATCTTAATTTCGAAGAAGCCGAAGCCTTACTAGATCTGTGTTCTGAGTTTGCTGACTTATTCTATTTAGAAGGAGATACTCTTACTCATACTAATACTTTAGATCATAAAATCAAAACTACTTCTTCACAACCAATCCATGTTAAAACATACCGATATCCTGAAGTTCATAAAGAAGAAGTAAATAAACAGATTAAAAAGATGCTAGATCAAAATATCATAAGACCCTCTGACTCCCCTTGGTCCTCTCCTATATGGGTTGTACCCAAGAAGCAAGATGCTTCCGGTCAAAAGAAATGGCGTATCGTTGTAGACTTTAGAAAGCTCAACGATATCACAGTTGGTGATGCCTATCCTATTCCTAATATTACGGACATTCTGGATCAATTAGGTCATAGTAAATATTTTAGTACCTTAGACCTGGTGTCCGGATTTCACCAAATTCTTATGAGTGCAGAAGATGCACCTAAAACTGCCTTTTCTGTTCCGAATGGTCACTTCGAATATACTCGAATGCCTTTTGGTCTAAAAAATGCACCTGCTACATTTCAAAGATTGATGAATACTGTCTTATCTGGCCTCCAGGGGCTCCACTGCTATATCTATCTCGATGACGTCATCTGCTACTCTCACTGTCTCTCTACGCATATTAGTAAGCTCAGACTCATATTTGAAGCCCTACGTAAACATAATCTTAAGCTTCAACCGGATAAATGCGAATTTCTTCGACGAGAAGTCGCTTATCTCGGTCACATAATTACAGACAAAGGTGTCTCTCCAAATCCTGACAAAGTTAAAGCAGTTTCCAATTATCCAACTCCTAGAAATCCAAAAGAAATAAAATCCTTCTTAGGATTAATAGGGTATTATCGTAAATTCATAAAAGACTTTTCTAAAATCATAAAACCACTGACTTCACTACTTCGTAAAGATACTATTTTCAATTGGACTCAAGAACAAGAAAATTCTTTTATAACTCTTAAATCTATGTTAACTAGTGCTCCTATCCTTCAATATCCCGATTTCTCTAAAGAATTTAGCCTTACTACTGATGCCTCAAACTATGCTTTAGGTGCTATACTTTCTCAAGGAGAAGTAAGCAAAGATCTTCCTATCGCATATGCCTCTCGAACTCTGAATAAAGCCGAAGGTAATTATAGCACCACAGAGAAGGAACTTCTTGCAATTCTATTCGGTGTCAAAACATTCAGGCCATATCTTTATGGTCGTAGATTCAAAATAGTCACTGACCATCGACCTCTCGTATGGTTATTTAACTGCAAAGATCCAAGTAGTAAATTAGTCAGATGGAGACTAAGACTAGAAGAATATGATTATGAAATTGTTTACAAATCCTGTAAAACCAACTTAAACGCAGACGCATTATCTCGTCCGCCTATAAACAATTGTAATGATATAGATCTTAGTAATAACCTAACATACGGAGATTTTCTAAAATCACGTTCTAGTCCTATAAATTTCGACACTATTATTTGTCAACATAATCAACATTTACTTAAAACACAATGTCCTGCTATAGCCTATCCTACTTCCATTGACCTAGATCCATCTAACCCTTATTGTGAAGAAATTCTTGAACTATTAAATGATAAAGAAGTTTTTATTAATTCAGAGAAAGAACTATATTCTATTAAATATTCTAATATTAATAATAAAATTTATTTTCATATGTTTACTAAAGTCCATTATTACGATACATGCACTTATAGAGAAATATTCAAAGTGTTAACATGTCTTCGTAATGAGTTAATTATTTTTCACTCTGACATCAAAGAAATTTCTATGTCTGATTTTGCTAATGAATTTGATAAACATCAATTCATTATTATTTACGAAATGATTGCTTTTCTATTTCATAACACACAAATTAAAATTAATATATATCATAACAAAATAATCTATCCTACACCTAATCAAATTCCTACTATTCTAAAAGATAATCATGATTCTCCTATAGGTGGACATGCTGGTTCCACTAGGTTATATAATAAACTTAAAGAATCATACTATTGGAAAGGTATGAGAAAAGACATTGAAGCTTATGTCCAACGTTGTCCTCAGTGTCAACAAAATAAAACTCTCCGAGCCTGTAATAGAGCTCCAATGGAGATTACTTCTACATCTTATGAACCACTCCAGAGGATATCTACTGACATAGTAGGTCCTTTACCAGAATCTGGTTCTGAAAAATATAAATATATAGTCACTTTTCAAGATGACTTAACCAGATACTCTATGGCATATCCTATTACTAATTCAACAGCTGAGCAAACAGCTGATTGTTTAATTAAATTCATAAGTCATTTCGGAATACCTAAAACTCTATTATCTGATCAAGGAGTTCATCGCGGAAGTATATGAACAAATCGTAGCCCTTTTTAAAATAAAACATCTTTTTTCTACTCCTTATCATCCCCAAACTAATGGTGCTCTTGAAAGAAGTCATGCTACTTTAAAAGAGTATTTAAAGTCCTATGTTAATGAAAATCAGAGTGACTGGCACAAATTTCTCCCAACCGCTCTTGTTTCCTATAACTCATCCGTCCATTCTTCTACTAATTTCACGCCTCATGAGTTATTATTTGGCTGTAAACCTTACCTTCCTAGTTCTATTTATGATATAAATCCTACAGCTACTTATCCTGATTATCTAAAAACACTAAAACAAAAATTGATTAATACTCGAAGAATAGCTAGAGAAAATATACAAAGAAGTAAAGAAAATTCTAAAAATCATTATGATAAGAATACTCGAAACATATCTTACAATGTTGGAGATATGGTGTATGTAAAGCAACACCATAGATTACGCAAAGCTCTTTCCAATGTCTGGAAAGGTCCCTTCAGAGTTATACAAGTTCATAATAATAATAATGTTACTCTTTTAATTAATCGCAAACATGTTAGATATCATTTTGATCAAATTAAACTAGCTCACGATAATTCTCTTCCAGGGCCTTCGCGCCAGGACTCTTCGCAAGATCCAACTTAACTACGCCGATTGTAAATAGTCCAGGTCTCTATTATGACCCTATAGGTACTATGAAATATTATAATAATTATTGGACCATTGTTACATTTTCTGATTTATCTTATATACAACCTCATATTTCTACTCTGGAACATATTCTGGAAACTTGTAAACATATATGTACTTCCCATCAATCAACTAAAGTTAAAACTGATTGTTGGAATGTTTTAAGTCCTTTAGAAAGCTTATTTATAAATGTTCAAAATAATTATTTGTCTCTATCTCATTTGACAAATACGAATGATACTCGTAAAGTTAAACGAGCAGCTTGGTTTGGTATTGGTGGACCAATACTCAAACAACTCTTTGGCTCTCTTGATGAAGATGATGCTAAAACATTTACTGATGCTATTAATGCAGTCCAAGATGATCAAAGACACTTGGCTGCTATTATGAAAGAAAACATTCATATAATGTCTTCTACTATATCCTCATTTAATAATACTATTTCTAAACTTAATGAAAATGAACATATACTTAATTCTAATATACAAAATTTAGGTAAGATTCTAGATACTGTTTCACAGAATGCTAACAAATTAGAGATAATTTCACATCTTTCTATGACTTTCAGTGCCTTAGAAAGTTCTTTAATGATACTTAACTTCAGCTTAAAGGACCTCATCGATGCAATTCTATTTGGGAAACAAAATATAGTTCACCCTTCAGTGCTAAGTCCAATACAATTATATAACGAATTAAGTTCTAAAAATAACGATATTACTGGCAGTTTACCTTTACATTTAACTTTACATAATGTTCATACTATTTTAGATTTAGCCGAAATTTCATCTTTTATTTATAATGATAAGTTAATATTTGCTATAAGAATTCCTTTAGTTATATCTTTTGTAGATTATAATTTATACCACATTTATTCCTTACCAACTCCTCACGATATTAATAATATAAATTCATTTGCGTTGATTAATCCATCTGCAAAGTTTTTAGCATTAACACATGATAAATTAATGTACTCGGTGTTTGAAGACTTAAGTGAGTGCAAAGTGATAAACAATAATTACTATTTGTGTAGGTTAGGAAACATTCAATCTAGTGTCGCGAATCCGATTTGTGAAGTGACGGTTTTAAGTGAACATGTTAAAAATATCCCTGACTCTTGTAATTTTAAGATAATTAATGGTGAAATAGACATTTGGCAAAAACTTAGTAATAATAAATGGATATATGTCCAATCAGATATCACAAAGATATCTATTAATTGTAATGGTAATTTAGAAGACTATGATATTGTGGGTACAGGTATTTTAAAACTACCTAAATATTGTAAAGCTTATCATAAGCTACTTCAGTTCATACTATCTCAGGAATTTGAAACTAAAATTTATATACCTCATCCTGATTTTAATATTATTAATGATGACTGTTGTTCAAAGAATAAATTAAATGATACTATTCCTTATTTAACTCCTGTAAAATTATCAAATATTAATTTAGACTCCTTGCAATATGCTTCACATAGATTAAATCAATTTGATGAAGAACTGACTAAAATTGAAACTCAACCCTATCATATTAAGTATAGTTACTATTTTAGTATTATAACATCTATATTATCAATCTCTGTATTTTCATATTTTTCATATAAAATATACAAATGTTTTTGTTGTAAGAAAAGTTCTTCTTGCTGTGTAAAAATTGTAAACACCTGTATGACTAAACCTAGAACTAATATTCATACTAGATCCAGTGTACACATGGCAAACATAGAATATGATACTGAAAGTACAGATTCCAATCTTAGTTTACCAAGACGAAATCTTGAAGTATTGTAAATTCTAATAAGCATACTTAATTATAATTTTAATATTCCTAAATGTTTTAATTACTATATTAAATTCTTAATGTTAAATTTAGATATAAGTCTTACCTTTGTCTTATAATTATAGTTATTATGATATCTTATCTTATAATGTTTAAAATCTATGTCTAATTACTAAATCTATTACTAAATCTAATCAATTATCATTATCTTAATTCTAAGTAACTAATGTAATATTACTATATCAAACTTGGTTTATACTCACATCCCTTTTTCTATTTTTCGGATGTTTCGTTTTAAAGGGGGGAGGTGTTATATCCCTATTTTCCTACGAATACTGCCGAATTGCAATACTCAATGATTGACGTCAATTGCATAGTGCAATTCAGCAGATATTTCATTATAAATACTCCGTTTTTTCGTAAATTAAGTTTAGTGTTTATTTCTCTAGTGCTGATATAATAGCGGTCTTAGAACTGCTGCCCACTTGTGGTTTTCAGCCCAAACCTAGAGCAAATAGACTTACTCCGGGTCTCTCTCTCTAAAAATAACTCTTCACTAGAGTTAATCGCGCAGTGAATAAAAACCAAGTCTAATAATAAGTGTTTTAAGTCCTAAGTTAAAGTGTAGTTAAAAGTGTAGTAAATATTATTAATAAATCGCTTAGTTAAACCAGCCTTGTGTTTTTTTTTATAAGTGCTGGATAGCGCGATCTAACAGTACGCACTGTCACAGCTGTCCGTCCTCTACAGATGATCTGAACATCTTAATGATAATCTCAATACAAATAATAGAAAGAGATTTATTTAGTTTCTATCGCTGTTATTAGTTACATCGCTATTATGCTGCTATGTACTGCTGGAAACCATTCACATTATATATTATCTGTAGTCAGTAACAATTACACGAAGCAATATCTTTACATTATCATCTTGAAAATGTCACAAAAGTATATAATGCAGTCGTTATATAACCATTACACACAAAAGCTATGCTGTTATTTTGATAAATAAATCCTGTGTAATATTATAATTATTACTTAAATCCTAATAGCTAGTTAACTGTCAAGTACAAGACGTAGGTACGTTATCTTGAATGAGTACAATATCTGAGCACCGATCAGTACAGGCACGAAGAGGTCGGAGATAGGTAGCGACTTCAAGTACTACTTACTACTATCTACGGCTGACTGAACTAGTACATACCTACCTAGTTCTTACATTTAGTTCATCTATATCTAATGTCGAGATGATCCCTAGTTTTATTTAGGTATATAAAGTATAATGTACTTATTTAAGTAATTTGTCTCATATCTAAGACCTAATCTTAGCATTCCATGGATTCTCCGTGCGGGTGCCGGGTCCATCGCGTGATAGAGGGCGGAACACTGGCGTAACAGCGTCTGGGACTTACGACCCAGATGTAGGTTTAAGGAGGCCCCCTTCGTTAACGGTCACCTTCACTGTCTGCCATGTTCCGTCCTCTACCTATCCAAATTTGGTAGGAACCTAACAATGCCGTTTTGGACATTCGTGATAGTAGAGAGCTTACTGAAGTTCTCGGCAGTCCTAGTTCTTTTAATAGATTGTAGAGGGATTTAGCTTCTGGTTATCTCATTTGTCAAGTCAAAGTATTTATTTGTCTTAATTGCGTGGTCTTTAGGGATGTTAGTTTCCCACGGTACCGTGAGCTCAATAAGTACTACACGCTTTTTCAATTTTGAGTAGAGGAATATGTCTGGTCTCAACGGCGACACGCAGATATCCTCCGGGATTTTGTAGTGTGTTTCATACGTGTCAACCAGTAGAGTCCAATCGTCTGCCGGACTCAGGACCGAAAAAGGCTTGTAGGTGGTCTTTTTAGTAGTGCCTTCCTTAACAAATTGGATGTTTTGTCTTTCATTCGTAGTCAGTCCTTTTCTAGCTCTGGCAATCGACAGACTCACTGCCTCGCGTATAATCCCTAATACTTTATCGTGACGTTGCGAGTAATGACCCCTATCCAAAAGCACTTTGCAGCCTACCAATAAGTGTCTTGCCGTACCAATTTCTTTGCCACATTCTGTGCATTTTTTGTCCGTGGCTTTTCCCCATCTTACAAGATTGCTTTGATCGGGGAGAGTCAATTGAAAGGCGTTGAGGTAGAATTTAAGTAATGCTGGTGACCAGTCGTAAAGCAAAGTGCGCCACTTCAAGGCTAAAGGTATACAGTAGTCCTCTAGAGTAACCCATTCATTTTGCATTTCTAGGTTCATTGCGTGCACTCTGTAGCTGTTATTCTCATCTTGGTTTAAGAAAGATTTTATAATTTCTTTGTCCGATTGACTTTCCGTGTTTCCTAGACCTACTCTACTAGTTTGTGCGCCTATAATGAACTTTTTGTGGAATTGTAACCGTGACTCGAGCGCAGATGAAATTTATCAGTTGGGATGGATTTTACAATTTCGTCTTTAGATGTTGATAAGACTTGCATTTTAGTGACTCTTAGATGTTTGTACAGTCTATTTAAACGGACTTGCTCTATATGGTAAACATATATGGCGTCGTGTCAACCGCAGACTAAAGAGTACTGATAGCTAGAGATGTGTAACTGATGTGAATGAATGAAATCTTTACTTAAAGTTCTTTTAGTACTGAACGGTTTATGGCAATTTTTTTAGCTACATACATTATACAGTGTAGGTATATAATTACATAATATTCTAATTACGCAATATGAATGTGGAGTCGTAAATAATGCTAAAAGTATTAAACAAATTTTTTATTTATAATTTTTACAAATATAGAAGGTAGGTAGGTATAAGCAGCTGTAAAAGAGAAAGAAAAAGAAAGAAAGAAAATACATTTATTCCTGGTTTAAGGGTACAGTAAGAATATAGACAATTACAAAAATAAAGAATATAAACAAAAGTCATGATAAAGCCACATCTGTGCAGGAATCGGACCCCACTCAGCATAATGCTGCGGCACACCAAACAGTTATGCTCAGTCGCTTACAGCGCTGATTTTCAGTGAGGTCCATAACCCTCTACTGCATGAATTATTAAGGAGATGAAAAAAAAAATTTTTCATTGTGGATACTGCTTTATTTAAATAATATTAAGACAAAAAAATCGAAAAAAAATAAAAAAGTAGTTTCATGTAGAAAAAAAACTAAGATTCCATATATGGGCTCGTATGCACTTAGACAAAATCTCGATCGGACATATGGTACCGTATGCAGTCAATAACTAAGTAGAAAAGGACCATTACCTACATAATATCTAAGGAGGTTATAATATATTTTATTGTTAGTCGTGGAATGTAATGAGACAGTTTCTTTTATCATTGTAGCATAGAAAAACTTTGCATTTTGTACATTTAGTGTATGTCTTCATAGAACATACTATGCAATGTTGACGTTTTTTCTGCCACATAGGCCAATGTCCAATGTTATCTGTTCTGACACAGTCCTAAGGAATGTCTTAGCATCGCTATGGCATTTTTTGTCCTCCTTTTAGAAGATACGGGAGTACCAGGTTCGGACAGCGAACCACCACTAAAAGTTCAGCTGGTGTATTCACCTCTGTAATGCATGAAGGCAGCTCAATATCGCCCGTGAAAGTGAAGTTGCCAGGCTTGTATGGATCCAGATGTTTGGAGTCCCATTCCGTCAGCAGCTGACGTTTTGCGAGGCTTCTTAGTCACTTTTTTGCTAGAGAAGTTGTTAGATATTAAGTAGGTACTTAGATATATAGCGCGGCCTGCGAGCCGCGCGGTCATAGATCAGTACAATAAATGCAGTCATAAGTACAAGCCGTGTCTCATTTAACAGTGGCGACGAGTTACGTATACCTACGCAAGATAAAAAATGAATAGTTTTATCGGTTCAGTTCCAACTTTTGAGCTCGGCCAGGACTGGGTTGTATTCAAAGAAAGACTTTCGCAATGGTTAACAGCGAATACACTGTTAATAAAAGCAGAAGAACAAGATGCTCGGCGAAAGGCGATTTTATTGAGTGCTTTGAATAACGACGCGTATAAGTTGGTGCGCGAGTTAATATCTCCAAAAACAGTCGAAAGCATATCATACAGCGATCTAACAACAGAGTTAGATAGACACTTATTACCCAAAAAGTCGGTGTTGGCAGAAAGGCATACATTTCATACAGCTGCGCAAGAGTCAGGAGAGGATTTAATTCAGTGGGCAGCGCGTGTACGTCAGTTGGCAGTGGATTGCAAGTTTGGTAGCGGATTAGACGAAATGCTAAGAGATCGTTTTATAATCGGAATGTATCCTGAACCCGAACGAGACAAGCTGTTTATGGATGAGAAGACAGCATCGTCACTAGCGAAGGCTTTGGAGGTGGCCGTAGCAGTTAATAGTGCCAAGAGAGCTGCTAGGCAATCAGCAAGAGGAACAGCAGGACCATCGTTGCCCGCAGAGGTGTTCAAAATCTCCTCGGTAAAATCAAAAACAAAATGTGCGGTGTGCGGGTACAATAATCACACTACGGACAAATGTCGTTTTTCAAATTACAAATGTAAAAAGTGCGGAGTCAAAGGTCATTTAAAGAAAATGTGCGTTAATAAAAGTGCTCAAGTACATTGCATTAAATCGTGTGATGATAATGATGACGATGGTAAGAGTATTCTTGTTTGTAATATTCGTAGTTTTCGTGGGGAGCCGATGTTGCTGTCTGTTGAGGTGAATGGTTATCCCATTACATTTGAAGTGGATAGTGGTTCAAGTGCTACTGCTATTCCTTACAATGTTTACAAGCAATATTTTAATAAAATACCATTAATGAGTCCTAAGTCCGTTTTAAAAGCTTACTCGGGTGATAAGATTAACGTATTAGGTGTTATAAACGTTCCAGTTAAATATATCAATGAATTACATAACATAGATATTTACGTGGTAGAAGTCACTGGCCCTGCGTTATTAGGTAGAAATTTTTTATCTTTATTTAAAATAGAACTATCTAAAGTACATCATTGTGAAGAAATGTCTGTAATTAATTACTATGTAAAAAAATATCCGGCTTTGTTTTCCGATTGCATAGGAAGTTTTAACAAATACAAAATAAAACTTTTATTAAAACCCGATACTAAACCTAACTTTGTTCGGGCTCGTACGGTACCTTTCGCTCTTAGAAATAAAGTTGAAAAAGAATTAGATAACTTAGTAAAGGCGGGTATATTAATTCCAGTTGAACATTCTGATTGTGCTAGCCCCATAGTACCTATTTTGAAAAAAAATGGTGAAATTAGGTTATGTGCGGATTTTTCAGTGTCCTTAAATAAATGTTTACAGATTGAAAAATATCCTTTACCAAAAACCGAAGAACTATTTGCTAGATTACATGGGGGACAACAATTCTCACAATTAGATTTAAGCAGTGCCTATTTACAATTATTATTGGACGATGAGTCACAGCACCTTACCACAATTAACACACATAAAGGTTTATTCAAATACACTCGGTTAGTATTCGGGCTGGCTAACGCGCCTGCTATTTTTCAAAGGACGATGGAGAATTTACTTCATGGAATAGAAGGGGTTTTGTGTCTGTTAGACGACGTATTAGTGACAGGAAACACTCGTAGTATTCACACAGAAAGATTAAATCAGGTTTTTAAAAGGTTACGAGACGCGGGTTTAGTGCTTAATAAAAATAAATGTAAATTGTTTCAAGATTCGGTGACTTATTTAGGATTTTTGATAGACAAAAACGGCCTTCACAAGTCACCAGAGAAGGTAACGGCAATGGTTAACACCAAGCCTCCAAGTAATGTGCAGGAGTTAAAATCTTTTTTGGGTTTCGTTAATTACTACAGAATGTTTATACCTAATGCTTCGTCTATTCTTAGTCCCTTAAACGATTTATTAAAAAAAGGTATAGAATGGTCTTGGTCAAAAGTTCATAATGATGCATTTAATCGCGTAAAGAATGAATTAACGTCAACTAGGACCCTTGCACATTTTGATCCTTCTAGGAGGTTGGTATTAACTGTTGATGCTTCTCCGACAGGCTTGGGTGCGGTTCTAGCGCAACTTGAAGGTCAAACGGAACGACCAATAGCTTACGCGTCGAGGTCGCTTAATAGTGCTGAAAGAAATTACAGTCAAATTCAAAGAGAAGCAACCGCAATAGTATTTGGTATTCATAGATTCCATCAGTATTTGTATGGCATATCTATACCTTTTATATTACGTACGGACCACAAGCCATTAATGTTTATATTTCGCCCAGACAGAGGGATACCTGAAATGTCGGCAAACCGGTTACAACGTTGTGCATTGTTTTTGTCTAGTTATAATTATGAGATACAGTATATTCCGACCGCTAACAATTGTGCTGACTACTTTAGTCGTGCGAGTGTCGCGAGTACTGATAGCACGGGCAGCAGCGAAGCGTCGAATAATAATAAAGAAAGCAAATTAATCTCGGTAGGTATTCTCGGTAATGAATTGGTAGACAAAGCGGAGTTTATAAACTTTGTTGTCGACGGTCATTTACCTATTACTTTAGACGAAGTGCGATCAGAAACTGATAATGATGTAACATTACAAAGAGTTAGGTATTGCGTACAGCACGGTTGGCCTAAAGTAAAAAATGATTTAATTTTACCGTTTTATAAATGTCGAATTGATATCACTGAGGAGGCCGGTTGTTTACTGAGGGGTCATAAATTAATAATACCTACTTCATTGCGTGGTAAAATATTAGATGAGTTACACAGACCACATTTAGGTATAGTTAAAACAAAAATAGAAGCAAGGTCTAAATTTTGGTGGCCATATATAGATAAGGATATAGAAAATAGGATTTCTACTTGTGATATATGTTTAACTTTAAAACCTACTCCGGCTAAGGTACCTTTAACTCCGTGGCCTTTTCCGAAGGGTCCATGGTATAGAGTACATTTAGACTTTTTCGGTCCCTTGCAAGGTGCTATGTACTTAATAATAATAGATGCGTATTCCAAATGGGTGGAGTGTTTTGAGCTTACTGGTGACTATTCCTCAACTACGGTTATAGCAAAGTTGCATGAGACTATGGCTCGATATGGTATTATGCACTGCCTAGTAACGGATAATGGTCCATCTTTTACTAGCAAACAATTTAATGATTTTTGTATTCTTAACGGTATTAAGCATATTACGTCACCTACATACTCACCGTCTAGTAATGGACAAGCAGAAATTTATGTTAAAATAGTAAAAAAAAATTTAAAATCCCTAATTTTGCAAGGGACACCAAAAAGTAAAATAAAATCACGTCTTTTAGAATTTTTGTTTAGGTATAGGAATAGCAAACACACAACAACGGACAGCACACCGGCGGAGTTAATGTTAGGGCGTAGAATGCGTTCTAGGTTTGATATATTAAATACATCGGAAGACGATACGTCTTCATTATCATCACATGAATTACAAAAGTTAGTTCATTACAAACAGTATATACAGAAGAAATGTTATAAAGGCAGAAGAGAAATAGATTTTAATGTAAACGAATCTGTGCTTGTTAAATTAAACAATAATAATAAATGGATACCAGGTGTCGTTAAACGTAAATTAGGAAACAGTGTTTTTGAAATCTATGTTCCTGAAAAAGACATTTTAATAAAAAAACATAAAAATCAATTACATAAATTAAAACGTTGTGAGCAAATGCAGGACGACTGGTCTTTTGTGAGCCCTAGCGCTGATGCATTGGACGCACAAAATCCTCATATGCAAAGTAATGACCAGGCTTGGAGGGAGAGTGCAGAGCCGTCCCCAGAAGAGGAGGAGTGGTGCGAGGCCCGCCTAGAACCCGATACAAATCAGACCAGCGTGGTATCGGATCCTGGCGTCCATGTCAACCGCCGCGAAGACCCTGAAGCACGTCCTAGGTTAAGGAACATTACACGGCCAGACTTTACAAAATATTTCTGATCGGTTAGGTTTAGGTTAAGTATTAAAGGTGGAGGGATGTTAGATATTAAGTAGGTACTTAGATATATAGCGCGGCCTGCGAGCCGCGCGGTCATAGATCAGTACAATAAATGCAGTCATAAGTACAAGCCGTGTCTCATTTAACAGAAGTATTGTCTTCATTCAAACTTATCATCAGTTTCAGGTATAATAATAGGTCTTCTGAATGAAACAGGTATTGAAGATATTTTGATATCGGAATCCAACTCACGGTCGTCACTAAGATGACCGTCACCCGCAATAGGATTAGCATATTTGTTTTTTTTTTTCATAAAAACAAGAAGGGCCTATTCTACTAAACAAAAGCATCAAAAAAAAAGAAGCGATTTGTCATCACTCCTGTTTTTTTTGGCAATGAAAAAAAAAGCTAAAAACATATTTGCACTTGAATTTTTTATTCGTTATGAATAAAAGTCAGAATGCATACGATACCATATATGCTCAAACGTATTTACGTCGTGCTGCATATGAGCCCATATATGGTATTGACATAAAAGTGGATGAAAAGCATAGTAAATACGTAAAAAATAAGAAAATCATTGTTTATAGGTAAAGAAGGAAGTATTGACTTTAGAAATATAATTTTACCTTTCCTGAGTACTTACGTTTCGTTTTTGTTTTTGATACTCAAAAATGTATGTCAGGCAGTCGTATTTTGTTTCACTGACTACCCGCGCAAAAGTAAAATTTTTCCTAAATGTCATCAAATCATAGACAAACTCAGTGTGTTTTCTTTTAGTAACTTAACCATTACATGGATTTAACAATGTGGAATGACTTAATTATTATTTGTTTCGAAATAAAACAACAATAAAATCGGCATACCATATATGGGCCCATATGAAGTAGAGGGATAAAAAAGATTACAACTTTGTTGAAAGAGTAACAAACATCCATCTATCCATACATTCTCAAAAAATTTCGCATTTATAATATTAGTAGGACTTATTTAAACATCATCATTTTATTCGTATGCCAATCGTTCATTCACTTTTGTTACCATCCCTACGAATCTATGAAATTTCTAGAATCTACAAATGTCAAATAATGAAATTAATTTTTATCTGTGAAATTTGCCGTTGGAAAAAAATACATTTATTTAAAATAATAATATAAGAAAGATAGTGGTGAAATCAAAGTAATTTACGTGTTTTCTATTGCATAAACGTATAATGCTACTTTCCAGAAATTTTCCTCCATATCAAAGTGTGCGATTGTTGTTAAAACTAGTGAATTTGCAATATGTGGTGTTTGTTTACTAAATAAATCAAGTAAGGATGAATACGGTATAGAGTTCCGATGGTTTTTTTAGTTTCATCCCAAAGTTATTTGTGTCTCGATACAGAGCAGAAGAGTCTGCAGATTGAGCTAACCCTAGCCACGATTTTATAAAAACTGTAAAAGTTTGAACATAAATTTGAAACGAAAGGTACACTAATTGAATGCTTATTTATGTTCATTACATACAGCAACGTAATTATGAATCTATTTTAAAATACTTACCTTTAGGTATAACTTAAAGTAAAGCAAGTACGAGGTGCTAGTTGCGAGGTGAGGACATGAGGGGTGCGAGGTGCGGGGTGAGGGGTGCTCGCTCGACACAATCTAATTGCGTCGTCTCGCCGAGGCTTTTAGTCCGTCCATAATAACGCATTTATGTTTTTAATCTGAACGCAAAGGGTCACACGGACTCCATTCTGCAACCTTTTGTCTAACCAGATAATCTTATTTGTGTCACCGCCCTGTACTATGGTACTATACGTAGTACTAGTACATAGTACTCACACACAGGTGCACATGTAACTTGTACTATACATGGATGTATAATTATACTCTACTTGCAGACAAAATTAAGTGTTGTCACACGAACCTTTACAGAAAGCTAAAAGCTTGTTGTTTTATTGAAATATGTCTCTCAATTGTGTAAAGCAATGACAATTAGTTTTATAGACAAGTTCTTGTTTATCCTGAATAAGAAACCATTTCGGAGCTAACAATTATGTTGTAAAAGTATTTTTTATAAATTCGTATAAAACTCAAGTGCTAATTGACAGCAGAGCACGAGAGGCTGTTATCATCTGTCCAATTATGACACCCGCTCACTAGACAAAACACGCAAACATAATAAATATGTTTAAACAAGTATACGAGTACCACTGGAGCGATATCAGTGTGTAGTATCAAATAGTTGAGTTGAACAGTTATTTATAGTTGTTACGTATATTAGTTCTACTATCGCTAATAGAGATCTTATACGTTTGTTGCCTCTTGTATTTATGTTACTACATTTTATTTAGGTATAGTTTTACATTTCGTTTTTAGAGAATCTGCTTATACACAAACCAAGCATTATGCTTTGCCTGCTGTCTTGGCCTCAGGGATGAGGCGTGCTATATTGCCAGGTTCAGGCTACCGACTAAAACTTACGTTTTCATGTGTCCCTTAAGTCAGGGCTATATTATAAAACATTTAGGCAAACTAATAACGAGATATTAAAGTGGACTGGAAAAACAATAACTCTGACTAATTTCAACATTGTATAATATTATGTTACTTCAAACTTAGGAACGATATTGAACATTGTTTCCCCGCTAGACTTGAACATTGTTTCCCCGCTAGACTTAAACTACCTATGCCCGCTAGACTTACGACCTGTGCTCAATACTTTATCTGATGTTTTTGTTTTTTTTTTAAATATTCACAACGAAGTTTAAAAAGAAACAATAATATATGTAGTATGTTGGCGATGAGATCAAGTGAGGGCAGGTCCTCCCTTCTCCTCTCATATCGTAGTGTACCGCGCGGGCTGGTCGCCTCGGGCTCGACTTAATGAAGTCGACAGAAGTGCGCGCTGATTGTAATTGCGATTATAATTAGAGGCACTGAGCGTAGAGTGACGGAGCCTGTCTCACAGACACACTCCACGCGTTCTACTTGTGAATACGTTCATACATGTTTAGAACTTACATGTAGCCCTTCAACCTATGTTACCGTACGTACTGATACATTACTAATGCCATAAGAAATAAACATAATAACGTTAAAACAAGAAACTGAGACCGATCCGTCTGGCCAGTGCGGTATAAGTATGCCAAGTTATTCTACGTTACTGAGAGCTCGTAGCCTTTAATCACCTATACCTAAATGTACCTATTTTTATTATGTTTTCATTTTGCGATTGTAATTGGTTCTGCTAATAATATTTCTAATAAAATATCTAAATGGTTTTAGTAGATGTACTTAGTAGAAACATCTGAAACTTACCGGACCCAACTTAGTTTTAAATGAATAAGGTCAAATGTTTTTTTAAAAACAGTTTTAGACCATTCTCTTAATAACGAATGTACTGCAATTAAAACTGCTAAGTCCGACGTATCGATCAATTAGTATGATCGTTGGTCGGTAGAGGAGATGTTTACGACGCATGCGCTAAGTGTACATAAAAACATTCGTGTAATCTGATTAATATCAACTGTTAAGCTGATATTAACTGTGTACAATAGCCGGATCCACACTAAACAATCCAGCGCGATCCGATCGATGTAAGTGACATTTAGATTGCTATTAAATTACGACGAGAGGTAATGTCATGACGTCACTTCAGTACGTTACAGGGAGCTCTTAACAAAACATTCACAAAACTATTTATCTAACATTAAACGTATTTGATCCTTCACGTGTTCTGTACTCATCCCGCTCTGTCCTCTACACTCACACGTTTAACATAAGTTTAAGCGATTGAAAAAGCAAAGATTATTGGAATACCTCAGTATGTTTTCTAGACTGCTTAAGGAGGTCTTATTCTCTTTAACTATAAAACATAAATATAAAACATAGTCCCATCTCATTGAGAAGTCATGTAAAAATGTCTTTCAACTTTTTTTTTAGTTTTCTGAATATATGCAACGTATTCATCACTACGTGAACAAAACAAACATACAGACTCATATACGACTAATAACGAGACTCATATATTTTATACAAATAAAACTGTAGTTTTACGTAAGTAACACGAGTAGTGTCCATGTCCGAGCGAGCAGTGCGGTGAGAGTGACACTAGTTCATATATCTCGTAGTGTTGCAGGTGAACACGGCTCATACTCAGAGCTCATAACTCGCGCGTGACTGAGTGCGCTGATATTGCGCTCACTCTTGTCACAACACGAACATTATTGTACCAATATTGTCACTGCGACACTCTGCACTTTATATAGAGTACACATCATAGGAAAGACGTCCGACGTTTAAAGATTACAGCCACTGCGCAACGCTTGCATCACCCATGTCTCGCAGCCAGCTGTCGGGATTAGCAATAGTCGATTATGACGACTGCCTTAGCAGCGAGGTAGATACATCTATTAGATATACATTTTAAAACGTGACTGTCTGTGACTGTCAATGTAGATAAACTAAAAATTACAATCTACACCACACACGATCAAAGCTCCCACTTCACGCAAGCGATGTCGCGGGTTGATAGTCAGCTAGTCATTCATAAAGTCATAAAGTAGCTAAAATATAACAGATTGCGGTAGTCATTGAATTGTTATTGCATTCATTTAACATATTAACTTGACATATTAGGTAGGTGTTAGTATAAGATAGTAGGTAGTGGCGAGACGTCTCCACAGAGCGCGGGAGAACTTTACTTCAATACAAGACTTAACAAGTCGCACGTATACTTTTATCTGCGGATATGTCTGTCCCCTCACCCCCGCACAGTCTCCCCCCCCCGGTGGTTGCCGGCGGAGGCACGGTCGCTGTGTTCGCGCGTTACTTTTAGGTTTGTAAGTTTATCTTGAGACGCGAGCCTCCGTCGTGTGCACTGGCGCTGAGCCAACCGACAGACAGACCAACACTCTCATATTATCTATTATTAGATAAATAGTTGCCTCGCGTGACTGGCTACCTTGTACTATGTATGTGTATGTCACCGGAAAATAACAAGACTCGTAAATTGATCAATTTACGAGGTAGTTGATCAACTCTCGGAAAATAATAAACGGCAGTTAAAATGTACTATTTAACGCATTGAATTTTAGCTAATTAATCAACTTACGGTACCTAGCCGTAATTTAATAATTAACTATATTGCTACAAGTAAAATCATCCACAAATAGACCAATCGTTGCCCAGTGTACTATTTGACGGTACACTATAATCCGTCACATAATACACTTTTCTCTGATTGGTCGACAGCATTCATTATAAGAATTTAGCAAGTATTTTTTCATAGAGTTACAAATATTTAGATATGTTGTTTTAATATTTATATTTTAGATATAGGGATATTAAAGTTCGTTTATGTTAAATAAATGAAAAATGTTTAAAAATATATTGGAGCTCAGAGTTTTATTATTGTAAGTTATATTAATAATAATTATTATAATCAGTTTCATCAGTCAGTACAATCAGTCTAAATATCTAATAATTGTATTCGTATTTTACTTATTACTACATGTTAATGATTTATGGCATCTAGAGTTACACAAAACTTTGGTTTTTTTGCAATTACACCTGTTACTAAAGTTTTAGCTAGATTGTATTCTTCTATCATTTGAATAACATTTTGGATTTTTTCACTTGTCCACTGAGTTTTTTTATTTTCTGTACTTAACCCACTGTAGTACTTTTGTAACTCTGCATCAAAGTGTTCTCGATCGACAAAACTAGTATTGCTCACTTGTTCGTTTATTTCTACAGACTCCATTTCACTCATCATAAATAAAATGACGCGTTATAATGAGAATAAAACAAAACAACAATTGTTAATTTTACTACTATAATAGAAAAACAAGTACGGACTAGAATATATTTGTTTACGTTTAAGCCGGTAATGGCGGCGGCCGGGTGGCGGGGAGCGGCATAAAAGCACGTGAGTCTTTTAACCAATCAACGTACACCTTGCCTTTGTCGGATGATTTAACGGCAAGACGCAGTAAATTAATCAGCTTACTAAAATACATACGTTAAATAGTACATTTTAACTGCCGTTTATTATTTTCCGAGAGTTGATTAACTACCTAGGAAATTGATCAACTTACGAGTCTTGTTATTTTCCGGTGACATGTATAATACTTATAGTTCGCTGACGTAGTACTAGGACGTCAACAGCGCTACGTCACTTTGTAAGCTGTGCCAACGTCTTGCATTAAAATAAATGTTGTGTCTGCTTAGTAAACAGAAATCAACTTAAAAAGGTAAAGTCGAGATTAGTGCATGATTCCACAGCCGCAGTACCAGCCGTTATGTACTCGTAGATACTGTTACCTAATGAACTCGTCTTTGTGTCTGGTTGCCAAAAAGGCTGACCCTTGGGTTCAGTTAGACAAGTTACCGAGAGAGTGCTCTCAAATTACCATTACCTGTGATTATACACCTAAATACTTCATTATTGTTATATAGTATTGATTGCAGGCTAAATGTATAACAATACATATCTACTACATATATAAAAATAAGTCGGGTTTTCCTTCCTGACGCTATAACTCTAGAACGCATGAACCGATTTCTACAATTTTGCATTCGTTAGAAAGGTCTCCGTGTCCGTGATGTTTATAGCATAGAAAATTCACAAATAATTTGAACAGAAAAGCGGGAAAATAATGCCCATGCGAAGCCGGGACGGACCGCTAGTATATTTATAAAGGTAACTACCCAAGTAACACATCAAAGCATTATAAGGGCCGAATAAGAGTATTCATGTATTTTTTAGCATTGTGAGTTAGTTTTATAGTAGCATTATAAACGTTTATATGGCTACTGTAATGCTTATTTGGGCACAAATTATTCAGCTTAAGGCCCTATATGGGTTCACAATAGCTGGTTAATAGCATTACTGGCGCATTATATTAGTATTATTGTGGTCAAGAAAGATGTCAATCGCATTAAAGAAACATCATTTTGGTCAATAATATTGCCAATCGCATTAAGAAAGAATTATAATGGTCAATAAGACAGCCTATTGCATTACAGAAGCATTATAATAGCAATGTTATTGATAGTGAAGATGCCGACGGCATTACAAAAGCATTAGACTAGCATTTAAATGTTCTAAAAGATTTATTGGAGCACTTTAAGTGTTCACAGTTAGAACTAAAGTAAACTAAACAAAATAAAACAGTAAGTGACGCCATATTATTGTTTGCATCAAAACAAATTCATCGGATAAGTTTTTCACTATTTTGTTATTTCTTGCCTTCAAATATTACTGCGCAGTGTAGTTTACTGTACTTGTTTATATAGGTTTCATTGAAAATTTTCTCGGGCCTTCGATATTTTGTGGTTTTCATACAAAATGTGTTATAAAATAATGTGTGTAAAACCAAAACAAATGTGTATTCCTAGTACAAAACAAGTTTTGAATGAATACAATAATAGTATTGCTTGTACTGTAAATGACAATTCATTATATAAATAGGTCCAAAAGAAAATATTTTTTGGTTATAAAATATTTACAAAATGGTGGTCAGCCTTAAGCAGCCCGGTGAGCCAAAGTAATGCCGCCAGCATTACAACTACTCACGTGTGATTGTTTAAAGAGCTATTAGCTACACAACAGCACTCAGTTCTTCCTTTAAAATGCAAGCATTATATTGATTCACATTTATGATGTTCAGCAGCATTAAGCTTTTACTTACCCCTTACAAGTGCTTTTACACAGCAAAAGGCACAAAAAACAGCTTAAAGCTGGATAGTGGATTTACATGGCATTATAGTGGTTCACGTTTGTGCTGTAAAACAGCTTCAAACACTTATTAACTCCTTTAAAATGTCGTTATGTCGCCTTATGCACTAAAAACAGCTGAACGCTGTACAACTGCATTGTGGTTTACTGCACTAAAACTAAAGGCTTTACAAAAGCATTCTAATTTGCCATTATCCAACTGTTATACCGCGTAAAGCATTACAATGATTTTCAAATGCCAGTGTACAGCTTCAAGACGCTCGGTGAACTTATATAAGTGTTTATACGGGTTTTAAGCCTTATATAAGTTTACTTGTTGTTTGTTAAAATGCTTTCTGTGTTACTTGGGTAATAGCACTTTCCTGCTACTTACTACTTCCATTCAATACTGTGCTATCGTCACCGTGAGTGATGACCTTACAAACAGCCACATTTGTGTCGGTGCGACAACGACGGCACACAGACAAACAATACAGAATACATACATACATACATACATAAACTCACGCCTTATCCCGGCCGGGGTAGGCAGAGACGACAGAACGCCACTTGTCACGATCCTGGCAAACAGATTCGGCCTCGTCCACATTCATTAAGCGAGTCATACATGCGCGTCGGTTACGAGTGCTCTTTATTTGGCCCTTTTCCAATATGCAACCTATCTGGTCACCATATGTTTTCCGTGGCCTACCGGCACCGACTCGCCCTTTCACACTAGCCTTGTATACTTGTTTCGTCAAACGCTCATCATTCATTCTCTCAATGTGACCAAACCAACGCAACATTCCTTTCTCGATTTTGGTCACTATATCATCTTTCATGCCGCAACGTATTCTTATCTCATCATTCCTTACTCTATCTATCAGTCTTAATCCACATATACTTCTCAGTGAACGCATTTCTACCGCATTAATTCTACTTTCATGCTTCTTCTGCCATACCCAACTCTCGCTACCATACATTAAGGTTGGTGCTAGCACTCCCTTATGAACAGCCAGACGAGCTTTAGTAGTCACGTTCTGGCTTTTCATAAACGAGTGCAGGGCACCGTTCACCGAGTTTCCCTTTTGCACTCTTCTCTCAATATCCTTATCATGTTTTCCATCTCTCGTAAACATGCTCCCCAGATACACAAATTCTTTCACCTGTTCAAGTCTTTCACTTCCAATCATAACTTCACTAACAGTAATCTCTTCATTCTTCTCAAACACTATGACTTTCGTCTTACTTGCATTAACTTTCATTCCCTTTGATTCAAGTTCATCATTCACAACTGTTACCATCTCCTGCAGCTCACTCGCCGAAGAAGCCAATAAAATTTGGTCATCAGCGTACATGAGGCATTTGACACGTAACCCATCCATACTCAAACCACAATCACACTCTCTCAGTCTCGATAGACAACTATCCATGAACAGATTGAACAGCCAAGGGGACGCTACACATCCCTGTCTAACACCTTTAGATATTTGGAACCAATCCGTGTAGGTCCCATTTATTCTGACGCAAGCTCTGGAATCCCTATAAAGAGATTTCAGTGCTCGCACCAAAACGCTGCCCACCCCATACATGGATAGTGTCGACCATAGTTCATTCCTCCTCACTCTGTCATAAGCCTTTTCCAAATCTAAGAAGGCGCAATATACCTTTTGGTTCTTTGCCAAAAACTTTTCTGTAATGCACCTTAAGGAAAAGACTTGATCCGTACAACCCATGCCTTTTCTAAATCCCGCTTGCACATCCCAAATCTTGCTGTCTGTTATATTCAAAACTCTATCTATCAAAATTCTCGCATACAATTTTCCAACTACGCTTAGAAGGCTGATACCACGATAGTTTCTACAGTCCTGCTGCGAGCCCTTTCCTTTGTAGAGAGGCACAATTACCGCCCTTGTCCAGTCATCTGGCACTCGACCTTCTCTCCAACACCGGTTAAATAAATGGTGCAGCAGACCTATAGTAAAACCTTCGCCAGCCTTCAACATTTCACTCGTCACCTTATCACAACCTGCTGCTTTTCCTGCTTTCATTCCTTTTAACGCTTTCACTATTTCGTCGTATCTTATTTCACTAGCATCCTCGTTTTCTAACTCCCTTTCACAAAATTCCTCAACATTATCTTCCTTCTCAAACAGACTTTCAAAGTAATTCTTCCACCTCTCAAGCACCATACAGTCGTCAATCAAAAGTTCACCTTTTACATCCCTTATCAAACCAAGCGACGGTTTAGTCTTTCCGCGCGCATTGCTAACAGACTTCCAGAATAATTTTATGTTACTCTGGAAGTTGAGACCAAACTTCTTATCTGCTTTTAACTGACATTCTTCTTTCTTTCGATTTACACATTCTTTCACTTTCCTTTTAAGCAGTTTATAACTTTCTTTCCTTCTTTCTATTGCACTCTCAATTTCATCTTGGGCCCTGCTATCATTCAACCTTTCAGCGGTGCGCAATGCTAGTAAATCTAACCAAGCTTTCTTCTTCTCTTTCACTACATCTTTAACTTCACTGTCCCACCACTCGTTTTTTATATACTTTGCATTCTTCCTCTTACTTACTCCACATACATCCGTCGCAATATCAACCACATTATTTTTAAATGTAGTCCACATTCCATTTATGTCCTCATTTACTTCTTTCAAATTTGCCTCAAACCTTTCTTTAAGACGACTTTTAAAAATATCTTTCACTTCAGGCTCTGACAGTCGTTCTACCTTTATTCGTTCTGGCATCATGATGGCACCTTTAGTCCGATGTCTCCAGCGCGTGAACAGGCCACTTATCCTACACATCACCAAGCAGTGATCTGTACCCACGCTGGGACCCCGATACGCTCGCGTGTCCATCACTTTGCTTTTCAATCGTTCATCTACAATCACAAAATCTATCATACTTCTTATCTCTTCACTTCCTAATCTTCCTTTCCATGTATATTGATGGATTCGACGGTGCTCAAACCAAGTATTTGACACCACCAAATCCATTTCTGCACATAGATTTGCCAAGCATTCTCCATTTTCATTCACTCTGTCATCCCCAAACACACCTAGCACTCTTTCATATCCTTCTCTTTTTACACCTACTTTTGCATTAAAATCACCTACCAAAATAATTCTTTCATTCGTCTTTCGTAACAGGATAGTTTCCCGTAGCTGCTCCCAGAACTCTTCTCTGGCCTCCTGGCTAAATGACATATCTGGGGCGTATACACCCACTAAAAATATAGGGGTGAGCCCCAGTTTCAGTCGAGCCCACAGCAAACGGGGACTAACACATTCATACTCCCTTAAGCATTCTGCCATTCTTTCAGAAAAGATAATACCGACTCCTTTCCGGGCCCTCTCAGTCGCTGGAACTCCAGACCATATAGCAGTGAAAGGGCCGTGCGTTGTCATATCTTTTCCCTTTCGTTTCGTCTCATTCACACATAAAACATCGATCTTTCTTGCACTCATCAAATCACACACTTCGTCGATTTTTTCGTTCATTCCTCCTCTTACATTCAACGTGGCAAAGCGGCATTCCGCCGCCCGCATTTCGCCCCGACAAAATGGATTTCGGCGTGGTGTGTGGCGAACATGGCCGCCGCCTTTAGACAAGATTGTGCCCCCCCCAGAGTACGAGGGACAGCCCCCATCTGGCAAGCCAAACGAGGGGAGGGATTCTCCAGGGCAAACCCTGGTACCCCCCTGGGGTAACATATTTCCAAAACTTGCCATCATAATGTCGTAGTTCGCAGTAACTGATGTTAAGCTATTACTCGGAGAGACGCTGCTGCCCGCCTTCCAGATTTCCCTTAGTCGCCTTTTACGACACCCGCGGGATGAGTTGGGGAGGTTCTACTCTAAACCCGGAGACCCACTTCCTTCCTTTCATTACATAAAGATAATATTCACGAATACCTAGTCCCTTAGTCGGTTCTTACGACACCCATGGGATGAGATGGGGTGGTGACACACTGTATTCTTACTCCGTCACCACACCAATACAGAATAGTTGTAATATTTCTCTGTTGTATTCTATCTGTTCACCGATCTGGTCCCAGACACTGAATTATTTTATATATCCTTAATTATGTCGCCCACGCTCGTCCCTGTTCTTTATCGAGCAGCCCCGGACTAGCAGACATTTGAGGTGGATTGACCTTTCATAGCCTAAATGCGGGTTCACGCCTTGACATTTTGTGCTTTAAATACATTTCGGCGTCTTTGTAAAATTGACTTTTAGTTAGTACAAGTGACAACAGGAGGCACAGGGAACATGATGTAATACAATATCTAACTTAAAGATAGAAGGAAGCAAATTTTAATGTAAATATCGCACTTTTAATTAGAGGGTGATGTTTGTAAACATTTGACAAGCGCGGTAGGTAGCGGTACAGAGTCTGGGGCGGAACAACAATAACTTATTAAAAGTAAATGTATAAATGTATGAGTGGCACAATCACGGCGGGTAAACACGACTGTTTTATAACAAACAACTAACAAACGTTACCCAAATATTAATTATAATACCGAAATATTCTTTGTTTAATACTTATAGTATGAGCACTGTCTTCATACAAATAAAGTTTTCGAAAACTATTATTAGCTTCATTATTTTTATAAAAACTTAAAAAATCACCCGGAAGAGTTAGGACTAAGAACATAATAGGTTATATTGAATAATGCTTACTTAAACAAAACTTTCTCCTAACTAAAGCTTATTATTTAAATACTAATAAATACTTTACACTAAGTGCATGCTACGTGTGAGGTAGCGCTACGTCGTAGCAGTGCTACGTGTCCGCGTAGAGGCGCTACGTTATACCGGCGCGCGACGCAACACATTAGTAGTGAAAGTATCCGCTCTACTATTACTTATAACTTTACGTATGCTATGTCTAGTAAATATAAACTTATAATTACAATAACTGATGTATTCTGTGTGTTTTTATATGTATAAAGTGAATTTCTTATTATCCCAAAATAGTCCTCAGCAAGACAATCTGTTGTCATGTATCTATGTGTAATTATTTGTTGGCGTAATTTTTTTTTCTTTAATGACAATGTATGAACATAAGTTATAATTCACAACGACTCAGTAGTGTGTGAGCGCATCGTGAACTATTTCAATATTTTCGTTGAAAATGTAATAAAGTTAATATGATACGCTGTAGTGTGGCTCGCTCTCTCAGACATGTGTCGCACAGTACCTATAGTACTGTGGCATCCTACTAATGTAACAGGTACTACATTCAAGTTCAACTTATGTATGTTTATAGTACGGTTCCTGACGCCCAGCTAGTTTGTTTTGCTGATGATACCAATGCTATAGTTTCAGCTGGAGACATTAAAAATCTTGAGAAAAAGGTAACCGATACGCTAATTGCTTTTGAAAAATGGTTCTCAATCAATAATCTAAAACTAAATGTATCTAAAACTAAAGGCATTTTTTTTAAATTGACGGCGAAGAATAGGGATAGCTTAGAGGTTCACTCGGATAGAGGTGGGGTGGATGTGGTCGAGAGTGTAAGATTACTGGGTGTACACATTGACTCACTACTAAATTGGAAAACTGAGCTGCGTTCAATGGTGAGCTCTCTGAATTCCGCCTGTTATGCAATTCGCAGTTTAAGGGATGAGTTAACTGTAGAAGAATTACAAACAATTTACTTTGCTCTCATAGAATCAAAATTAAGATACAGCATCCTACTGTGGGGTAACAGTTACAAATATTATATTTACATCTGCATTTGTTATCCAAAAAAGGGCAATACGCACTATGTTAAGATTAGAACAGACTGAATCGTGTAGAAATCACTATAAAAACCTAAAAATATTAACTGTACCATCTCTGTATATACTAGTCCTTCTGACGAACTTTGTCAAGCATTTGGGTGACTTTGAGACAACTGAGGAAAAAGAAACTAGGCTAATGACTCGCAGAAAAGATTTTAATAGTCTTGTGCAGCCCAAGTTAAATGTTGTGGCACATAGCTCAAAGGTTCAGGCTGTCAGATTGTTTAACAAACTTCCAGTAGAGTTTAAGGGCCAGATTCAGAGACCGCACTTTGACTTTACTTTAGCAAAGTCTAGTTATTATCTCTAAATTTAAACAACATTAAAGTAATCTTTTCGCATGAAAAGTTTACTTTGTAGTAATAAATAATGAAAGTAAACTTTTTCATGCAAAAAATTACTTTAATGTTGTTCAAATTCAGAGATAATAACTAGACTTTGCTAAAGTAAAGACAAAGTGCAGTCTCTGAATCTGGCCCTTAGAAGGTTTACAATGTCGATATTTTTAAAATGAACTTAAAAAAGTGGCTACTGAATAAGACTTATTATAGTATTGATGAATTCATGAGTGATAAGAACTAAATTATTATTATTTTTTTTTTTTTTTCTTTTAATTTATTAAGATTTTATTTGATTGATTTTTGATTATTATTTATTTGTTATTTTGTGATTATACTTAGCTCTTTTTTTTATTTTAATGTATATGTTTTGGATTATTTTATTATTTGATTTTTAAATTATTGTGATATTTTTATTATTATTATTTTTTATTTTTTACTATTATAATTATTGGACATTGTACTTTAATTATTTAACATTTACTTGATTATTATTGGTAATTATTTCATTGATTAGTTAATTTTATTTTATTTATAATTGTACTTTCATTTGATTATGTAATTTCAACACAAATTATTTTGTAACGAATAAATGACTTATGACTTAACTACTCTTGTTCATATTTACTTTTGAATACAATAGTAATCTTTTATCTACGCGACAGACTATATTGTACGTATAGTGCAGTCTGTAGTATGTCCTGAGCGCAGTTCAGACGTCAGGTATGAGTAGAGTGAGGGTAGACAAACACATTCCGATATGAAACACAAATAATATCAGCGTGGACCTCCGCTCACCCCCGCCTCCCCTCCTCACCCGCGCTCTCATAACACACTACGAGGTACAGTTTAGACAATCAAATTTATTGCACTTTTGAGATATATTCTTTTAAAAGATAACTCACACACTATGGGTCACGCCCCCTGTTATGAGCTTGTGCATCTCACCAATAACATACAGATTTATAAATATGAACAACGAATTAGTAATATCTGTGTAATAAACAAAAATAGGTAATTAAAGAGATAGGGATTTGGGTAGCGTAGCGATCATAGTCAAAGTCAAGTCAAAATCGCTTTAATCAAGATAAATACAATTCTCATTATATATTTCTTGACGTCCTTTAAACTACTTAATCTAAGTTTAAATACATTTCAAATTTTAGAAAACCACCGCCTCCAAAGCGCTAGTAGAGAAAAAGCGGCGCAACAAACTCTACTGCTGCATTTTCTTGACGTCATATTTTTTTACATTGTAGATAACTGTAATTAGGCGCTGCAACCATTGTATACCATACATATCCATACAACGAAGGATTTTATTATAAATCAAACAAATCAAATTTATTTATATAAAAATATTACATAACAATATAAGGTACTTATAATATAATTTATCAGTGCCGACTGGTCCCTAACTAAGCAGAGCTTGTACTATGGGTACCAGCCTACAGCCATACATACTTATATTTACAATTATTTGTACATACTAATTATAACAATAAATATAATGTATAATAATATTATAATAATACATAATTTGTTAATGTCGACTGGTCCCAAACTAAGCAGAGCTTGTACTATGGGTACCAGACAACAGCCATACATACTTATATTTACAATTATTTGTACATACTAATTATAACAATAAATATAATGTATAATAATATTATAATAATACATAATTTGTTAATGTCGACTGGTCCCAAACTAAGCAGAGCTTGTACTATGGGTACCAGACTACACTTATATTTACAATTATTTGTACACACAGCAACACGTTAAGTTAGACACCCGATATAACTTTAGCTATGCATAGTATAGTATAGAAAATCGTTCGAAAGGGACTTCGCACAACGTCATCAGCCAATCACTGCGCTAGCGCTTCTTTCACACATAGATTTAAGTCTCGTGAATGGGTGGTAGCCAACACACCTACATGCGTACACACACCTACAGTCCTACATGCACACACGTGGGCGCGGGCGCTAGTTTTCTTCCCTTAACTTTAAAATTTAAATCAGTCGCCTCCCGCCTCCCGGTCGTTGGATCGCTTACAATCACTAGTGCCAAATATTTACTTCGTTCGGCGTTCATGTTAGTGAAAAAATAAAATGGCGCCACAATTAACACCACAGCAAAGACAAATAATTGTAGTTCTACTCGAAAGTGGTTACAGCATTAAGGAAATAGAAAGAAGAACTGGAATAACGGTGAGTGTCACAGTTAACATTTTTTAATTATTGTTTAAAATAAATGCATATTAATATTCTGTCTGTTTATTTAAATAACGGTAAACTATCTTGGTATTCCTTTTTACACTATAGAAGCATTTAAAATAAAAGATAAACTAGGTAAAAGTTGTATTACAGTTCAATAATATAGAGAGATAAGTATATGTTATTTACTCTACTCTTTATAATAGACCTTTTTTTAATTACCTAAAAAGACGTAGAGTTGGTAATAATATAATAATATAGATGAAGGTTATGTTTCTTTGGGCTAACTAAAATCTTTAGTTAAGAATATCACATTGTTACAGTTACGATTATTTATTGAATCTTGTTAATACATTTTGGCAAATGACGGAGTGAAACTTGGTTTGGTTTGAAAAAGGTGTTAAGACAATAATATATAGAAGACATTTTATGTTACTAGTTACTAGGCCGCTGATAAACTAGTATTATAATTTGACAATTGAATCAAATTGATATATTAGTTGGTTTAAAGTTTATTAAACATGACAGGCTCGGTAGACTGGCGTTAAAGTGATCGGCTGCCCTGCATCAGGTCGTGGACTCATGGGTTTGAATCCCAGGCAGGATATTAATTATTTTTAGAAACTTACTATAATTATTGTTTTAGAGAACTACAATTCATTTCTGGTTGCGACGAAATGAGGAAACCGGGTGCGATTTGACGCCTCATCACAGGCCTAGGCATATCAAAGAACTACCACCGCTGACCAAGATTTGGCCATTGTCGCCGCGCATACTAGACAGCCTCTCTCGAGTACGCTAGTTACAGCTACTACATATAATGTAAGTTTATTTCTATTATTTGTCAAGGCATTATAATTTTATTTAAAAAAGAGGTAAGTAATAATTTACCTAACTATGAACTTGTGCTCGATAATTTCTTTTTCTATACTTATATAGATAATTTCCGCACTAGGAATTAATTACTCTTATGTCGCGGGGACTTTTACAAACATTTAAAAGCTTACACAAAGTCCAGACTCAGGACAATAATTTGTGGATCACACAAATAATTATCCTGTGTGGGATTCGAACCCACGACCTCGTGCACGCGCACTACTGCTCTTGCACTACTGACCGCGCCTCGTTTATACCTACCTGTTTGTTTTTATAACATAAAAGGCTAACGAATAGACACCTCATGGTAAGCGATTATATCCACCCATGGAAGAGCGCCGCCCGGGCGCCCATGGTGCCACAACGCGTGCTTTGCCTGTCTCTTCCACAAGAAGCCCTCGTTTGAGCCTCTGAAATATGTCCCAAAGATAATTCCTTTAACCTTATGCAACAATTTAAATACTTACATAAGTTCAAATTATATACATTTAAACTTTGCAAGTATTGATCATTTTTATGCATAACAAATGAAATAACGTTGAGTTAAAGTTGAAGTAGGCAATACATAATATTATCTATTACCTGCCTATTTCCATCGTAGTTTGGTATTTTTGGACGTGTTCTAACAAGTTCCGCTTCGAAATTCCCAACGTTCGGTATATTATTCGCATAATATTTTTTATTCTTTCATCTCAGTTGCATTTTAAAACAATTTGACTTTAATCCTTACACACTTAACATTAAGTTCAAAATTGCACTTCAACATATTCTGTCGGTTATTTTTATTTTTATGAGTTGCAAAAATCAACTTAACATTATTGAGTTAAGGTTGAAAACTCTTATCACTCTAATTTGTTTGTTAGCTACCTATTCGACGTGTTGTAATTTAACATGCTCCGTCTCGAAATTTTTAATGTGGCTTGAGGTAAAATCTCAAAGTTTCCATCAAAGTTTGGTAGGTATCTATTTGGCGCGTGTTAATAATAGTTTTTTTAAGTAGTAACAAAAATTGGGTTCTACTTGAGATCTAACATTTTATATTATTAAAAAAATAATATGTAAATCAAATATAGGTAGGTATTTTTGTTTTGAGTGCATTACTAAGCTGTGAAAATGTATCACCAAATTTGATCGCTATGCGCTATGCAATCTTGATTGTTTTTTTGTTAGATGATGTTATTAACTTAATATTGCGTAGTATAGTAGCATACCTAACAGATACATAAGTAATAGTGAGCAAATCGCTCGAAATCAATCCCTTAACTTTCTACATTTTTCTTGTTTAGAACTTTCTAGGTATTCCTACTTATACGTTATTATACTATTCGTAGCCTATAATAACGACTACTGAGTCGTGCGAAAATCAAATAGAGAAACACGCTGCATTTTATAAAAAAGTGTGGCATTGTAGGTTTTTTATACTTAAAAGCTATAATCAAAATTACATGTTATGATTGAACATGATTTTATATTTTACATACTGGTGGCGCGATGTGTAAGCGTCAGGATCCCTTTTTTTCTCATAATGGTTTTTGTCCTAATTTTAATTGTCATTATGTTACGCATAATTTTCTTGGTCATAATTAATAGGTTTATGTTATTGATAGATTAGTAGCTATGTATTTGAATTTGAAAAACAAAAATTATGTAATAGGCATGTAAAACAAAAATAGTTATGGTTATTGCATCATAATGCTTAAGTAAACTAATATGCTTTGGGATAGTATGCTTATTAAATATTATACTTAAAGTAAATAGGATGAAATAGTTATGTTAAATAAGTATTATGCGTAACTTATGTAAGGACAAGTAACATTATGCAATGTTAAATTTAAAAAAATATAACATAATCTTAGGAATGAAAATAAAGAACCGAATAATACTGATATTATATTGATCATTTACCATATTATTATCTTGTTAAAAAGTTTAATTAATAATATTCTTTTATTTCAGGTAACAATGCAAACAATACGGAGAAGACTACGACTCGGCTGCGGGACGATTACTTAATAGATTTATTTATAACAATAAATATTACAAAGACTTTATATTGTGATAGGTATTTAGTTATTTGGTGTTAAATACCAATTAGAATTGTTTTAACTTTTGTTGATTAATATTAGATATATTTATAACAATTATTAATATTACAAAGACTTTATATTGTGATAGGTATTTAGTTATTTGGTGTTAAATACCAATTAGAATTGTTTTAACTTTTGTTGATTAATATTAGATATATTTATAACAATTAATATTACAAAGACTTTATATTGTGATAGGTATTTAGTTATTTGGTATTAAATACCAATTAAAATTGTTTTAACTTTTGTTGATTAATATTAGATATATTTATAACAATTAATATTACAAAGACTTTATATTGTGATAGGTATTTAGTTATTTAGTATTAAATACCAATTAAAATTGTTTGGACTTTTATTGATTACTTAATAGATTTACCTATAATGTATAATTTTCAAATTATTTGTTTTACTTTCAAGTTTGTAAAATAACGAAAAATGTTTTTATTTTTATTACAAAATATTTACTATAACTAGTAGTTTTAATATATTCCTCCTAATATTATAAAAGGAAAAAGAGTTTTATTGTTTTTTTTTGGTATGGAGATAGGTGGGAGCCTGGAGTAGGATATAGGCTATTTTTTATCGCAAAATCATGTTCCGCGGGCGGAGCCGAAAATTGTGTCAGCTCTTTAAGTTCTTTTTACACTGTTCCATAAATGTCGCCAAATCATTCTTTGAATTTATGACAAAACATATAACTTTCTGTTTAAAAAAGGTCGTAAGTATTCAAGTTTATTGAAATTGCTTAATATTTTGTTAAAAATATTAATTTGCTCACCATTAAGACATTTTTGAAGTATAAGTAGGTAAGTATATAATTCTTGACACGAATCGACTTTTCAGTCACGGGCATTACTTGCACGTGTCCCGGGACTCTCTCAATACATACTTATCAATCTCTCATACATACTTATATTTACAATTATTTGTACATACTAATTATAACAATAAATATAATGTATAATAATATTATAATAATACATAATTTGTTAATGTCGACTGGTCCCAAACTAAGCAGAGCTTGTACTATGGGTACCAGACTACACTTATATTTACAATTATTTGTACACACAGCAACACGTTAAGTTAGACACCCGATATAACTTTAGCTATGCATAGTATAGTATAGAAAATCGTTCGAAAGGGACTTCGCACAACGTCATCAGCCAATCACTGCGCTAGCGCTTCTTTCACACATAGATTTAAGTCTCGTGAATGGGTGGTAGCCAACACACCTACATGCGTACACACACCTACAGTCCTACATGCACACACGTGGGCGCGGGCGCTAGTTTTCTTCCCTTAACTTTAAAATTTAAATCAGTCGCCTCCCGCCTCCCGGTCGTTGGATCGCTTACAATCACTAGTGCCAAATATTTACTTCGTTCGGCGTTCATGTTAGTGAAAAAATAAAATGGCGCCACAATTAACACCACAGCAAAGACAAATAATTGTAGTTCTACTCGAAAGTGGTTACAGCATTAAGGAAATAGAAAGAAGAACTGGAATAACGGTGAGTGTCACAGTTAACATTTTTTAATTATTGTTTAAAATAAATGCATATTAATATTCTGTCTGTTTATTTAAATAACGGTAAACTATCTTGGTATTCCTTTTTACACTATAGAAGCATTTAAAATAAAAGATAAACTAGGTAAAAGTTGTATTACAGTTCAATAATATAGAGAGATAAGTATATGTTATTTACTCTACTCTTTATAATAGACCTTTTTTTAATTACCTAAAAAGACGTAGAGTTGGTAATAATATAATAATATAGATGAAGGTTATGTTTCTTTGGGCTAACTAAAATCTTTAGTTAAGAATATCACATTGTTACAGTTACGATTATTTATTGAATCTTGTTAATACATTTTGGCAAATGACGGAGTGAAACTTGGTTTGGTTTGAAAAAGGTGTTAAGACAATAATATATAGAAGACATTTTATGTTACTAGTTACTAGGCCGCTGATAAACTAGTATTATAATTTGACAATTGAATCAAATTGATATAGTTGGTTTAAAGTTTATTAAACATGACAGGCTCGGTAGACTGGCGTTAAAGTGATCGGCTGCCCTGCATCAGGTCGTGGACTCATGGGTTTGAATCCCAGGCAGGATATTAATTATTTTTAGAAACTTACTATAATTATTGTTTTAGAGAACTACAATTCATTTCTGGTTGCGACGAAATGAGGAAACCGGGTGCGATTTGACGCCTCATCACAGGCCTAGGCATATCAAAGAACTACCACCGCTGACCAAGATTTGGCCATTGTCGCCGCGCATACTAGACAGCCTCTCTCGAGTACGCTAGTTACAGCTACTACATATAATGTAAGTTTATTTCTATTATTTGTCAAGGCATTATAATTTTATTTAAAAAAGAGGTAAGTAATAATTTACCTAACTATGAACTTGTGCTCGATAATTTCTTTTTCTATACTTATATAGATAATTTCCGCACTAGGAATTAATTACTCTTATGTCGCGGGGACTTTTACAAACATTTAAAAGCTTACACAAAGTCCAGACTCAGGACAATAATTTGTGGATCACACAAATAATTATCCTGTGTGGGATTCGAACCCACGACCTCGTGCACGCGCACTACTGCTCTTGCACTACTGACCGCGCCTCGTTTATACCTACCTGTTTGTTTTTATAACATAAAAGGCTAACGAATAGACACCTCATGGTAAGCGATTATATCCACCCATGGAAGAGCGCCGCCCGGGCGCCCATGGTGCCACAACGCGTGCTTTGCCTGTCTCTTCCACAAGAAGCCCTCGTTTGAGCCTCTGAAATATGTCCCAAAGATAATTCCTTTAACCTTATGCAACAATTTAAATACTTACATAAGTTCAAATTATATACATTTAAACTTTGCAAGTATTGATCATTTTTATGCATAACAAATGAAATAACGTTGAGTTAAAGTTGAAGTAGGCAATACATAATATTATCTATTACCTGCCTATTTCCATCGTAGTTTGGTATTTTTGGACGTGTTCTAACAAGTTCCGCTTCGAAATTCCCAACGTTCGGTATATTATTCGCATAATATTTTTTATTCTTTCATCTCAGTTGCATTTTAAAACAATTTGACTTTAATCCTTACACACTTAACATTAAGTTCAAAATTGCACTTCAACATATTCTGTCGGTTATTTTTATTTTTATGAGTTGCAAAAATCAACTTAACATTATTGAGTTAAGGTTGAAAACTCTTATCACTCTAATTTGTTTGTTAGCTACCTATTCGACGTGTTGTAATTTAACATGCTCCGTCTCGAAATTTTTAATGTGGCTTGAGGTAAAATCTCAAAGTTTCCATCAAAGTTTGGTAGGTATCTATTTGGCGCGTGTTAATAATAGTTTTTTTAAGTAGTAACAAAAATTGGGTTCTACTTGAGATCTAACATTTTATATTATTAAAAAAATAATATGTAAATCAAATATAGGTAGGTATTTTTGTTTTGAGTGCATTACTAAGCTGTGAAAATGTATCACCAAATTTGATCGCTATGCGCTATGCAATCTTGATTGTTTTTTTGTTAGATGATGTTATTAACTTAATATTGCGTAGTATAGTAGCATACCTAACAGATACATAAGTAATAGTGAGCAAATCGCTCGAAATCAATCCCTTAACTTTCTACATTTTTCTTGTTTAGAACTTTCTAGGTATTCCTACTTATACGTTATTATACTATTCGTAGCCTATAATAACGACTACTGAGTCGTGCGAAAATCAAATAGAGAAACACGCTGCATTTTATAAAAAAGTGTGGCATTGTAGGTTTTTTATACTTAAAAGCTATAATCAAAATTACATGTTATGATTGAACATGATTTTATATTTTACATACTGGTGGCGCGATGTGTAAGCGTCAGGATCCCTTTTTTTCTCATAATGGTTTTTGTCCTAATTTTAATTGTCATTATGTTACGCATAATTTTCTTGGTCATAATTAATAGGTTTATGTTATTGATAGATTAGTAGCTATGTATTTGAATTTGAAAAACAAAAATTATGTAATAGGCATGTAAAACAAAAATAGTTATGGTTATTGCATCATAATGCTTAAGTAAACTAATATGCTTTGGGATAGTATGCTTATTAAATATTATACTTAAAGTAAATAGGATGAAATAGTTATGTTAAATAAGTATTATGCGTAACTTATGTAAGGACAAGTAACATTATGCAATGTTAAATTTAAAAAAATATAACATAATCTTAGGAATGAAAATAAAGAACCGAATAATACTGATATTATATTGATCATTTACCATATTATTATCTTGTTAAAAAGTTTAATTAATAATATTCTTTTATTTCAGGTAACAATGCAAACAATACGGAGAAGACTACGACTCGGCTGCGGGACGATTACTTAATAGATTTATTTATAACAATAAATATTACAAAGACTTTATATTGTGATAGGTATTTAGTTATTTGGTGTTAAATACCAATTAGAATTGTTTTAACTTTTGTTGATTAATATTAGATATATTTATAACAATTATTAATATTACAAAGACTTTATATTGTGATAGGTATTTAGTTATTTGGTGTTAAATACCAATTAGAATTGTTTTAACTTTTGTTGATTAATATTAGATATATTTATAACAATTAATATTACAAAGACTTTATATTGTGATAGGTATTTAGTTATTTGGTATTAAATACCAATTAAAATTGTTTTAACTTTTGTTGATTAATATTAGATATATTTATAACAATTAATATTACAAAGACTTTATATTGTGATAGGTATTTAGTTATTTAGTATTAAATACCAATTAAAATTGTTTGGACTTTTATTGATTACTTAATAGATTTACCTATAATGTATAATTTTCAAATTATTTGTTTTACTTTCAAGTTTGTAAAATAACGAAAAATGTTTTTATTTTTATTACAAAATATTTACTATAACTAGTAGTTTTAATATATTCCTCCTAATATTATAAAAGGAAAAAGAGTTTTATTGTTTTTTTTTGGTATGGAGATAGGTGGGAGCCTGGAGTAGGATATAGGCTATTTTTTATCGCAAAATCATGTTCCGCGGGCGGAGCCGAAAATTGTGTCAGCTCTTTAAGTTCTTTTTACACTGTTCCATAAATGTCGCCAAATCATTCTTTGAATTTATGACAAAACATATAACTTTCTGTTTAAAAAAGGTCGTAAGTATTCAAGTTTATTGAAATTGCTTAATATTTTGTTAAAAATATTAATTTGCTCACCATTAAGACATTTTTGAAGTATAAGTAGGTAAGTATATAATTCTTGACACGAATCGACTTTTCAGTCACGGGCATTACTTGCACGTGTCCCGGGACTCTCTCAACTCTTTATGGGCCTTCACCTGTCGTTGGCCCGGATGGGCAGGTGCTTCCCACGCGACGCCGTGACCCGCCTCAGTTGCGGTACTGCCCATTCAGCACCGCAACCTACTGAACCGCTTTAACATGAGCTGCCTGGGTTACAGCCCAGTGAAGAAGCTCCCTTCGGGGGGTGCCACTTAGTTTTACGTGTTACGGGTACTCAGCCCACCACCACGACAAGGCGGGAACTTCAGTTGATGTGTATATATAGTTTGGCTAGCTGGAGCCATAAACACGCATCTAACCCTTCGTCTTGAAAGTTTTATTTTCTTCCTATATATATATATTCTTAAATATACCTATATATTTTTATTGCAAAAGATAACCACCAGAAAGGCTGGGAAATTTTAAGATACTATTACAATTAGTATTAATAGAACTATAAAAGAGAGAAAACCGCTCTGTGGATGATATTTATTTACCGAACTTTAGTACAGATAGGTATGTCTACAGAGCGGTTTCTTTCTGACCCACAGTTAAATATTGCATGCAGATCAATTGACTTATTCCCATTGAAAAAATGTGTAGGTATGAGGTTCGATGGGACAATGAAATCTGCCAAGTGATCAACATTAACCTGTTAACTATCAAGCGGTGACCGGTCACTGCGAAATAATAATAAAATAATTACTATTGTGTCTGCAAAACCGGATTTGACGGGTTAATATCAAAAACACCTCTTTAAAACTCTTTGAAACTGTTACAATAATATTTCTTAAACAAACACAATCCCAGTATTTAAAAAGAATCACTTTACTTTATTGGCAAAACATTTACATTTACGGTCAAGGAACTATTGTCAAAATTAAAATACATTATTGTAAATTAATTATACAATTTTGTAAGCATTTTCACGTAAGTGTGCTTCATTTTATTAATATTAATACATTTGAAGTTCAGCAATAACAAAACGTAAATAGTATAGCGTGTTGGCCGCATCGTGCACTGGCGCTGCTATCTACGTAGTAAGAGAGGAAACAACAAAAATATATCGCGCACTCTCGCACGATTCGCAGCGTTCAACTTCTAATAGTTCAAAGTCCAAACAGTCTAGGTTGATGTGTACGTGTGTGTACATACTAATTATAACAATAAATATAATGTATAATAATATTATAATAATACATAATTTGTTAATGTCGACTGGTCCCAAACTAAGCAGAGCTTGTACTATGGGTACCAGACTACAGCCATACATACTTATATTTACAATTATTTATTCCAACTAATTATAAGTGATATAACAAATCATAATGATTTAATAATTTCTAAAAAGGTATAAATATTTTAACAAGGCTAATATTATCTAAATGTGTACAAAATTAGTGGGTGCCTGTACTAGGGTAAAACCTGTGCCACAGGCATTAAAGGCACAATCTATAATCGCAGTTCATTTATTTATCTTATTATTTTAAAACTAGTCATTCATTACGTGTTTATAATTAAATCAATTGTTCTAAGCTATGACTAACATAATATGTGACGTCCATGACATAATACATTAATTTAGCAAAATTAGAAATTCTTCCGTCTGATCATAGTTTAATGCTTGAAGTTGAAAAATACAATCTTTGTTTACATTTATCGTAATTTAGGCGCCCACATTGTAGTTTATTGAATTAATGTACCTAGTTTCAGCTATTTTCTTTGCTGGACATTCAGGAGCTCCTGTTTTGTGATCGCTAGGTTTTTTAAAACGAAAACATGTCGCACATTTCGAATGCTCAGTGTTCTTACACTCAGTGATCTGATGCCCTGTTTCTCCGCATAGTCCGCATGTATATGTAGTCTCGCGGCAGCTCTTAGCAGCATGGCCATACTGTTGGCATTTAAAACACCTGGTCACGAAAGTGTAGTCTTTAATTGGGCAGGATGACCAGTTTATAAAAACTCTTTCTTGATTTATAAGGGCTGTTCTTATATTGGTGGCTACTTCCAGGACGAAATTTCATGTCGATGCACATAAGCACAATAAATGTGGTGTGTAAATGTGGTGTTATAAGCACAATAAATGTGGTGTTCCGCAGGGAAGTGTACTCGGCCCTATTTTATTCTTACTGTACATAAATGACATTATTAATATAACCAACCACCAATGCACTTTGTTTGCTGATGATATCTCAATTATCGTGGCAACTGAAAAATCTAATAATTTTATAAATAATCATGTGACTGAAATTAATAATACTATAGACAAATTAATACAATGGCTTGACATGAATAATTTAATAATCAATCTTGATAAATCTGTATATATCAATTTCAATAAATGTAAGAATCCTAATTATAATATAAAACTAAACATATTAAAAATTAAAGAAGTGTCACAAACAAAGTTTCTGGGCGTAATTGTAGACGAGAATTTAAACTGGAAACAGCATGTAGACAATGTTTCAAAGAGAATTAATAAATTTGTATATGCTCTTAAACAAATAAAAAATGTAACAAACCTAAAGACAGCCATCATGTGCTATCATGCATATGTAGAATCGGTACTACGCTACGGGCTTATCATTTGGGGAAATAGCACAGATTTGAACCGAGCATTTGTTGCTCAAAAAAAATGCATCAGGGCAATGCACGGGATGCATCCGGAGGAATCATGCCAACCAATATTTAAAAAACTAGGTTTATTGCCGTTGCCGTCCCTCTACATATTTGAAGTATGCATGTTCGTCAATAAACATAAAACATTATTTAAATCAGCCAACGAGGTTAATCCACGGAGCCGGCGTGATCCACAGAGACTCGCCCTACATGATCTTCCCAGGCTCTCTAAATATAAAAAAAGCTGCTTATATAATTGTGTCCGGATATATAATAAAATTCCAAGCAACATAAGAAATTTTAACCCTACACTATTTAAGAAGAAATTGTTCGAATGGTTAAACACTAATAATTTTTATAGCCTTAAAGAATTTATGGACAAGAGGTCTCCATAGTTGCTGGTTTATTAAGTACTACTCATTTAATAATTATGTAAAATTTGCATGCTAGGTACAATTCTGGCAAAACATGTAAGCTCTATAATGTAATTGTAACACCATGTATACACCATGTTTTATGCAAATAAAGATACACACATCAAAAAAGTCTAAGCAACATGCATGATATTACAAATTTACCATTTATATTAATTAATTTCTAAGTATTTACTCACTCAAAGTGTATAGGTAAGTAAACTTTTTTGTTATTGATGACATACTGGCTGGTTGTAAAAAAAAAAATTTCGATTATGTTTTGTTTTTTTTCATAAAATTCAAATGACTGCGAATTTGTTTGAATTTGAGTGCATGTTAATTGCTACGTTTTAGTCTTGATTTTATAATTTTACCAACCATTTAAATACAGTTGGCGACAAAATTGAATTGTTAGATATTCTTTACGTCATGGAGCGACGTCATTTGACGGCAGATGAAATGCAAAGAGCTGTAGGGATGTTGCAAGCGGGAAGTAATCAATCTCAGGTATCTCGACATTTTGGTATTCATAGAAGTGTTATTTGTCGTCTTTGGCAGCGCTACAATAATACAGGGGAACCCGCTGAACAGCATCCAGGCCGTAAAAGGAGTACAACCACTCGGCAAGACCGGTACATACAACTGACTGCAAGACGCCAGCCGCTGTTAACCGCTCGAGAGATAAGTTTGAGGCTACAAAATTCAAGTGGTGTTGATGTAAGTCCCCAAACTGTGCGAAATCGACTGCATGAGTACAGCCTACGAGCTCGACGCCCTATCAGGTGCCCACCGATACGTCACGGGAATCGCGCTCGTCGAAATGAATGGTGTAGAGAACGCATAACATGGACCCAGGAACAATGGGATAAAATTATGTTTTCCGATGAGTCGCGATTCGGGTTTAGGCCTGATACAAGAAGGGTGCGAGTGTACCGTCGACCCGGAAATACTGAAAGACTCAGGTGCGTTCAGGAAGTTCATCCATACAGCGGCTCAACAGTTATGGTATGGGCGGGTATTATGAAGAACAGGCGAACTGAGCTCGTTTTTGTAAATGGAAACATGAACGCTGAAAATTACGTTGAGGATATTCTCAGACCTTATGTCCATCCATTTGCACAAACCTTTGGCTCCGATTTTACGTTAATGCATGACAATGCGCGTTCACATACAGCTCGGCGAACCAGTGAATACTTGGCAACGGAGAACATCCAGGTATTGCCCTGGCCTGCACAATCGCCAGACCTCAACCCCATCGAGCACGCATGGGACATGCTCCAGAGACGTGTTTTGAAGGACTTGGACGGAGTGACAACAACCCAACAGCTGAAGGATTTGCTACAATTCCATTGGGAGCGAATACCGCAAGATGACATAAACAGTCTCATTAATTCAATGAATAATCGTTGCCGACAAGTTCTGAATAGCAGAGGAGGCCATACTTTGTATAAAATTGTCCTATTCTTTCACAATAAATTCATTTTCTTAAGAAATTTCAATTTGTAAAAAAAAAGTTTAGTTTCTTATGTACCTGTATATTCTAATATTGTTAATTTCTGTTATTAAAAGAACTTATAAAGAAAACAGCTGTTATTTTTACATCATAGAACCCTAAAAATATTATTTTAAAAATAAAATACAACGTTATAATTAAAATAAATGGTAAAATAAATTAATATAAATGGTAAATTTGTAATATCATGCATGTTGCTTAGACTTTTTTGATGTGTGTATTATGATTATGATGCTTCCCTTCTTCCCGTTTTATGGCTCAGTCTAATTGAGGTCATAAAAGTTTCGCGTGATAGTTCAGGCAATTTATCTACAAGATTTTGTTCGTAGATACTGTCAAAGACTACTTGGAAACTTAAACTGGACGGTACCCCAATAACTATAACTCGTGGTCTCTTCTTCAAAGTATCCTCAACATTCAGGCCCGAGCTACTTAGTTGAGTTGCCTTTCTAAGTTTCTCAATGTCGTCCTTAGTCTCAGTGCTAATAATAACTCCTCCATTCTTAGTTTTGCGCAGGCTCCTAACTTGTAGCTTCAGCTGCTCTGGGCAAATAATTTTTTGGACTAGTGATTTAGTGTCATCACTGGTCTTCATTTTATCACTAGGATAAATGGCTATAGAGCTTAGGTTTCTTGGGCGAATAATAGCGTTGTCGTTTGTCTTGACAATGTCTGCAAACGACACTTTTTTAGCTGATGTTTTTGTTGAGCTTTGTTCGATAGTTTCTTTAATGGACTTCTTAAAATCATTAAGACATACAGCGAGGTCTTGGTTTTCTTTTAAAGAGTCTATGGTCGGTCGCATTCATTAACAAAGCCTTTTGCTTTAAGGACTGATAGTGCACTGCCATTTGTCCTACTCCATTTCCTATATTGCGTGCTAAGTTATTGATCTTGAGCTTGCTGTCAGAGTTCAGTTTTCCCTCCGAGACAATGGTGCGGCAATCGTTAAGGCAACGTTCAATCGAGATCATCCAAAATTTTATGTAAGAGGTCGACAATGTGGCCACGGTGCCTTCATCTCCAATTGGCTCAAGTTGAGTAGTTCTGGTAGGGCTCCGACTAAACGGACTGTCCATATTCAACAAGAACACTTCTAATAAATTGTCATAGTACTTTGATAAAACTCACTTAATTTGTGTATTAGTTAGGAACTTAATCACTTACACTACAATTGATAAAAGTAGCGTCATGCAGGTAGTACATAAAAGTGGCTAGATGCGTATAATTGTCTAGAGACGCACGTACGAGTCCTGGCTCGAGTACCAATGTTATCCATTGTCGCACTTCTTTTATAATTTTTCTAGTTATACCTTAGCTTTATAGTTAAATATAATAATATATGTAATTTAAAAATACGTAAGGAGCTACTCTCATGTTCAGGCTTCTTTTTGTGACGAGGCCAATAAACGGCAACAATCTTTGTATACTAACAAGCACGGCTCCATTGTTTTAACCGCGCCACAACGAGCACCTACTTTTCAATATCAGTGCATTGTGACGCTTGCGTGTTTCTACTCAAATAATACCAGCATCAGTCAATTCTAATAAGGGATATAATTAAACTAGGTTTTTAAATGAAATCTGTTTTAATCAAAGTAAGTCAAATTGAACACGTTGAAATAGTACAAGTACCAAGCACTTAATGGAGTGCATTCTAATAATATTATGAGTTTTGAACTAGATCTGTTCAGTGTAACTATTACTAAGTTCTACTCTGTATTATGTGAGAAGTTAGATTAGTTTTAGATATAAGTTTTTTAAACTGTTAATGTACTTTTGTAGTCAATATTATTATTTTATACAACAACTTATATTAAACAAGCTATTAGAAGGTGAAGCCCTCAATGAGAGGAGAGAGGGGCAAGAGGGGTGCGGTTCACAAATCTGATTAAAATAGCCGGTGAGTGGTGAGTTTACACGAGCCGTACTAAAATGTGCAACGTCACTGTTCGCGAGCAAAATGTTATGAAATTAGTTCTAGCGCTCTTCGACGATAATAAAACAAAAACCAAATTAAATTTCTGTACTTCATCATAACAGCCCATTAATGTCCCACTGCAGGGACGGGCCTCCTCCCGTGATGGAGGGGTACTTGGCCTACTAATACCACGCTGGCCATACAGATTGGTATTGGGTATAATTTCAAGTTTTCCTTCTTTTTATTTTGTAAAGATAATATTGACGCATAGTCCCTTAGTCGGTTTTTACGACACCCATGGGATGAGATGGGGTGGCGACATATTGTATTCTTACTCCGTCACCACGCGGAAAACGCCTGTAATATTATTTTAGCTTAATATTAGTATTCATACTTGTTGTTATTTTTTTGCTTTAACTATTTATACAGAGAAAATGTCAAAACCAGCGACCTGCTGTGAATAAAAAAGGAAGAAAAATATATTCTCAGCCAATTTTAAGGTTTCTGATTAACATATAATTATTATAACTTTAAGCATGACGAGGGAAAATACTAGACGACACTACTATAGCAGAGATTGTTAAGGCAACATTTCTTGCTATAGTGTACGTAAGTATTAGGTCGTCTATACAGAGATGTCTAGTTGTCCTTCACCTATTGTTTATATTAACTGTAAATTAAACTTTGCACTTACGGCCTGGCCATGGGCCACATTCGCTTTAGCGAAAATTTGCGCGGTTTGAAAGGTGAAGCGTCTTGCGACTGGAATAAATATATATAGAAATGTACTGAGCATGCCACGACATCTGGCGGCCAGCGAGTGTACAGAGCGAAAAGCTTCGGCGCGACCGGCGACTGAAACAAATACATGAATCAGTTTGGCGTACGCCACGACATCGAGCGACAGTCGCGGCGACTAGGCTGAGATTTTCATTTTTAGTTGTAGTCGCCGCGAATTATGAACTCCGAGACGTTGATTGCTGAATTTAGAAAATAATTGTTTGGATACTTTCTGTATTTCTTTTGGAATTTCAACTTGTGGAATTCACCATCTATTCCTGTTCAAGTCATGCACTTACTCCAACATCTCTGACAAATATTGTGTCTTGAACAAAATAACAATAACGTTCCAAGCGAAATAATAACTTTGATAACATTTTGCTGTCGGACTTCCTTACGTCGCCGATCCGCGTGGCCAGGCCGTTAATTATAATATTATAATACTTACTAGCGTTAGTTTGGGTATCGGTATCATAACTGTGAAAGTATTTAAAACAGACAAGATACCGACTAGACGGTTACAACACAAACCAATCTTCTTTGTAGTATAGAGATGAAGGAACGTCAGATAATCTTAGTGACGATATTAAATGTCGCGCCGCCGTCACACAGTTCACACAGCTCAAAGAATATAAAGTTTTATTATCGTTGATACAAGCTCATAAATGAGCCTGTGTATAGACACAGCGGTTATTGCTTGTCGCGCCAACAGACCTAGTTAACTGCTATTTATTATTATCTCACAAATATCGAAGTGTTCAAAGAATCACGACGAGTTTTTGTATCACTGTACAGACTTTTTCATCCCTACGTTTTATGCAATAAACCAATTTATTTATGCCACTGCTTTTATTGTATCATAAAACTAACGCTTAAATCGTGGCAAGATAGAAATATAATTGCAAATCAAAAGTCTAGCAATGAATAGGTGGTACAGATTGAAGTGAACGTGAGTAGAGGTCTCGCGAGTGTACCGTGGTAGAGGTCTCGCGAATGTATCGTGGTAGAGGTCACATCTAAATGTAATATTCAGTTGTTCGGTCAGCGGCGAGGCTCTTTTGTACGTTTGTTAAAAGCACTGCTTTGCATCTAGCGTTTAATCTCATTCTGTTTGCGCATCAAACGACATAGCTCCGCACAGCTCCGCTCCGTTCCGCATCGCTGAGCTATTGCATTTTATTGTCTCCGTCGTATAGTAAATAAAATTACTCGCGGATATGAAACGTCTCGTATATTTGATCCGGCTCTCGAAGACGTCAGCCAACTATAAAAAGGCTATCGTTCTGCGGATTTACTAAACCAATTTGGTAAAGGACTTCCGACTTGGCTGCACTCGGTTTCTGGTTTCCTGACTCACTCTACTATATTTTATTATAGTTCGGGACACGGTATATACGGATATTCCTTTCTGACTTTGCTTGCTTTGATTTACTGATGAGTACCTGTCATCGCATAGAGGTAGGGGCTGCGCCTAATGACGTCACAGTTTGAGTTAGAAACTTGAGTGAGTGAGTGCGAGGCTTCTAACAAAGGTACAGAGACGCAGATGAACTAATTAAGTGGCGCTCTCTGGCACAAGCACAAAAACTACAAACTGAACCGAACTCGCTATTACGACGAAAGGGAGTGTAGTGATAGTAGTCACAAATGTGACTGTTGTCCGTCGCTATGTACTTGTGTCTATTACATCGACATTTTGTACCAAAGAACGTTTATTTTGTTCACAAATTCCTTTAACGTAAAAATTATATTCAGAATTATGAAACGATCTCACCGTACCAGCTAAGCTAAAATATCTTTAGATTAGTTCATTGAGAATTTCTCTTTCAATCATTTTGTTAAATTGCGCTTTTTTGTGAAGCGACGCGAAGATAAAAGAGGACTCGCCCTCACAGAGCTCTGGCTCTTATCGTTTAATGAAGTTTCAGTTAGTGAGCGAGGTTACTTACACAAGGTTCCATGTGGCGCGTGTACACGGAGCAACATTGTTGACTGACACATTCACTTGTGTAGGTAAGTGTTAAGTACAGTTAAGTGCGTCGTGTTGTATACAGCGCTCAGTAGGTATATCTTCATTAAGTTACATGTTACATTACTTGAGAACAATTAACTGTATCGTCAAGTGTTTATCGTCGTCTTGAAACAGCTTACACGGCTTGTTAAATGTGCCGATGTGATGTTACACTGTACTGTACACAATCCGTGCGTGTAATAGTTTCTGCTGTTTTAGAAAAATCTGTAAAAAGAATAAATAAAAGCGGTAATAGGTAAAGTTAAATGAAAAGAAAAGAACAACAAATGTTACGTTTTTTCATTTATTGTTATCAAATACCTGGACATCAATCATAGACTACCGATTGATCGCGGCTACGGCTTCTGTTTTTTTCCGGTCCTTGACCGCCACACCAAAACGGTTTTGTCCCGTCAGTTATCGGTTCTGCGTGAAAAAATGTTAATTGCTTAAAAGTAATTAACTATTTATTTGCTTTACTACGTTTTATCTATTAACTCTATTTCTAGAATTATCGGCTTTTGCTAATTAAGAAATCCGAGTCCCTGTAAAAGCAATACTGGAATTTTGCCATTTAACGTGAAACGTAACAAGAACCTAGTTCTCTTAATGAAAAGGAACAGAAATTCTAAATATTAGTTGTACAAATATTATTGGAATTATTTTAGTATCGCAGCATTATCTACAAGATATTCTGGGTAATGATATTTTAATCAATAATCCCGAAGCTGACTTGAACGTTTATTGTTCAGCAACATTGAGATTTGTTATAAAAACATTTGCCAAGTGTTATGTCTTGTATGATTGTATGTATGGTCTATATCTGATAAGTTTAGTATATAACTATAATGCAGTTACACTATGGTGTATAATGTTCAGGATATAAATAACTATAGCACTACTGTTACTGTATGCACTCTTAGTATAAGTAAAGTGTGTGTCTATGTCGGTGCAGTTTGTAGTATCACAAGCCTGCGTCAGTATCCGCAGGGCACAATACCGCGCAGAGAGCTGTAGCTGTAGAGCTGTTATCACGCGTCACGTGCACGCACGCACGTCAGCACGCACGTGTGCTGTGTGACATGTACCTGTACTTGCTACTTTACACTAAACAGCTTCATTCGCGTTAGATTGTCATCACTACGGAGCGTGTAACGTAAACACGCTTCATGTAGACTTGTTGTTATGAATGTATTTTGTTGTTATATTTCAAGATCCCAGAAGTGCCAGACATCACTCATATTCTGATGGACCAAATGTACACGAATGAGTAGTGGTGGGGTGTACTATCATCGTATGACTAATAGCTAACTTGCCCAGACGGCCACTTTTCAGGTATCCATTAATGAAAGTACAAAAAAACAGTGGTAACTTCGCTCATTTTCTGATGGCTGGTTTTAACATAATATTATACACAAAATCGTTAAGAATCCATCATCGAAACTGCCAGACACTTTGGCCAAGTTAGCTATAAGTCATACGATGATAGTACACCCCACCACTACCCATTCGTGTACATTTGGTCCATCAGAAACTGAGTGATGTCTGGCACTTTTGTGATCTTATAATATTAGCAACTATTATTATAAGTTAATGTTGTTATTTTTAATTTTTTTTGTACCCGCCAAGTACAAATATTGATATTGTGTGTTATATAGAACGTGTACTGCTCGACATAAGTAGGCCTTCCACAAAAATTTCACTTCACTTTATCTTTTACCAAACTTACAAATAAGTATATCTATTTCCTAAACTTAAAATTTACGCTCAGTTCGATCCTTGTCGTTGATAACGTTATCAAACTGCAGCACTCAGTGCCAAGTGAGTTAGAGTGAGTTACTTCCGACTCTACATGATGGACTATAGTGAGCACTAATAATAACTAGTTAGTACCACTATCAGTGCTATACATACTAGTGTGTACCGGCGGCTCCGTGCGCTCTGTGAGCACTCGGCTAGTGTGCGCGCTGTAGATTTGATTACGTGTGGTGTAGCGCGGGGGCCAGCGAGCGAAGTAACGTCACACACACACACACACATACAGACACTAACTCAATAGTTAGGAAGTACACTTTAAGATCATGCACTATGAGATGTATAGCTTTGAAGCTAATATTTAGCTGCCACGGTTGTGTAGCGGTCCAGGTAAGTAACTGTCGTTCGAAACCCACGCAGTAATAATATGTGCTATCCACATTGTATTTATCTTAGGCCTGTTATTCATACAATTAATGTTTTAGTAGTATTCGAATCATAGGATATGAGACCTAGTGCAGAAGTTGTTTTTAAAAACATGTTTAGTATTGGTATTGAATGATGAAACGTACCTATGTGTAAAATTTTTACACCAAAATGGTAGGACATAGTGTACTTATAACCTAGCTGTAATAACTGTAAACTAACCTATGATCCACAAATAAATAAATGAAATGAAATGAAAAAATGCAATGATTAATTAAAAAGTTTCTAACAAAATAACATTTGTATGAGTATTAGTATGTTACATAAAAACCTCTAACGAAAATGTGTACCGTTAATTGTGAAACCAACAGACATTGAAATGGCAAACATTAACATTCAAAGACATTTGAAGATGTTCAGTATTTACAATACATTATATTTGTTGTAATAAATTGTGAAGTTGTTAACATAATGTGATAACACCTTGTATGTACACAATGTACGTAGAAAGTGAAACGAGATCCTGTTCGGTTATTGTACGTTTTGTAAGATCGACACGACACCGTCACGGAGGCGACACGTGGGCGACAAGGGGGCGCGGCGCGAGTACCGCTCTGAGAGGAATATTTATCACTTCGCTGTCTGTTCTCTACATTCACATACTGACACTGTTCTACATCACGGAGACAGGAGATACGATAAAGCATCATAGCGACATATTAAAAATAACTTTAAAATACCTCATTTTAAAATGTAATATTTAAAATCCATTTTCATACGTCTTTTGTTTGGATATCAATTATAATAAGTTCCTTTCACACAAAATCGATTGAGATTATCTAAAAATAAACCGGTCAAGTGCGAGTCTGACTCGCGCACCGAGGGTTCCGTACAACCCCCCCAGTATTTTCCCGCCAAAATACTATGACGTCACAAATTATGTGACGTCACGACTCATCTGTCAAAAATTCAATGACGTCACGACTTAGCTGTCCAAATATATATTCCCGCCAAAATTCTGTGACGTCACGACTCATCTGTCAAAAATTCTATGACGTCACGCCTATCTGTCAAAATTGACAGCTGTCAAAGTGACAGAGGTTTCAAATATTTTCCCGCCAAAATAATATGACGTCACAAATCATATTCTGTCAAAAATTCTGTGACGTCACAACTCATCTGTCAAAAATTCTGTGACGTCACGACTCAGCGTTCAAAAATTCAATGACGTCACGACTCAACTGTCAAAAATATTTTCCCGCCAAAATTCTGTGACGTCACGACTCATCTGTCAAAATTCTATGACGTCACGGGTCACGTGACCAAAATTCTATGACGTCACAGGTCACGTGACTCAGCTTTCCCGCCAAAATTCTATAAAATCAAAATATAATATGATTGAAGTAAAAATTTAAGGTTTTCGGAATTTTCCCATTACATGTACAACAAGACCTTGCTTCATGCCAAATTTCAAGTTTGTAGGTAGACTGGAAGTACCCTGTAGGTTTTTGCCTTTACCCCTCTAAATTTGCGACAAAAACGGCAATATCTCTTGATTGCGTTGGATTAGCAGTTTGATTTTTTTACGGCACTAAGAAGCAACAAGCCTTAGTATTTGGTGAAAATTTCAGCTTGATACCTCCACGCGTTCCTGAGATAAAAGCTGGTCTTGACAGACAGACGAATGGACGGACAGACGGACAACTAAGTGATCCTATAAGGGTTCCGTTTTTTCAAAACTGGTATGGAACCCTAATGAAGTTTTAGACAATTAATTGATCTTAATAAAATAATGATAGAGTGGTTACAATTTTCAAAATGCACAAATTTAGTTAATTACAATAAAGATTAATATTTAATATGGCAATTTGTTTAGTAAATCCTTTTGATGACAAATTTATGAGTGAGATGCTATTACAAATGACTAATAGGTATGTGGTCAATTGTCTCACCTTTTTTTACAAACAGTACCTAGTGGAGTTTTCGAAACTGCAATAAGTCAGACTCATCTCTTTTATATTTCAAACAATAATAAAAACTACAGAGTGACGTTAGTACGCGACAGTTGCACAAGCTCCCGTCTACCTCGCTCCAACATTCTTACTACACGGAACTCTTATTTGTATCGGGACGTTTTATGCGCACAAATATGGACTACGAGACTTTTGATTCCTTATGAATTTGCTATTTTATTAATAAATATTATTCAAGCTAATGACATAAGTTTGATTTAACGCCTGCCTTCATTATAATGTATATTTTCTATTCAATTCTGATATTTATTAAAAAGATTATCTGTTGAAAGAAGTTAAGAACTGAGAATAATATCAAATATTCCAAGTCTCTTCGCTATTACAAGTAGCGAGTGTACCTACTATGCATACTCCTACTAGTATATGCTCGTAGTGTAAGTAGAGTGTGAACAGTCATTGTACAGATAACACGACTAGTTAAGATACGTTATGTATGAGAAGACAGTTTGGTAACTTTTTTTTTTTTTTTTAATCTAAATTTAATTTGGGGTTTTTATCCATGAGGATACGTCAACCCCGTTTGGTAACTTTACTCGCATTCAGTTATCTGTCAACTTGTGTGCGTCACCCGTCGTGAAGTTAAACTAACGCACACACAGACACGTGCACGATCATTCAGTACGTCAGTATCTCAAACGTTACCACATACAAATGAGTAATACGTATACAAATAAATACAATATCTAACTAGCAGACACTTATTGAACCTAATACTGCACAATGGAACATGCAATATTTAACAATAACAGCAATCTTTACTGTAACAAGTAGTATTAACGAGGCTAACACCTCGCACATCATATCCTTAGATAAGTTGAAAACTCTTGTCCTTATACATGTATGGTAGAAAGCTTTGCACAATCTATCATTTAGTTAAGTCGATGACACCATACATAAGCTGATATAACGCTACGGGTGTGAGTGAGCCGCACTAGACGACGTAGTTATGGTCGAACGCGCCGCGGTAACATACACGCTTATCTGTGAAGGAGCACGCGTACTGCTTGTAATGTTACTCTACGCACTCTACGACACTACTCGTATATAGCGTATTTGTTTGTATAGTTCTACCATAAACATGAGTATAAAAGACTCCTAGATTTTTAGTACCTAATGAAGTTTACATGGTATATTTTATTCAATGTTATTACATTTTGAGCAAAATTGGGATGTTCACAATTTCGTATTTGGAGAAAGACTTTGAAGTAATGTAGGTTTCACAATAAATATACGATCGAAGGGGACATATAAAGTTAGTGTGTGCACTGTAGGTCCCATAAAGGCGACTGCGTTGAGTTGGCGTGCACAAGTTACTTCATGCCGTCCTTGTAAAGCTGGATTAAGTTGTTAAGTACTGAGCTCTGATATACAAAATACTATTGACTTGTTCTCAACTTATGTCCCTATAAGGAAATTACACCCTAGATCTAAAGTGGAAGAATAACACACTTTCGCGGATTTTATTGCATAAATCATTATTATTCGCATACCTCGTACAATAAAGGCGTTTATGCACATACGCAATTTTTTTTTTATTTCGCATATTGATGTAAAATACTTCGACTCATGTTCCATATTTTTTTCGTAATTTTCCTTACAAAAGCCATAAAAATATCTCAAAAAAACACAAAAGCTACTTCCTTAAGGAATATCATAATTAACTGGCAAAAAAAACGTAAATATAGTTGCACGATGCATAATTTATTTAAACCATTAACAATAAGTACGTAACCGCAATCAAGTCTTTATTGCTCCAGTCAAATTAAAAGATGTGCACTCGTAAGTTACTTACTCCTTTATTGCACGGTATATTTTCGAATATATTTTTCGTAAGTTCACATAAGCGTCACTGTTAAACCTATTTTTAAAAATATGTGTACTCAATCCTTGATAATTTTATAGATTATTACACAAGTCACTCACTACTTCAAGCAGGATACCTATATTATCGATAACAATTCTTATTCATACTTACAGAAAAATGTAAGTGTTATAGTTCAAACGTAAGTATGTTTACGTATGCATAGACAGCGTGTGGATATAAGTGTGTAGGGATGCGCGGGCGCAGGGAGCTGAATGTATTGGCATGTAACTACTATTAGCACTTTTGTGTTTTATTTGAACAGCCTTGCTATATGTTGTGTTACAGTCATGCCAGAATTGAATGGGTCGGCATTACCTATTGTCGCAACTCACAAGCGAGAATGTTGATTTAATGATGTTATGTGTTGAATTACAGTCGTGCCAGAAATGGATGGGTTGGCATTACCTATTGTGGCAGCTCACAAGCAAGAATGTTGATTTAATGATGTTATGTGTTGAATTACAGTCGTGCCAGAAATGGATGGGTTGGCATTACCTATTGTGGCAGCTCACAAGCAAGAATGTTGGTTTAATGATGTTATGTGTTGAATTACAGTCGTGCCAGAAATGGATGGGTTGGCATTACCTATTGTGGCAGCTCACAAGCAAGAATGTTGATTTAATGATGTTATGTGTTGAATTACAGTCGTGCCAGAAATGGATGGGTTGGCATTACCTATTGTGGCAGCTCACAAGCAAGAATGTTGATTTAATGATGTTATGTGTTGAATTACAGTCGTGCCAGAAATGGATGGGTTGGCATTACCTATTGTGGCAGCTCACAAGCAAGAATGTTGGTTTAATGATGTTATGTGTTGAATTACAGTCGTGCCAGAAATGGATGGGTTGGCATACCTATTGTTGCAGCTCACAAGCGAGAATGTTGGTTTAATGATGTTATGTGTTGAGTTACAGTCGTGCCAGAAATGGATGGGTTGGCATTACCTATTGTGGCAGCTCACAAGCAAGAATGTTGATTTAATGATGTTATGTGTTGAATTACAGTCGTGCCAGAAATGGATGGGTTGGCATTACCTATTGTGGCAGCTCACAAGCAAGAATGTTGATTTAATGATGTTATGTGTTGAATTACAGTCGTGCCAGAAATGGATGGGTTGGCATTACCTATTGTGGCAGCTCACAAGCAAGAATGTTGGTTTAATGATGTTATGTGTTGAATTACAGTCGTGCCAGAAATGGATGGGTTGGCATACCTATTGTTGCAGCTCACAAGCGAGAATGTTGGATAAGATAAGATAAGATAAGATCTTTATTTTGTAAAAACATGTGTATACAATACAAAAGCTTGCATGCATGGTGGTAGGTACATTAATTGTGAGTGGCAGCATGTTTAACCAATTATGGCATACAAAGCAGATGAAAATCAAATTAATAAAAGAAGGTATATAAAACAAATATTGATAAAAAATAATTACTTAATCAGGAAATATTAGAATTTAAATATACAGACATTAAAGTATAGATAGACCACCATTAAAATTACTTTATTAATAATTAATTAATCAACCGACCATTATTTTATCAATAATATGAATGCATTACCAACATAATAGTATAAATGTCAAAATGGTCAAGTGGAATCTGTCAGGAATTCATTTATTTTATAGAAGCATTTATCAATTAAATATTTTTTCAATTGAGTTTTAAATTGATTGGTATTAAGTTGTTTTATTTGTTTAGGTAGTTTATTAAATATAGTAGGAGCCATGCAAAAAATACTTTTGTGCATTAGGGCCGTGCGAGATTTAACTGCACATAGGCGATCGTTATCTCTCCTGTTGCGGATGACTACGTCAGACAATTTATTAAATAAATGAGGATTTGTTTTGACAAAAACTGCAACCTCATAAATGTAGAGCGATGGTACAGTTAGTATTTTATATTTAATGAAATATTGTTTACAGCTATCCATTTTGTCAAGTCTAAACATGGCTCTAATGCATCGCTTTTGAGATCTGAATATAACCTCCCTGTCTGTAGAATTGCCCCAAAATACTATTCCGAATCTCAATATAGATGACACCATACCATGGTAAGCGTCAATGAGAGCATTGATATTTACAACACGGGCAAGCCTATATAAAGCAAAAACACAGCTATTAACCCTTTTGGACAACTGAGCTATATGGTGTTTCCAATTAAGTTTTGAATCGATAGTCACGCCAAGAAATTTAATAGAGTCTACAGCCACAATTTCGGTTCCTCTATAATTAAGGTTAACACTTTGCATAGGTTTCCGCTGACTAAAAAACATTGCTTTGCATTTTTTTCTAAATTTATCCGCAAGTTATTGACATTCATCCACGTTACAATTGACGTGATAGTTTCATTAATGTCTTTTTCGTGGGAAATATAATTGTTGGCAGTGGAGTGTACAGTCACAGTGCTATTATCTGCGAATAACGCCATCGGGAATTTAGTGGCTAATGGCAGGTCTATTTATGTATAGTATGAACAGCAGTGGACCCAAAACACTACCTTGCGGAACACCGTAAGTAACTGAACGCAAATCCGAACGGTAAGCTACTTCTCTTTTTGTTGTGCCACTGACGCTTGTTATTTCAGTGTATTGCTGGCGATTATTTAAGTAGCTTTCTATTAACTTCAAAACATTCCCCCTAATACCGTATGTGTCCAATTTTGAAATCAAGATCTTATGATTAACATAGTCGAAGGCTTGGGTCATATCGCAGTAGATGGCACAAACTGGAATCCTATTATCAACCCTAGTAATAACATTATTCAAAAAATCATAAATAGCCATATTGATTGATTTACCTTTACGAAATCCTTTTTGTACTTCTGTCAGTATATTGACTTTATCTAGGTATTTATAGATCTCTCCGTAAATATATTTTTCAAAAATTTTTGAAATTATCGAGATAAGGGAAATTGGCCTATAACAGTCCATGTGAAGATGATTACCTCGTTTAAAGATTGGTTTGACAACGGCAATTTTTAATCTTTCCGGGTATACACCCTCATTTATACACATATTAATTAAATGGCTTAAAGGTTCACTTAAGGAAAGTGCTACGAGTTTTACTATTTTAGTCGCAACGCCGTCGTGCCCAACGCTGTCACAATTTTTTAAAGATTTTATTATGTTGAGTATGTCGCGAGGCGTGGCAGGAGCCATGAACATTGAATTTGATTTCTTTGCAACATTATACGTTATAAACTCGTTACAACACTGGATAGGTTTAATTTTGTCAATGAAAAAGTTATTGAACGCATTAGCAATAGTTTTAGGATTAGATTCAGTTTTATCTTGTGTGATTATTGAGGATATTGTATTTTTGGGAATGTTTAATTTTGATTCGTTAACAATAGACCACGTTGACTTTGATTTGTTTGTCGAGTTTGCGATTTTATAGTTGTTTTGAGCGCGTTGTGTTAATTTTATTATTTTTTTGAACAATTTGTTATAGTTCTGGAGATTAATTTTATTTGATTCATTTCTGTTGTGCCTGTAAGTCCATAGAAGTTTTCTCTTATTTTTGCTACATCTTATGATCCCCCTAGTTATCCACTGAGGTTTTCTGTTTGTTTGTATTTTTACATATTTTTTAGGGAAACAAGATTCATATATTAAATAAAACATATCCGAGAACGCATTAAAGGCTTCATTTGAGTGATTAGTTTCATAGATTTCAGAAAAGGATAGGCTTTCTATATGGTTCCGGAATTTAATAATATTTTCTTCACTGTAATCACGTCTTTCTACAAACCAATGACCTATCAAGCAGGTTGTTTTGGCTTGAAATTTTAGTATCTGCGAGGTATGGTCAGATAAACCTAATTCAATGACTTCTGATTTACAATTAGCTTTAAAATTATGCGCGAAATTATCTATACAACTACCACTTGACAATCTGGTAGGAATTTTTATTTCCATTTTTAAGTTAAAGTTTAGTAATAGACATTCGAGGTCAAGGGAAGTATTATTATTTTTAAGCAAATCAATATTAAAGTCACCTGCAACTATGACATTTCCACTATTATGTTTTACTAATGATTGCAAGACAGTTTCAAACCGTTCAAAAAACATACTTAGATTATTATAATTTGGTACTCTATAAATACATACAATAATGGTCTTATAACCTATTAGCTCAAGAGCACAACATTCAAAGACTCCCTCAACCGAGAGTTTAGCTATGTCAGTTAACTCCGTGCAGAGGTAACCTTTCTTCACAAGGATACAGACTCCTCCTCTTTTTGATGTTTTGCGACTGAAACACGCTCGAATGGAGAAATTGGGTACAAACAAGTGGTGCTCTGTTCCGGTCATCATAAAATGTTCAGATATGCAAATTATATCAATTTCCTTCTTCTTGTCTTTCAGTTCTTCAATACAAATTGCCAGTTCCTCTTGTTTGTTCAAAAGGCCAGCAATGTTCTGATGTAGTAATGACAGGTGCTTATGACAGAAAAAATTTGTTTTCGCTATGCTCATCCAAGTGTTCATGCGGTTGTTTCTTCGGCGTCTCTTGTCTCGTGTTTTCATCAAGGTTGGATAGTGTGTCGTTTTGAGTGTTGTTCATGTTTACCAATTTTATATAAGTCACAAGTTCATTAATATCATAAAGAATTGTTTGCATCGCATTATTATTAATTATTCCTGTCTTGTATGTGAACATTTTGCTGTCATAAGTCAGGTTTTTATTAGATTCGAGGAAGTAAGCATGTTCATGTGTTATAACATCCAGGTATAGTAGATTGTTAAAGTTTTGTACCCTCCAATTGTACATGTTTGAGACATTTGTACATTTATAAGTAGGGGTGCAGAGTATCACGTTAGTGTGCTTTACTTTCTGGAGTAGTTGACGTACATTAGCTATAAGGGTAAAATAATCCTTGGTTGTTTCAAAATCCGTCTCTCCAATCAGTACAATGCAAAAATCCTGCATAGTAAATGTCTTCAATTTCAACTCTATATTAGTTAACATTGCTTTAAGTCCACTGTTCGGTGTGATATAATGGCATAATTCGGTATAGTTGTTAAGGGTATACTCAGAGATGTTGCGTATTTTATTTCGTTTATTTTCACTAAGAATACAGATTTTACTTGGTTTTTGAGATTGTAAAGCGTTGTAGTTGCTTATAGCTGATGAAGTTGCAGGAATTTTTATTTGCGATTTGAATGGTAGGCTATCGAGAGAATTATAGCTTAAGTTAGTCTGAGTTTTCTTATCGCATCTTTCAGAGATTGTCCGAACTTTAACGTGTTCTTTGCAGGTAATTGTTGATTTTTCAAAAAATTCAGTAGGCGAAGCTTGCGCTAGTAGCTCTGTAGAGTTTATGCTGGTCTGTGGTGTTTTTCTTTTTTTACGTCCCGAACCTGGAGTGCATTTTCTTACAGGAGTCGAACATATTTTCTTATATGTGTCTAACGTTTGTAACGCATTTTGTAGATCAGTTTTCAATTGCATATTTTCGCAATTTAGGTTTTCTATTTCAAGATGGGCACTCATTAATTGGTTGGTTAGACACTTAATTTCATCATTTAGTTCAGAGTTGGTGAAGTAGTTGTCGCGAGAGCAATCAGGTATGCTCATCATAGTAGTATCAAATGTTAGCGATTTTCGCTCAATGTGGTGTCTATATTGTTAGGTATGTCGTGCAAGGAAATAGACCTTCGGGGTTTCCGTTGGGTTATATTGTAGATTTCTTGTTCATCGTTATTCAGTTTTGGTGGAATTTAAAAGAGAGAAGAAATGAGTAAAACCAAAGAAAAAAAAAAAAATAGCTTAGTTGCGTCGACGAGAATATCATCCAGTCGTCGAGAATATCAGCCGGTTAAGATGTGATGTCGAGAGTTTCTGCTGCTAATAGTTACGTCGTCGAGAATATCAGCCACTCTAGTCTATTGTTCAGAATTTTGTGCTGGTAACCCACACTCGACAGTGTCAGCCTATGTACCAATCAGCTGTTTCTTACAGGTTATGTTTCGGCAAATAGAAAGTTATTTCCTTTTAGTTAAAGATTGTGAATTGTATATTTAAATAAAATAATCGTTAATTTAGTCTCTCACCGAAATGAAAATGATGTTATCGTGTAGTTTACTGGGTCTTTTCTGGTGTGCTATAGCCGTAACGCTCAGCAAGTTGCTTTTCCAAATATCCACAGTTATTTCGGTGAAGTAATGTGAAGTGTAGCAGTGAAATTATAATAATTTAGGCAGAACTATCACTGGTAAGTGTTTCTTGTTTACTTTCAAAACCGGAAGTTTAATGATGTTACGAGTTTGTGTTGAATTACAGTCGTGCCAGAAATGGATGGGTTGGCATTACCTATTGTTGCAGCTCACAAGCGAGAATGTTGGTTTAATGATGTTATGTGTTGAATTACAGTCGTGCCAGAATTGGATGGTTTGGCATGTAATGTAGCATTTCACTACATTTTATTGTCGCTGGCAAGCATTGAAGTTAGTTTTGCGAGAATTGGATAGGTTCGCAGGCTAACATGTTATCATCATAACAGCCCATTAATGTCTCACTGCAGGGACGGGCCTCCTCCAGTGACGGAGGGGTACTTGGCCTACTAATACCACGCTGGCCAGACGAATTAGTATAGGGTTTAATTTCAAGTTTTCCTTCTTTTTATTACGTAAAGATAATATTCACGGATAGTCCATTAGTCGGTTTTTACGACACCCATGGGATGAGATGGGGTGGTGACACACTGTATTATTACTCCGTCATCATACGGAGAAGGTGGTGTTATAGTTGTGTTATAATCGTGCTAGAATTGAATAGGTTGGCGTGTATTGTAGCATTACACTAGCAATAATTATGGTTTGGTTGGTTTAATGATGTTATGAATGTGTTGTGTTATAGTCGTGCCTGAATTGGATGGGTTGGCATGTAATGTAGCATTTCACTACATTTTATTGTCGCTGGCAAGCATTGGAGTTAGTTTTGCGAGAATTGGATGGGTTCGCAAGCTAATATCTGATGGTGTTATGTGTTTTGTTATAATCGTGCTAAAGTTGGATAGGTAGGCGTGTATAGTAGCATTTCACTAACAAAAATTATGGTTAGGTTGACCAATCTTGCTAAAACTGGATGGGCTAACAAGCTAATGACTATGTTTTTCTTTGTCTAAGAATTGTATTGGTATACAACAATATTAGTGCATTTATAATCATTATGAGTTTTTAGAGATATCAAATGATATTTTTGTTAGATTATTGTTATACATATATTGTATATATATGATTTAGTGCTCCCATATCTCTCCGAAACCTTTTTTTATTTAAAAGGTACATTTATGCCAATTTGTTTGGAGTATATCATATTATGGCAACCACAGCTTCGAATGGTAGCACGAATCCGAGAGTTTAAATTTTTAATGACTCTGCTGCTGCATATAACCGGTTAAATCTGAGCGACGTTCTGGGTTATGCTGGCTTTCAGGACAATAGTCGATTGAGGCTAATAAGCGACTTTAGAAAACCCCACAAGAAAAAAACATGTAGAATTAAATCACGCTACCTTGGTACCATTAACTTTGAGCTAAAACTCTGGGCAAGTGTAAGGTTAAGTTCCACCTGGGTTCGTGTATGGGGCCATACACGAAGTCAGGATGAAAGTGTAAGGTTTATATTTTTATTCGGCAAATGTCGGGTATTTTGATAATCAATTTACTCTAAAAGGCGTAATGAACGGCAGGACAGAGCCTTTCTTGTCTGAGTATATTGTGTGTATATTTCCAAATTATGTACATTGTGAGCTTGCAAGTATATGAGACTAAATAAATATATATTGTACAATAAGAGGAATTTAATCAGACGACCTAAGGACGGCGGGAAGCCGATAGATGATGGAGACGCAGGACCGCACAAGGTGGCAATATTTGGTGGAGCCCTATATCTAGCAGTGGACGTCAATTGGCTGATACGATGATGATGATGATGAAGAGGAGTTTGATAACATTTCTAACTTTCATAGATGGAAAAAATTGCTATAGTTAGCAAAATAAGTACAAAATCAAGAATTATTAAAAAATATTTATCATCTCGTTTTATTCCTGCAATTTATTACCTAAATCTTTTTGAAATATTGTACATTAGTTAAAAAATCATAACGAATTAGATACCCACAATTCTTTAATTAAAATGTAAAGTTTTTTTTTTGTTATTATGAAAATATAAGAAAATATGTATTACTCTGTAAAATATTCCTTCGTGCAATAAATAAGTGTGTCACATACAATATAAAATCTTAATAAATTATCACTGCAATATACACTTACGTAAACTTACTTATTATTTATTATTTAAAAAAAACGTGCAATATGTACTTAAAACTACATGCTCCGAGGTTATATCACGATGAAAAACAAGCAATAAAAGCGTTTGTATACATACGATCCATGTTTTGTTTATAACCGAACAGCAAAAAAGGTGTATGTTTATTTACCAACAGTTACTTAAGGATAAGCCTAATACAATAAATAGGTAATTGTTAATTTTCCCTGTAGTATAAAAACAATAAATCTATCTATAATTTCAGTAAATACATATTAAAGAGCTCATTTAGAGGCTTCTTATGATATATGATACAAAGTACTATCATTATTAGTTCAGGCAATATTCAAGAAACAATCTGTTTTTTGGCTCTCCTGTAAAGTTGATGTTTTCCAGATACGCCTTTGTTGTCCGAGGTATGCGTATTGATGAACATCTGATGTCAGAAGACATGTTTATATAGACTGTACCGGCCGAGAAATAATATTGATTAATCTTAATACAGAATAACTACACTACTGACAAAAAATGTTAAGTACTAAAAGCTATTTTACAATAAACTATTCTCTATTCTACGACATAATTGTTTCTTATAAACATGATTACAGTTTCTTACATTATGCTATAATGGTATAACATGGTAGACACGTCCTGTCATAACCTTCACAAACATGTTACAAGAAACATGTAGGACACGCCGCCATGTTAAGGCTTCACACATAATCCTTATAAAAAGAGGTCGTGTTGTGGCTCACTCAGTGTAATGCTAGTTTTTGTTTATGAGCAAAGCCTCTCAGACTACATGTAAATGTTACTTTGTGAATATCTCTCTAAGTCACTCTCGGCCTCTTGAGAGATAAGATAAGTGCCCTCTATCGTTCACATGTGACGAGGTACCCGGCTCATACGATATGAACTTATTATTTCTATCTGTTAACATTGTTTACCATACTATGATATGGACGTGTAATTTGTAGACACACATTATTTTACCATAACACTAATTTATAATAATTTTTTATCAACATATTATATTATTATGTTCTCTTTATAGCTTTTAATGTTATATTTATATATTCAGCGAAATTTTGTAATTATTGAGTGTAGTTTTATTTATCACCATAACTGAGCCTCTTAATGTCCGAATGTATTGTCGGATCTATTACTACTAGACTAAGTATTACGTCAAAAAAAAGAATTAAGTTTTTTGCTTTAGCGAAAAAAATAATATGTCATAAGAATGTCACTATAAGTAAAAGTATACGACATAGAGTATTATAAGTAGTAGATATAAAGTATAGTAGTTAGGATCATTAGCGCTGCGTGTGTGTGTGAGAGTATCAAACGGCGCCTTTTGTACAAAGTTGAAGTTAGAGACAGTTACAAAGTAGTGTCGCATCGCTAGATGTTCTCTTTTTAGCGCAAAGTCTTTACGACTAGTTCCTAGTTCACCTGGACAAATAGATCGCTTTTATTTCTTTAGAAACAAGACTTAGAAGTCGCTCCACAATGTTAGTTGAGACGGAGGGTATTACCGGCATCAGACAGATTTACACACCCTCCCTGTCCTCCTACACTACGTCGATAGAGTGTTTTATGTTACATTTTATACAACTTTATTAAGTTGTACTTTTATTTTAGTATTTTTATTTGAGTATGCACATCATGAGCATGGTAGACAAGTGCTATATAATATAGTATTTTATACCCTCTATAGCAAATAATCTTTAATATAATGTATCTATTAATATTTTGTGTAAATGTAATGTAGTCATTAATGTATCGGTTGCGGTAAATGTTGAGCGAGTATTTAAAATAGTTCTAGTATTAGTTATGAAGGGTTGGTGTAATTTAAATAACTAAATTGGTTATCTAGGCGCCATGAATAGTTAATGCGCTATCATCGCCGACATACCTACACTACACGTACCTACAGTACTGAGCGCGCGTACCCCGGGACTATTAAAATACAATTATATCGACGAGTTTGTAGCTTTGATATATGTAGTTTGTTCTTTATTCTGATGCTGGTGATTGAATGTTATTTACTGATGTTGGTACGAGTATAGTACGAAGTAAAGTCAGATGTGTGTAACTTGGTGATTAGACCAGGTTATACATAAAGATACTTTGAATCTGTTACTTTTTCGATACAAACAAAACTAAGAAATAATATGAAACAAGCTTCAATGTGACAGTAATTTTTTTCCGCGTGGTCCTTAATTTTCCTTTCTCATTTCTTTTCCCATAGGAGCGGTAATTGTCTCCTTCAACCATTAAAGAAAAGTCACGAAAGTTCGCTCAAAACGTTCCTCCGAGAGATAAATATTACTAAAGTAAATATTGTTTTACTGACAGTTAATGTTCTACTCACTTCTTATTATTATGTAGTAGGTATTATTATGTAGCGGACTGTGATCGACCAGCACATATTATTATATTAAGTAAACTGAATTAATTTAACGTATAAGCTTAATGTATGATATGGACGACCTCAAAAAGGTCGCTGGGTCGGAATGCATGCGGAAGCGGAGGAGTGATTTTATCGCCAAGGCCTAATTCATCAGCGATAAAAATCTAATTGATTGATTGAAGCACTGAGTGACATAATAAGTACTGCATGAGTAATTAATTTACCACAAATAACATAAGAAATTTGGTAGTCCCTTTCGATCGTCCGAAAATCATTATACCTAACACGTTTATTATAATCATCACTTTCCATAATGTTAGCGTATACGAAATCGTTTATTGTTACCTAATCGTCTTTACTTATAATACATACTTGTGTGTCATAAAATGGGGTTCTATATAATTAAGACAAAAGTCAGAAACAGTTGGTTAGGTTAGGTTAGTACGGTGACTACAAGGCCAGAAACACTTTTCTTTATGTAAAACTGGAATATAGTAATTATGTTTTTTTTAGAATTATAGATTGTGATGTTTAAAGCAAATAAAATTAGGTCATGTTATATTTATAGATTTAGGTTTTCGGACAAGTGATATTATAAGACATAAATTTAGGGCTAGATATTATTCGGACACATGATGATTCGGACATAAAATGTTATGATACCTTAGTTTATGGATAAAAAATTATGAGATAAAATAAAGGACCAAGAAATTTGCTTGACAGTCAGTTGTCAAGTCTCTGCCGAAGAGAACCGTAGAGAGAGGTCCGCAGTAGATTGTGTTCACGAGCCGTCAATAATCTGATTGTGAGAGCGCACTTACTGACGCCTGCACACTGAGCACTGTGAGACAAGTCACTGCGATCTTATTGATACCTTTAAAGTATCAAGAAATTATAGAATAACTTCCTTCTACAAGTATATATCCATGTGTTAGTGCGTCTGCACATTACTTTGTTAGCATAATCATGCTAAACGGCTAAAGGTGCAAGGATAATACTTAGCACTATGATAGGTATCAGTACGGAGATGGTTCTAAGGCAAGTCCAGTACCGTAAGGGGTATAACCTTTTATAGACCAAAAGTCGGTAATATTCGTTCCGGCATGTTGACCACCTAACACTTGGGCATATATTTAGCTTCCCAAACGGTTGCGTTTTTGTGTTCGGGGTCAGTCAGTGTACATCCAGCAAAGTGATGGCGACGGAGTGAAGCCATTACACGACTACCAGCTGAGTTGTCTTCATACCTTGACTGTATACATGGCTTCCATCAGGTACGTTAGTTATAAAAAGGACAGGTTATAAATAGTAATAAAACAATGAGTAGTATCAACGCTGTAAACAATGTTCACGTGGTGTGGTTACGTATCGTCCTCTTCTAGTGTAATGTATGTACTTGTGTACAGTGTCCGCGCCGCCGACACGCGCCGCATACTCGATGAGACACACACACACACGGTGGGGTAGACAAGCAGCTGACCAGACACAACGTGCCCGGTACTGATAAGGTAGAGAGCTATAAATTAACCTCATGAAGGTGCGTATCACTCACAACACACGTGAGGGCGCACGCCTCTCCTAGCACGCTTACAAACATAGATAAGCCATGCCTCGTGATGTGCTTTTGTAATTAATTACAACATACATAATATTATAATACACTGCACCGCAAAGTAAGCGGGTCACTAACAAAAACCTTCATAACTTTCTAAATATAGAAGCTAGCTCTATGAAAGCTCAATGTTGAAGATAAAGACTAATCTTGTTTGTAATAAAAATTGAACTCAATAGTCGAATTAGATAGATACTTCAAGTCTAATTGGAAAACAATATTTACGAATTTAACTATGTTTACTTTCACATATTTCAGGATGCGTGAAACCTTAATTCCCTGTTGACGGTTTAATAAGCCGTCCGTGGAGCCTATGAAGACTTTTACTAAGTTTATGTTAAAATTATTATAACGACCGCTGTTGCGTATTGGTAAATGTGTTATGAGTATTAGTACTTAATTGATTGCTAGGCTAAGGTCGCACAAAATATTTGAGTGCTTTTCTAAGTTATTATTTTTAAATTATGTTCACAGAAAGTATGAACGAATGAAACAAAAATTTTTTAGGGGTTTTATTACCTACCGTCACTGTGTCGATTTCTCTCCCACCTATAGACCACTCGCCGTGAAGTCTTATCACTTCGTATCTTCCGGTGCGTGATAGCTGGGTCATATTTTATTTTTGGCAAAGATGGTACACAGTGGTAACGGTGATTGAGAAAGAAAATTGTTTAAATAAATTAGTTTTTAATACACGTAGAAACTGTGACAACATGAGCTTTAGTACATTATACGTATCATGATTTACTTATATAAACGTCATACAACCGCGTCGTCCATAAGATCAGAGATAAGTTTGAATGACGTCATCGTATCACAATGATACATATAAGTCGCAAGCTTTGTCTCAGTACGACAAGACTTATGTAATAAATAATGAATATAAAAATATAATACAAATGTTGCGAGAGCACGATGTCGTCGTAAACAACTAGTTATATTGGTTACTTGTAGAACACGAGAGATACAATCTGTCCCTCGATGTTTAGTGTAATAGTTACTACACTGTGGACCACTGTCCTCTACGCTCTGAGTCACTGTGCGAGTAGAACGTGCCGCGACACAGCTCACTATTATCTGATACTGACATACATGTGTAAAGCGGTGCTATCATTCGGTGATGTTTAATAATAGTAGCAAGCCCATGAGGCTCATGAGGCGCCGTATATTTGTGAATTACGAGAGTCATCGAATGTGTACAGTATTTGTTGATCGAATCTGAAATATCCGTTGGATACCCAGGATGAGCCTAGCGCTAAGGAGGAGGCCCTGGCCAGGATATATAGGACAGAATGTTGCTGGAAAGGGCTGCGGACTGGTCAATGCAGAGTATGTAGACCTATCACGCGGTAGGATTGTGATTCTGGTAAGAAAAACTTTTATTTTTTGGACTACATAAACACATAACTTTATTTGTAGTGCCTGGAGGTATCCTCTGCCCTGACGGCCGACGACGGAGGACCAAAACTAAATACATAAGTGCTGGAGACTAAGTAAATTAAGACGCTACTTTGAAAATTTTCGAGTTGAATTCGGCCGTGGCCAGAGGGGCGCGCCCCTCGGCGCGCGAATGAGACGGATATACTCTCGCTCACGCGCCGCCGCGCCGTGTGCGCCGTCGTCGTCCCGCCGGCCCTCAAGGACACGTTATCGCTCTGTGCTATAGTACAAATATATACAGTATTTCAACTTCATAGAAACGGACGAAACGTGAGTTTATACCTACACGCTCACGATCGCGGAGGGAACAGTCGCTACTGTGCCGCAGTAACGAGCGGACTGTGTGTTATAATTTGAAACTAATTATATTATTCATATGTCAATTTCAAACAAACATGGCTGATATAAATACCTACCTTACTAAATGACTTAGGTATTTAATATTATAATATAGTATTTTGTGTATATCACGAAAACGGTTTGTTGTACTTAGGTCAATAATAATGAATATTTAGCCCCTCTTTATGTAATCCCCCATGCGTGTCTTTCACTTTGATCTAGGTAAATTTAAGCAATGACATCGATGTCTTTTTTTGAATGGATTGGTCACCCATCCATAAAGTGACCTCGATGCCTTTATTTTGACATTAAATAGATCTAATAGACCTGTTTAAAGTTTGGTTTTGGTTATCGATAAATTCAATTTCAAACAAACATGGCCAATATAATAAATACAGCACCCGGCCGTAAATATTACACATCGACTTTTTCTCTGACTCTCTACGAAGCCGAAATTGACCGATTGTATTTTTCTATAGGTTGATATGCAATATAAACGGCTAGAAGCTTGTATTCGAGCCCGCGACCTCGTGCACGCAAGCCACTACCGCGACCGCGCCGCGCTGCCCGCGCCACTGAGGCCGTTTCAATTACGTGATCTTGACGAAAACGGTTATAAAACTTATAACACTTGAGCATATTATAGTCTAAAATCGCTTATATAAACAAACGCTTGCATTACCAAAGGGTCAACAGTAACTAGGTACTTAGTTGAGTTAAAATAAAGTAACTATATAAAGTTAAATTTTACGATACAATGTTATCGAAATAACTATTATAAAATAATACTATTATTTACTTATAAAAGAGAACAAAGTATTAATAAAAACTTAGGTATAAATATTTTAAACCTAACCTATATATTTTACCTACGATATAAAATTACGCGATAAAATTTAGTACGAACGGTGAGTCGACATGCACAGGTCCGGCGTCGAAGAGGGCCATCGCCCGACTGATTCGTCGACCGTATTCATTCTGTATCGATCGTTAACTAATCGGTATAAGGTCTAAAATTACGATGCGCCCGCAACGATCCAGAGCGCTTTGATATAGCTAAAATCTTATTTTCTTAATTAAACATTATAGGTTGTAGTTATGTAAATGATATTCTACAGTAAGACTAATATTGATGTTACGAATGTATTTGAGTAATTCCTAAGCATAATGATAGTGTACTTTCCGTGATATATGTAAAAAGCTGTTTTTTTAGAGGTGTTTTCAAAATTAAATATGATCGAGCCAAAATCCAGCTATCGCGTTTTCGTAATTACAAAAAGCTAGTAAAAGGTATCAATTTACCTATATCAAAATTCTAGCTTTATTGGTCTTTTCATATTCCTGTAGTAGTTGATGAAAGATAGTGCATTTTGTCAATGTATCCCCTTAATCAAATCAAATTTTGATTTCATGAATATTGCGCAATAGAACAATACACGAGACCAAAATATCCTCGTTACTTTTAACAAACGTACGAAGAACACACGTTGTAAACGTTGATAAATTAATATAATGCTAATTTGTAAAACAGTTTGTTATTTCCTTCACTTATTTGTGTTCTAAATAATTTATTAGAGTCGTCTCTCTGAATCGTCAGATTATACAAAATGCAATTAGAGTTGAGTTATACTGTCGAACAACTAATGTTTCTGTAGAAAAAGCTAACGTTCAGTCTGACGTTAGTTCTCATATTAATACAACTATTGTTTGTGCTCAAACTCAATTAAAACTTGTGAACAGTGTTCAGGCAATTATAGTAAAGGCCGCTGACTGCTCGACACCTACTTGAGTGTCATGATGCGAGGAGACCCGCGGGGAGGGATGCGTGTGCGGGGTGAGAGGGGGGGGGGGGGGCGTTAACATAGTCGCGAGGTGCTCAAGCGGAACTGTTGTTTCGTACGCTCTAAAGTACAACTCAACGCCTAGCTTCAAAAAACTTTACCTAACTAATGTAAAACTAGGCCTTACATGCTCAAGTTATGTATTGAATAGATGAAGGTTATCGCTATAAGCTGATATCATCTGTACTGAGACATTCTGTCAGCTACGTGTCTGGTAAGGTTTTGTATTATAATTAAGTAGTCCCACAGCTGACATCTGATTTCTGTGCGTAGTTCCATACAGGCTAGACGGATTGGTTTCTCGCTCTTTTGTTATTTGTTTGAAATGGGCTTGTGACACCATTACCGTCATCGCAAGACGTGTATAGTGCATAGTGTAGTGCAACTGTGTCTGTTAGTAGAACTAATATTACAGTTCTGTATGAAAGCGTTATGTCTGCGAGAGCGCGGGGCTCTCGTCTCCGACACAGAATCTCAATTAGTCGAGAGATTTGAACAAAAGGCTTCAGCCTTAGAATGGCACCGGAACAAATCATTTCAGATGTCTGCTTACATACAATAGAGGATTGCGATAATAATTGAATTTAAATATTTTACTATAATGTCTGTGAATAAAAGGGAACTAGCTTATTATGAAATCTTACACTTATATACCAATAGCTGATCCACTTCGTTGGGCGGCGAAATAAACGCGTCCCTTTTTTAAACATATTTCATTACTGCTCCACTCCTATTAGTCATAGCGTGATACAATATAGCCTATGACACTTCGCGATAAATGGACTATTCAACACAGAAATAATTTTTAAAATCGGTTCCTTAGATCCAGAGGTATAGAATTATATCTTACTCTTGCTTGATGTACTTAAATTAAGCACTACTGCGTAATCATTAACCCCCTTACTCATAAACGCCTCTTAAATTTTAGTCAATTGATTAATTAGCTTAAACTTTTGATTAATTAGCTTAAACGTCGGTTTTCGTAATAAAAATCTCGCTAAACAGTGATTAAATTTAAGAGGCGTTTATGAGTAAGGGGGTTAATATGTAATTGTAAACAATCTACTACCAGCTAATAGAGAATTAGCAACAATAATTAACATTTGACAAACGTTTTGATGTATACAAATACAATCTCTGTTTCTGACTGAAAACGTATATTAGTTTAATTTGTTGTTCGTTTGTGTGTCTGTGTCAGTGGCACAATCAAACAAACTAAATGAGTACAAACGCAATTTGTTCTCTCTGCACTGACTGCACTGAGTGCACGCTCACAATGTTTAACTCTACGCTTTACTATTAACTAGACCATTTACATTATCATCATTAGCTAGAATAAACACGATTGTTGCCGGTACTACTTTGTTTTACTTGCTATTATCATAATATATCGACTAATACACTTTGGTCCATGTCAAGCTTGCTCAGAAACAAGCTGTACAACACGAGGCTCAAACACGCAACTAGTCGTGTATAGTTATATACTTATATAGTAATAAGAGGACAAGTTTCTCAATCGTGCGAACTTAGTAACAAAGGGCAGCTTAATTACATTAGCGAGTTTTTTCTCCGGCGCGGAGCAATCTATTGAACGTGACGGTTACACGTAAACCTGTTATGTTATTGTGTAGTTTAGTTATATTATGTAGTAAATACTCGTACATGACTATAATATAGTGCGTGGACAAACTAGTTAAATGTGTTAATAAGACAACTTGTATAGTTTTCGATAAAAGAGATACCCAAAATTATACTCAATCAGAATTATTTTAAGGTCTACAAATAAATGTCTTGATTTGGTTTCTAGATCTGTCCTTATATGTAGCAGTTCTTCTTAGGACTACTTCTTAGGAAACTAGGTAACCTCGAGGTTATTTTACATAAATAAACAACAATGATGAACCGCGTCGAGCGGACAATATTTAATTCGGATATATAATAGTACGCAGCACCGCGTTATGTTACTGAAAGTACCGAAATATTTAATGCCTAGGTCACATACATGCACAGGCATACAACCACAGCTAATGTACGAGAAATACATTATAACGGTTTTTATCTGTTATGTTCACACGATGTATCCTTAACGTCGCGTTATTTATCATAACTCGTTCAGTAGCGGCACTTATCACTACATTCGTTCACTCCTCACTAACTTTTATAGTGCCAAATAATGATGAAAAGTGTCTGCATAGTATGTTACTGTACCATGTGTCATAAAATTGTCACACACACACACACACACTCACTCTCACATAGTGAACGTACACAACAAAATAACTTATATTCTCTACATAAAAGCCTGTTAGTATTCTAAATGTTGTTAGACAAATACGTTACTGTTCAATCACTTTAATATGTTAAACATTAACAAAATTATCTAAATTTTACTTTAGTCCCACTATAAAGCGTGGCCTCCTTTAGTTATATTGGCTAAGTTAGCCACTATATTTGCTTTTACTGACCAACAAATCAGAAACAAAGAGTCCGTCCTGTGATCATCTCAAAAAACAAAGTATTTCACGACACTATACCTCGTTCTATTTAAATAATGTAACCAGTCACTTTAGACCTCTCACCTGCTAATATATAGTTTAAAATCGACGGTAACTAGAGGTCAACTAAGCTGGTCTTACAAATATCGGAGCAAGCAGAAAATCGCTCCACAGTTCCCTGATTGTGGGAGGATAAAATTTACTTTGTAAATATTGGATAGCGATGACCTCTACGACCTCTGCTTAATTGATTTTCCGATTTACCACTAGTAGGTATAACGTTCAGTTTTAATTGTTTTCACGTGAAGTAGGTGTTACTGTACTGCCGCCTAGTGCTGACTCATTAAGACACATTAGAGATACAACTTACTTATACATGTTCACTAAAGAGTTACTTTATTTTTTTTATTTTATTTTATTTATTCTTTTATTAACATATTAATTATTAAACATGATATACATCATAGACTTGAAGTTCCATAAATATATATAAGTACGACAATTTAGCAAAGTTACATACACAATCACAAAACACTTAAATTGACATTAGCTAATTTGTTGCAAGAGTAAGCAATAAGTTACAAATTTTATTTTTATACATAGGCAAACTGTTGCAAAACATATCAATATGATTAAAACGATTGTTGTAATCATTAACACTACGTCTGAAAAAATTATTACTAGTGTAAACAGTTTTATATAACGGAACTGAAAACAGTTTTTGGGAACGAGAACCAGTCCTAGATACTCTAAAGTCTATCTTATCTAAAATTTGTGATTAGTGAGTTTGTGTTTGAGTTACGTGAAATTAGTGATTATACACGTTAATTATGTATTTCTATTAAATTGAATATCAATTGGCGTAATGTAATTTTGCATATCCCGATGGCTGGCGTGCAAAAGTTCATAACTTACATTTTTGTAATATTTACAACATTAATCTGTAAATCTTGCGAGAGCTTACTTAATGATAAAGACTTTTAACTTTAATATTGATTACTAACTACAATACGTAGATAAATAAAAATGTATTGTATTTTCTATGGTGTCAAAAGTGAGATGCCGTCTGCTTTGATTCCCTCTCTATGCAAATCTTATGTTTTTGTGCATATCTATACTTATAATAAAACTGTAGAGAGATCAATTCTGTACATTGAATATATGTTAAAAATTAATATTGGAGGATTGGAATTGTTAATTTTTATAAGAAAATATTTGCTATGGAGGATCAGAACGTCACGCATAGAACGAGACCGCGACGCACTTTGTCACAGAGTGATGATTCTGGTTCGACATCTCCGCTTTTTGAGACAACTTTGATGAGTCTTCCAAATACATCTCTTACCGAGAAAGATGCAATTATGGAACTAAATGAAAAACTCAAAGATCTGACCGACCAATTAAAAAGTGCCCACCGAGAAATTAATAACTTGAACATGGAAAATCTTCAACTAAAATCAGATTTAGCAAAATGTGAAAAATTTAAAAATACTTTTGAGAAAATATCATTGTCCGATAGTATACTTCCAACGTCAGTGTCTTGTTGTAAGAAGAAGCGTATGCGGTACTCATCTACACCACAAAAAAATAATGAAGGGACCACGGACAATGACACCGCGCCCACTGAAGTCATTCTTCGTGAAGAGAATCCAACTCAGCCAAATGATCATAATTATCAGATCTCGAGTTCTGATGACACGCCGTTAGAAAATTCAAAACAACAAGAGGGCTACCGTACTAAGCGTAATTTATGTATAATAAGTGCCAATAAAAAGAATAATTTGCTGGGTATAGCGAAGGATATTTTAAACAATTATAAAATCTGTCATTTTTTAACTCCCAACTGTGGAATAGTAAAACTTCTCGAGAATATTGAGTTAAAATTGAAAAACTACACTATGGAGGATTACTGTCTTATTTTTATAGGGGAGGAGGATTTTCGACACACCAACAACTACGTTGATTTGACCATCATGATACGTGAATCTCTTGCAAAAATACTACATACAAATATTATATTGTGTGCACCAACTTTTAGGTTAAACGACCATTCCACTATGTTTAACAGTAGAATAGAATTTTTTAATAGTCTCTTATACTTGGATGTACTCAGTCATAATTATGCATATTTATTCGACTCTAACTACTATTTATCTTATGACTACAAAATGTTTTGGAAAAAAACTGGATTCATTAACAACTACGGGATGACTAATATTATTGTAAATTTGAACGAAATGCTTAAAGAATTTGTGAACTATGGGGAAAGTCTTGAGTTTTTTCGAGAATAACCTATTAAATGTAAATCCACAAAATAGTCAAAATTGTGTAAATATCCAGAATGTCGTTGTGCCACATGTGGAAAAGTGTAGCCTAAGTATTTTTCTCCAGAACCTGTGTGGCGTGTCTAACAAAAAACATGAGTTAGACATCTATGTACAATCGTTAGAACCTAAGTTAGATTATATTTGCATTACCGAACATTTTTTGAACAAAACATCGGCGCCCCTCTTTTCTCTACCAGACTACAACCTAGTCGCGTATAATACACGAGTAAATAAGAAACGTGGTGGTAGCCTTATCTTGGGACAGACTAATAAAGAAATAGTAAATTGTATGCCAATTAATAAATTGTACAAATCCGATAGTTTTGAAATATGCTGTATACAAGATATTGAGACTGGTTTATATATCTGTTGTTGTTATCGAAGTCCTAACGATAAAAATTTTGATGAATTTATGCAAAAATTTGAATTAATGTTGGAATTTTTTTTCAATAGGAAGTGCTTAATTTGCGGAGATTTTAATGTCAATCTGCTCTCAGACGGTAAAAAGATTACTGTATTTTCTAGTATTTTACGATGCTACAATTTTAAATGCCTGCTTAATGCTAAGACGTTTGTGCGAGGTGATTCAAGTTCATGTATTGACAATTTTGTCACAAATCTTGATGAACAGTGTATTGAAAGTGTTAATGTGGATTTTAATGGCTTGGGTGACGGTCATGCGGGACTTTCTTGTAAATTAATTTTGGACAACATCAAACATTCAAATTCTATACCTAACAAAAGTATTAAAATTAATAAACGATCATTTTCAAGATATAACCATGACTCTTTTAAGAAATTAGTAATGAATACGGAATGGACTTCAATGGGAATAAACACCTTTTTAAAGAAATTTAATATAGCTTTTCAGCATAGTTTTCCGAAAAAAGAACGTACGATAACTAGCAATAAAAACAGTATGACGATCAAATGGATAACCAAAGGTGTTAAAGTATCCAGCAAAATGAAAAGATTTCTTTGTGCTGATCATGGAAATTTGCATGACAAGAGTATTACTACTTATAAAAATAATTATGTTAGGCTGTTTAGGAGAGTCGTAAAAAATGCCAAACGTAATGCTATTGAACGACAAATAATGAACGCTGGAAATAGTCGTAAGGAAATTTGGCAAGTTGTAAATAGACATAGAAATAAAAGTAAGGACATGTTAATGAAAAATATTATGATAAAGATAGATAATAAAATAATTGAGACACCTATTCTAAAGGAAAACATCTTTGGTGAGCATTTTAATCATAAGCCAATTACAGTCATGCCTGATGACCATCAATCAAGGTTTTATTTACAAGAGGGCACAGATCGGGTAATTGATGAGATGTCATTGTCATCTATCACTCCAAATGAAATTATTAAAGTCGTTAGGAAAATGCCCAACAAAAGATCTTGCGGATTTGACGAATTACCTATAACAGTAATAAAGGAACATGTTAATATACTAGCTGTTCCATTATCTGTCTTTTTCAACAAATGCTTCGAAAATGCAATTTTTCCAGAACAACTTAAGATAGCAAAGGTCATTCCGCTGTTTAAGAAAGGTTCACAAACAGACCCAAATAATTACAGACCTATTTCGGTTCTTCCTACACTTTCAAAAATATTTGAAAACCTTATTAAAAATCGCCTGACTGTACATTTGAGCAAAAATAATATCCTAAGTGAGAGACAATTTGGGTATCAGAAGAACGTAGGTACTGCAGACGCCATAAATGCATTAGTTTATGACATTGTCCAAAACATTAATGACAGATTGAGAGTAGCCGGGGTCTTTTTGGACTTGAGTTCTGCCTTTGACACAGTGGATTTTCAACTTTTGTTAATGAAAATGGAATATTATGGCGTGAGGGGAAAGGTACTGAATTTGTTTGAATCGTACTTACATAACAGAAAGATGTGCGTTGAAGTAAAGGAACTAAATGAAAGCTGTCAAAAATCGTACAGATCAAGTATTTTTAATGTCTTAACAGGGGTTCCCCAGGGGTCGATTCTGGGTCCCATTCTGTTTCTTATTTTTACAAACGACTTACTTAACCCAGATACTCCTGAAACTATTTAGGGTCTCAGATCTTTGTAATTTTTTGATATGTTGGTATTAGTGTCACTAACTATTCAGGAAAAATACAAAAAAAAATCCTTTTCCTCTGGGAAATCTGGAAAATGATCGGTGTTATAACACCTGGTAGGAGAATGGGCTACTATTGCTAGTAGGGAACTATAGGAAATATTTTGGACAAAATTATACATTTTATTTATTTTTTGATCTTTGTTAGACATTTATACAGTTTTATATTGTGGGTAGAACATAAGTAGTTCATATTTACGTTAATTTAGTTATGAAGCAGCTCTTAGGGTTAAAATAAACCTAACATTTTTTACATAAAATAGATTTGTCTTTGCAAATTTTACAAGTTAGGGCCATAGGGTGTATAAATTGCGTGTAACAATGGCTCCCATAATAAGACACTACTACTTCATTGATACTATAATTCTATAAAAGCCATAGGGAAGAAATTTTTGTTCAATACACCAAACTAAGGTCACAAATTGGCCATTACTTGTCACCACTTGGTGTATTATCACAGCAGTGAAAATGTAACATTACGTAATCGATCTCGTGAAAGAGCGTTACTTATGTGTGCAAAAGTAGTATCTGATAACTTTCCCGGTACATGCCTCTTCGATGGACCACATCCACTAAACAAAAAGATAGCCAGGAATCATGTCAATGCATTGCTTGTGACAATATTCTACTTCTTTTTTGGCAAGTGTATAAGTTTGTATACTAAATGTACAAACGACATACCAACAGAAACAACATATCAACGACATCATCACCAAACATGGCATCAGAATAATATTATGTTGGTAACTGTAGTTTATTCGGACCCTCAAAGTTTGCCATTCTGGGTAAGAATTTGGATAATTCTGTTTCTTTGATATTCTCGCTGCAAAGGCAGTACCACTTGTTGAAAGAAAGGCTACAGGAGCTGAATGAGGTACAGTAATTTTTTTAGGTGGGACGGAGATTCTGTACGCCTTCTCTTAGATAAATAAGACTCTGGATATAAGACGTTATATTCATAGTAGTCAGAAGTAGTTTCTTCATAAGTCATAGTTTCATCATTCGTTAACCCTAAATTGACCATCTAGAACCCAAAAATGGCTATACTTCGAGGAAAATGTGTTTCATCATTCATTTTTTCTAATTTCTCTCATATTTCGTGTAAACATAATGATTTTTCTGGCAGTGACCTAACATTTTGTAGTAAAGCGATATAGACGTCTATTCTCCTACTAGGTGTTATAACACCTCTGAGAATTTTATTTATAAAAAATAAACAAATTTAAATACAATATAACTATGTTTCCCATTTTATAGCTAATAGTCATTAGTTTGCATAATCAGGGCGATATTATTAGGTTACTATACAATAATTACAGAGAAAGTAGCTTTTATTTGTGATTTTGAAAAAAAGCCACAAATCTTTTTTTAATTGAGCAAAAATCCATAAAATTCGATGCATATAACAATTGTTTTAGCACGCAAATAACTATGCACATGCACTAAATAAGATATAATGAGAAATTCTGATCACTATTCGCTTTTTGTATATTTTATTTGATGGTATAGTTAAAGTCATTTAATCGGTGTTATAACACCTGGTAGGAGTATCTGGGTTAACTACATAAATAGGCATAAACCTGACATAAGCCCCGTAGTATTTGCTGATGACACAAATGTAATAGTAAGCGCAGGAAATTTAGAGGCCTTAAACTCAAAAATTAATGCAACTCTGGAGTTTCTTCAAGATTGGTTTTTGGCAAATAAACTTACAATAAACACGAAAAAGACAAATGTTATTCTATTTAAAACAACAGCCAGAAATGCGGATAAATTAAATATTAAAATGAATGGACAAGAGTTAGAACTTGTGGATAGTGTAAAGTTTCTGGGTATCAGTATCGACTCCTTGCTAAATTGGAAAATGGAGCTTAAGACAATTGATTCATCTATTTCTTCCGCATGTTACGCCATACGAAGTCTGAGAGATGAAGTTAACATTGACATTTTGAAGGCTGTTTACCACGCACTAGTTGAATCAAAAGTGCGATACAGTGTCCAACTATGAGGAAACAGTTATGATTATAATATTAATAGGGCGTTTATACTGCAAAAAAGGGCTATAAGAACAATAGTTCGCATCCCCCAGACTGAATCATGTCGCTCTTTCTTTCAAAGTCTTGCAATATTGACAGTGCCTTGCCTATACATATTTATAACATTGAATTATTTGTCAAAACACATAAATACTTTCGAAACAGATACAGAGAGAATAAATAGAGAAAACACACGGAGGCAACATCTGAAACATATAATACAGCCAAAATTAAATATTGTAGGTCATTGTGTGCAGTTTCAGGCTGTACGACTGTTTAATGTCTTACCTCCAGAATTAAAAAATAATATTTACAACACCGGTTTATTTAAAAGAACACTTAAAGCCTTCCTGTTGAGAAAAAGTTACTACTCAATAGTGGAATATATAAATGAAAATGTGGGTAATTGACATAGGAATTTTTATTTTTGTTTATATTTTTTTGTTTGTTTTTATTTTGTACTTATTGTTTTATATGAATTTTGTCTTATTTTTATGTTTTTTTTATTTTTTATTGACATTGAATTAAATTTAAATATCGTTATTATTAGTTTAATGTTGAGTTTTATACTAATTGTAGTTAATTGATTGTTTTTGTTAAATTCTGTTTTAAATTTAAGTTATTTCAAACACAATGTAATATTGTTTATGAATTAAATAAATGAAATGAATGAATGGTGATCGATACTAATGCCAAAAATGCAATCAATAAATTTTTTGTCTGTCTGTCTGTCTGTCTGTCTGTCTGTCTGTCTGTCTGTCTGTATGTGCACGCATGGGTCAAAAACTACTGTAGGCATTTTAACCAAACTTAGTACAATTGTAGTCCATACTCCCGGGCAGGTTATAGGCTGTATAACATAACGCTAAGACACATAGGAGCTGAGCAGTGGCAAAAAATTTGAAGCAAGTCCGTTGAAAAAAAGCGCGTTCGAGCTCTTATCATCGCATACGTTGATCATACGCCAAAAATATGTATTACAAAAATAATGGTCTTCAAACGATGAACAAAAAAGTCCTGAATAGTATATATCTATCTTTTATATATTAGTCACAATAACCTGTTTAATCGTTAGGGTTTTCTTCAAAGTGTATTAAATACATAAATATATTGTAATTTGCATAGACATATCTTTTTCAAACTCCCATATTTCAAAAGTACACTTTAATACCTTATTCATAAAAAAAAAATTATAGAAATCGGTTTATAAACACACAAGATTTAGATGAAAGAAAATTTCCAAATGTCGCCGCGCCAGTATGAGTACGGCAGTACGGTTGATTTTTGTTTAACGTCCGAAACGGCCAACCGGTGCATCTATATAATTTCATTCACATTGACTTTTAATGCGAACGGACGTGGTTCTTATTGACTCTTCTCGGAATAAGCGAGCTTTAGATATTAAAATACATAGATACGTAGTTTTTAGGTATTAAGTTTAAAGTAGGTAGGTATCTATCTATACTATAATAAAACAATCGGAATCGGATAAGTAACACTCGAGATATCGCTAGATATCTTTATTAGAACAGTCCAATACAAATCAGGGGTCATGAAAAATGGATTTGGTTCAATGTTGAATGAATTTAAATTTCGTTTCTTTTGTTCACGAGATGGCGTTACCAGTAGTAATCATAAAATAAATGAGTTTTTAAATAATATATAACTATTTTATTATTAAGTGCTATTAATAAGTTATTCCTTTTAAATGTTAATAAAATTAACCATGAATCGTATGTGTAATATCAATTATTATAAGTCTTCACACTAGCCTTTAAAAATATCAATTTAACGGACACAAAGAACATCCAGACTAAGGACAATAGTTTGTGTATCACAATTGTCCTCCATGGGAATCGAACCCGCGACCTCATGCACGTCAGCCATGTAATGCGACCGCCGCGCCACCGAGGCAGGTAATTCTGCCGCACCATAACGTGGCGTGCAAATGTATTCATTCATAATTAATTAGCGATTATCCGTGTGGTGACGGAGCAAGAATACAATATGTCACCTCCCCATCTCATCCCATGGGTGGCGTAAAACCGACTAAGGGACTATCGGTGAATATTATCTTTACGAAATAAAAATGAAGGAAAACTTGAAATTAAACCCTATACCAATCCGACTGGCCAACGTGGTATTAGTAGGCCAAGTATCCCTCCGTCACGGGAGGAGGCGCATCCTTGCAGTGGGACATTAATGGGCTGTTATAATGAAAAAAGCGATGTCATTTATTTTAACTTACAAATTTGACAACAGATAGCATTGTGCCTGTGACGTCATTTTCAGTATCGCGGTATTAAGATTTTACTTGAAAGAATGACGTTCGCTCATGTCTTTCAGTATAAGTTTAGACACAGTCTTCATAGATCTGTCTTTGTAAAGGTCTGTTTTTGAAAAGGTTTTGGTTCGTTCGTTAATTTTACAATTCGTGTGTAGGTATATCTGTTTGCTATAAGGTTTAAAAAACGATTTTTCAGTATTAAATCGAATTGCGAAGTAAGTAACATCCGCCACGCGAACGAAGTCGCGGGCACAGCAGCTAGTACATAAATAAAAAAACATAAGTATTCAAAAAAACGTATGTTTGTATCTAGTACACATAATACAAGCTAAGTATTCTTATAAAATAAGTTATTAAACAAAGCACGTTAGTACTTCAGAGCGCTCGTGTGCTCTATATTATGATTCTCTGGCAGTTGTTCTCAAGATGTACAGAATAATATTCAATATGTACAGAGAAGCAGTACACTGAGTAACTCTTGACGAGCATTGTGTTCAGAGACGAACCAATACCAATAAGTTACTGCCTTTTTATTTCTTATCATATTTCTTGTTGTTCTAAAAGACGTTTTATTCATATGATATGAATGAAAATATTAGTAGCTAAAAACAAATCTGATGGAATATATTTACGATATAATTGGCAACAATACTGCTTAGTCTCATTCTAAATGTTCAAAATATTATATTACATAATAACATTACGACCAAAACTTTTTCTATCAAGTATCATTGGAATTCACTAAAGAATAAAACTTGTAGTTTCCGACAGCGCTGGAACATTCCGCTACAGAACTTGAAACTGAACGCTGAACTTGTTTACTGCCACTATAGCCTGAGCACAAGACAACAAAATATCTGCAAGAAATGATATCGTTTAAATAACTTTACAAATTGTTGTTAATAATCAGTACGTACAATGTTCAACACATAAGCTCATCTCATACCATATTATTATTCTTTCTTAAGTACTCGTATGTATGTTTAGACTGTTGTCTCTCACAGATCATTACTAGGGTTAATATATTTATGTAAATCTGTTCTGTAGAGACGCGAGCAGACCTTGAGGTCTGTTCGTGAGTCTGCCAGAGTGTCAGTACGACGCGTGAGACAATACAACGCACGGGTCACGGTCACACGCGCGCGACAACGACGTCTGAAATTGTGATGAGGAATACTTCACTGTTAAACATATAATATGTTTGAGCGAGCCTCTTCAATAACCTACTACACACTAAGCCTAGTATAAGGTTACGTTGGAGACGTGAAGGCGTTAAACGTAAGTTAGATATCCGACATCATGAAGGTTTAAGGCGTGAAATGAGTAATATAATGTTTACATAATATGATTATGTTCGCAGATTCACGTGAGTGCACCTCGTACGTACCTGTTGTCATCACGAGTACGTTGTATTGTAATGTGCTCATCACGGTATCTTGTTATGATTTTTATGAGCTTCATACATTACTGTAATAACTTTCATGGTGTTTGTGATGAGATTGTTTTGTTTGCCGCCATGTATTGTGTTCTTCTCAACATATGAAACAAGTATAATATTATTAACATTACAAATAAAAAGACGTATTTATTTAAGTCCTGCTGCTGCCTGAGGCGTCGCCGTGGCGTAATTCTAAGAATTAGTGAAGGGTTCAAAAAATATAACTTTTATCTAAAATACATCTGAGCTTAATTAGAGCTTTTGTTTATCTAAACACAATAGGAGATCTTACAAATACGTTTATTTAAATGTAATCAAATCTTGTCCAATCTTAATTACAATATTCTTGTTCCAATTAAATGATTTACGTTTAAATGATAGGAATCTTGTAATTTTGTAAATACCTCGAGGCTATTATTTATTTAATTGTAAACGAGACTAAGTACATTCATTTTATTATGTCAGGCCTTAATCAAAAGAAAATGTTATATATCTTGTAAATAGTTAAACATATTTTCTTTATGTTTATTTATCGAGCGCCTTTGTGTTCGTGCAAAAAATTGACTATTTATTGGTGTCTATTATAGTGTAATCCTTGACTAAAAGAAAGAAGTTCTGTATACTGTATGTGTACCGTTCTGTATACCTACATGACTTGCAAGGAGGAAAACATAATCACAAGTTTATCATTGAAATGATAATATACCATAATATAGTGTACGTCGTAATGAGGGTTCTAAAAATAATTAGGAAACTTGGCATTAGTTCTGTACTCTTTTGATTATGTATTCCTTAATGATGATAGGGTTACGAAACTTGGCAGACTTTTTGTTTTGCTAATGTTCAAAATATTAATGACTGAATTTTTTATTTGCGTTTTATTTTTAGGATCATTAACGTCAACTATCAAGCCGGTCAAATGATACAAGTACACAACAGATAATATCACTTTCTACAAAGTTAGTTACTTAACGTACAATAAGATTACTTATGTATGGTAATAATGTAACTCTTAAGTAAAGTGTTAGCTCAGCTTATATAAACGAATCTAGAAGATTTACATTATAAAGCGTTTGACACATCTGTGTGTTGTTGTGTATGTTTGTACACATACATAAGTGTTAGTACAAACGAGTTGTTGTCTCAGCAGTGATCGCGGCGCTTCGTGTTAACGTCTTTGTTAACTCTACTGTCTACTTCATTAATCCTTTATAATGTACAAGCTCGTGTGTGTGTGTGTGTGTGAAGAAAGCAAGACATTATACCGTATCATTAATTATGATATCAATATGTAGAGAGTTGTGTGTGTGTGTGTGTGTGTACAAGGTCTGTTATAACATCGCGAGTCCCTTACACAGTGCAATCAGAAGGATAGAACTGGCAAACTTTCAACTGTCGTTCAGTGCTTACATACTCGTACATATACGAGTATGAATAATGAATGAAGTATCATTTGTACGCACAATTCATTAATGTTATGTTATGTTTAAATATATCCGATCTGTGCTACTCTTACAACTACTTTCTGTTATGTAAGAGCGACTTTGCCTCATAGACAACACATAAATATCTTTTTAACTGTCATAAGACTATGATTATCTTCCTATTGATTATATTTTTATATTATATCGTTGTATATCAAATTAAGAATCCATTCCCGTATACAATTTCTGACAGAGACTAACCAACATTTATGCCCGACTTTATCTGCACGAGTATATTGTCATCTCATCTTGTTGGCTTGACTACTAAAACAACAGTTTACCTACAACATTGTTTAAAGCGCAATACACACTGAGCCCGCCGGGCCGCCGACAAAGCCCGGCGACACAACCCGGCGGCCTGTTTGAAAAGAATCATGTCGGTAACATTCGCCCGCGCGTGTTGCCCGCCGACATGTTGGCGGCAGGCGGCAAATTGTTGTTACCCGGCGACTTGTTGCCGGCGTTACTTGAGTACTAACAGCCAATCACTAACTGACATATAAGTTAATAATCTCAAGCCGCGACATGCCGCCGACAAAGTTTTCCGACTTGCAATAAGTGAAGCCGCCAACTCGACCGCCGACTAAAAGTTGCCAACATACGTCGGCGGCCCGGCGGGCTCAGTGTGTATTACGCTTAATAGATACAAGCTTCCATTTTCATATAAATATTGTTTTGCAATTACTTCAGCAATACTTGCTCCAGACTCCTTGGCATTAATCTCCAGATGAAACCCAATAATGCTACAATAATAATGAAACATTTACCTTCATATAATAATATTATTATAATGATAGTAAAAGTTCTCGTGTCGATGTGCGTGTTGCGTGTAACAGTGAAAATGTTCATGTCACGTGACGTAGGTTCATTGTGAAACATGTGTCATTGTTATTATCTGCACAGTTAGTTTAAAAGAGACGGTTTTTTTTCGCACCACCCTAAACAGTAATGTTTATTATTCATATATTACTCACAAAAATAGTTATTATCTTAATATAGTTAACCGAGCACAAATTAAACTTAAACGAAGAGGGAATAATGAAATAATGGTAAAAAAGGATTACACCTAAAAGTGCTTGTCTTGGAACGTTCTTAGGTCTTTATTTTAATGGTTAATACAAATTATCAAGTAACGTACTTTAAAAATAATCGTAGAACGAAACGTAAATAACAGCCCATAGCAGAATACTCTGTAGTACAGTTTCAATCAGTTTGACACTGACAGACAACATTGTTATTGTTTCGGATTTTATTAGAATAAATGCATGATTGTTATGTACTTACTTCTTTATTTTATAAAAATGGCATCTTTAGATAAAGTGCACACACATACACACTAAAACTGTTCTTCCTGGATACTGTTGTTATTGCTTATTGAACAGAGGCACTGTTGGCTGCTGTGCACATGTGATATGTGAAGTGTGGCTTTTATCTTGGGTTCTGCTTTTATGTGAGCTTGAGCCACCTGCGTCTATTTAAGATGAAATACTGCTTTAAGAGAATATGACTGTGTTAATTATAATTGTAAACAGTAATAAATATTTCTTGTGTCATACATAATAATGTAGTGAATTGTTTCTATTTAACTACCTTATTATTTTAGATCTACAAGCAATAGCCAGCAAAAACTGCGTTATTTCGAGAGGTTTTGGTTGCCTTATTAGTGTATATTCATTAGAAAATCGCTGTTGTGAGATTTTAGGTTATTTATTTATTTATTTATTTAAAGTATGGCACACTTACAGCAATACATACAAAGAAGAATGGGCGGTTTCGTCCCATATGTTGTAACACTTTGCCACCTATATCATTTGAAAGCTCTCAGTGAGTGCTATATTTTATTGTATGGGCAAAACTCCGTATCTCGTGCAGGGAAAAAGTTATGGTGGTTTTAATAAATTAAAAAAAAGTTAAATATAGCTTAATTAACTAGTTATTTAACCTTCAAGCAGGCGCGTGGTTATTTGTTATGGCAGCGGGTGTAACCAAACGACCTATGCGATGAATAATTAAAAATAAAGTCCTAATTTTTAATTTTTTTTTTATGTATTTTTGTTGATAGATACTATTATATTGTCTGTAAAACCTTATTTGTCAAAAAAAAGGAACTAAAATTATGAAAAAGTATAATTGCCGCTGACTGTGGATGTCATTATTCACATAAATGCGGTGTAGTTTTCTTGTTGTGCTATATTTTCAATATTGTTACTCCGCTATTAATTATTGACGACCTACGCAATCATAAAGGAACTCTCTTTTTTCGTTTACAACGACCGACTTCGGCTTGTTTTATGGACATTGATATTGTTACATTTATTACGAATTATGGAACATTTGTGTGTGACCTGTACTCGATCTTTGAGACGGCAGCGAGTGCACCATGAGGTGTCGAGACCAATATTGGAAGCAAGACCACATTTTGCAGAATATATTTTGGAGCATATGAGAATAGAACAGGTAAGTTAATATTTGTAATGGTATTGTAACTATGACAACCTTATCTACATCAATGGCCTAAAATAATATAGAGTAATAGGCCGTTAAAGGTTTTTATTTTATTAACAACAAATCTTGCATTTTTCAGGCCCTATTGAATGATAGGCAACTCATTTGCCATCGTTGCTGGATGGCTGCTACTCGTCATGAGGCAAGATTAATTGAACTTGACATGGATCTTCAAGATTTACCTCAAAATGCGGAACAGCTGTCAGTTGATGTTATGACTATACCTGGTTACAATAGATCTGCAAATACATCCAACAGCTGTCTTTTTCCCCATTGCAGGGCATCTAATCTAGTAAGAGTACCACATTTTATAAAATCGCGGATGTTAGTGGAATATAAGTTATACATTCCACCAAGTGCTCGCGTCTGTCAGGTTCATTTGACTTCAAACGAATGGAATGAGTTAGAAGAGTTGAATAATTCATCTTTTACGGCTGAGCATTTAAAGGACATGCTGGATATGTTAAGAGATGCATACCAAGAATCTCGATTCAATTTCGACAACGTTGAATTGATAACAACATCTGAACTTCATTTTTGTACAGGTCTTAATCACGAAGAATTCAACAGACTTTTGGAGCAGACCCCCTATATATTCCAGCAGTCGCAACGTCCTAAAACAGTTCTCGGAGCTTATTTAATGAAAATAAGATCGGGAGAATCAAATGAACGACTAGCAATTCGTTTAGGCATGAGCCGGCGTAGTTTGGAACGAAAATTAGAGTTAGCACGGGAATGTTTAATAAATGAGTTTGTTCCTCGGCATCTCGGATGGGACCACATTAGCCGTGATGAAATTGTAGCAAGAAACTTAAATGTTCCAAATGCTATATTTGGTGTTGGCAATGAAGTGCCCCCAGCCATTTTGATATGCGATGGTACCTACATTTACATCCAGAAAAGTAGTAACTTTTTATTTCAGAAGCAATCATATAGTCTGCACAAATTCAGAAACCTTTTAAAACCATTTCTGATAATCTGTACAGATGGCTACATAGTAGATGTGACTGGCCCTCATGCTGCTACGACTTCAGATGCGACAATAATGAATACCTATATTCAAAACGAAATAAATCCAATTCATTATGTTCTTAGAGATAATGATACATTCATATTAGATAGAGGTTTCAGAGACTCAATATCGACTTTAGAAACTTGGGGCTACCAAGCCCATATGCCTCCAACAAAACAAAGAAGTGAAAGCCAACTTACAACGGTAGAAGCAAACAAATCTAGATTAGTGACTATTGTGAGATGGGTTGTAGAGGTAGTGAACGGGTGGATTAAGCGGGATTTTAAATTATTCAGACAAGAATATTTTAATCGAGCATTGCCTCATCTACCTATTTACTGACATACGCATTGCTGCTGCCCTTTTAAATACTTTTAGGGAGCCTTTAAAAGACCATGCCCGAGGTAATGAGATCGTGCAAGTTTTAAATAGGACAATTAATATGGCTAACAACTTAAGTGACTATGTTATCGAAAACAACATAAATCGACAGCGTGCTTCTTTTTGTACTATAACCGCAAATGACCATCATTTAATGCACTTTCCGGTGTTATCAGAAGAAGATCTTTTATTAATTTCATTGGGAAGTTATCAAATAAAACTTGCACGGTCTTATTTGAGCGAACATATAAGAAATGGCATGTACACAATTGAACTATGCATAGGAGCTATTCCAAACCTTATGCGATATAATATAGGTACACGTTTTAGAAGGTATTTTTTTGAGAGGGCGCATAAAATCGCGACACGTATCAGGTAGAACATATTATTCGTACATTTTAATTAACAATACAGCTGAAACACCAAGACAGGCAATTGCTCATTATTATTGCTCTTGTTTGACTGGGAAGAGAACAGTGGGCACTTGCGCTCACATAATGAGTATAATTTGGTACCTTGGCTGGGCAAGGCACCAGCCAAGCATATTGCTACCCGCGACATTTTTGGACGAGATTATTGTTGATAATGATTATTATTAAAAGTTTGAATACTGCGAAATGGGAACGCAACTGCATGTTGCAACTACAAGTACAAGTATGTATTTATTAAGTGCATTGATTAAGCTACATACTTACACAAGGATTTATTAAGCGACAATTTTACCATTTTCACTTATATATTTTTAACTGTGTACTTATTAATAACGGTCTAAACTAACGATTACTGTCTGTAAATTGGCTACAGTTATTATAAGTGGAATAAGTATAATGTGTTTCTGTGTCACAAAATGTAAAAAAGTACGATTAGAGCCTTATTTGATACAAACATTATTTTATCATTAACAGCTCAATACTTCTGACCTGCAAACAATTTTAATGAAAAAAAAAATTATAGAAAAAAAAATCTAGGTGAACACGTTTAGGCTAGTCGCAACATGTTACAAAGGTTGGGACGCAGAGAGCAGATGTCATATTTGAAACAAAATGGCGGGGAGCATAGGGAGCTGTTTTTTCTTTGTCCATGTAATTGCGCAAACGTTTCTGAAAGCTTGAGAACTCTTCTACCCAGAAGGACCGCCGTAAATCACATTTTACATGTCTGCAATCTTCTAAACGCTGCTCATACAATGGTGGCCGAGAGGGTGTTGGGTCAAAGTAGGCTCTACCTTTAAATCTCTTCAGTAGTAGTTATTAAAAGACCAATTAGTTAAGACATTTTTTTTATTTTCTTTATTTTTTTAAAACCCTATAACAGTTTCCCTGCACGAGATACGGAGTTATGCCCATACAATAAAACATAGCACTCGCTGAGATCTTTCAAATGATATAGGTCACAAAGTGTTACAACACATGGGACGCACCCCATATAAAACTGCCCATTCTTCTTTACACAATAAAACTTACATAAACACAATATTAGGTATGTTTGCCTATTAAAAGTGTACACAGCATTCTTTTTTATAATAGGCAACATTTTACATAGGTACATTTAAAAAAACAAATGATAATTTTAAATTTAGAAACAAAAATACGACAAAACACAAAATCTAGATACAACGTATGTGACATAATACAATACTAAAATATAAGGCTAACATTAAATAAAATAGAATAAAATAAAATAAAATAAAATAAGTAGAATAAACTTAATGAACACATTTTATAATCGAGCAGTTTCAGCAATTCTGATCGAAACTTGGTTTCCGAGGTGTTAAATATATCCAAATCATACTTCGCATTAAGACTGTTGTAAGTATTACAAATTCTGGCCAGGGGATAATGAAGACCTAGGTTGGTGCGAGCAGTAGGCGGAACAAAAGTTTTAGTGATTGCCTTCCTAGGGTATCGACTTGGTACGTTGAAGCTAATAGAAGAAAGAAAGTCAGGGCATGTAATTTTGTGGCTAAGAATTTTATGTAAGAATTGTAAATCTATATCACTAGAGTCATGTTTTGATTGTCCTATTTCAGAGTATTCCCTCTTGAGGGAGTTTTGATATATGCAGACTATCTATCTAGAGATTATAAAGAATAAACCAGTATGCATTTTATTCCTAAACTCGCGCAATTTGTGACTGGGCCTATTCGCCGAACAAAAAAAACCGTCTCTTTTGTTTATATTATAGCCACTTGAATATGATAGGCAAATATAGGTATAGACTGCTTACCAACATTTTATTCTATTCTGATAATTTTGTTGAAATTCTTATCAGTTTTAGAGAGTTTCGGAGAATTAAGCTCTGAAATAGTAAAAAGAATGATATCATACTTTCATGCACACACTTTACGTATGCAAAGTCATGCCAGTTGTACGTTCAGGATATGGAGAATTTAGCATTAACGCTGACCCCTGAAGAATACAATAAATTTGTCACTTAAGGCTACTTTACGCGGCGTTCCGATCGTTTTTAGTCAGGCTTGTGGTCAGATAAATATGATTATTGAAACATCATTGATGCGCTCATTCAAAAGCCGAGGAGGCATAACTGGAGGCAGAGGTATTTCAGACAGCGTTCCCAGCAAGTGGTTAGTAAAAAAAACAATGTCTCGATAACTCTACTTAAGTCTATCCACACACACACACACACAGACGATATGTAGTATTGTGTGTGGAGCGACACAATACTTGGAGCCAATGAGACATGTAAACACACTGAGCACGCTGTACCTCGACTGTAGCGGAGCGGAGGCGTTTTATTTGAATTGAATCCGGTGAAATATTTCTAAAAATTAAAATTGCTTAATATTTTTAACAAAAGATCATTATAATTTTCCGGTTTATCCTTGCATGAATTGTAAATCAATGTTAACATTGTAGACATTGTGATCAAAAAGATATAGGTCAATTCAATTCAATTCAATTCAATTCAATTTATTTATTTGCGAATAATGGGTTTACAGAGATCTTACATTACATATAGGTATCACCATACTCAGCTTACAAGCGTGCAAGTTTTACAATATTCAAACAGTTTTTTACAGAAAAAAAAAACAAATAAAATATCAAAATTAAAGCATGTCAGAAATGTCAGAACTTATATAAAAATGAATTAATGTCAAATAATTACAAAATGTGTCCGAAATATTACTTAAGTACTATAAAATATAAATCAATAAAAAATATAAGTTAAAATTGTATATAAATCTAAAATAAAAAAGTCTTACATTTGCAAAAAACAGTCACATCACCATATTGTTTTTACAAGTTTATCTGCTAGATATTCCTTGACAGAATAGTAGGCTAGAATAGTTTATGTATGTAATAGTAGGCTTTGGCAAGCAAAATACTTTTTACATTCCGCTTAAATTCTAAAATATTCTCAATATTTAACAATTCGCTAGGTAGGTGGTTGTAAATGCGTGGAGCCATACAAAATATGCTTTCGTTAATTTGTTTAGTGTTGTTAGCAGGCATGTGTATTTTCTTATTGTGTCTTTGGCTGCTAAGTTTCTCGAATTTATTTATGTTTTTCTTTACAAATATTACAACTTCAAGTATATATAAGCTAGGAAGGGTTAGTATCTGAAGTTCTAAGAAATAAGGTTTACAACTATCTATCATTTTTAATTTATGTATTGATCTTATACAATTTGTAGAGTTTCCCCAAAACATAACTCCATATGTTAATATAAGAGCTACATGACCGTAATAAGCTGTTAACACGGTTGATATATCTACAGTTTTTGACAGCTCACCCAAGGCATATGCAAACCTATTAATCTTCCCACACAGAAGTTCCACATGTGATGTCCATTTTAAGCTAGAGTCGATGCTAAGTCCTAAAAATTTAGTTTTGTCTACTTCTTCAATTTTTTGTCCCAAATAATTAATATCAATCTTACCCAATTTATTTATCCTATTACGAAATGTCATATAATTTGTCTTATCTAGATTAATTTTCAAGTTGTTTAATGTTAGCCAATTAATTATACTATTTAAGGTACTGTTAATGTCCACTGATTGTCTTACAAATTAGTTACAAGTTAACCCCATCATGCCAGTTAAATAATTACGTTATTCGTTTTGAGAGCTATTTTATTATCTAAAGCAATGTTTATTGCTTGTAATAAATTTGACAGAATGACATCGCGACTGTCAGTTACTGTGCTCTCGACGCGCACAAGCTTACTTGTGTAGAGTCAACAACAAAAGTTGATCAGCACATGCAATATTATAAGGTCGTTTTTCATGTTTAGACATTTATGAGGAGTTTGTGTTCCACAGTCCTCCCAACAAGCCTCCCAAGACTAATGATAAATCTGCTTTCTCTTCTCGTCACTACTCTTACATATGTAAGGTTCTAGAGTTGAGATGTTTTGTAATTTTGTAAGCGTTAATCAAGTTTTGTAGTAGACTGTACGCAGGCGGGTAATGGTAGTGCGTGTGTATACTTATCGAAGACAATTTATTTTATATCGCGAAGAGACATGCGAGGGGAGTACCTACAGGGGGAGTCGTACGACGGAGGGGGAGAGAGAGGGGGGAGGTGACAGCAACACTCTATACTTTAATATGATTAAAGATAAAAGGCGACGACAGCGCCCTCTGACACTCTTTAATAATGGACAATGAAAGTATACGCATACAGACAAAGTGAGGAGCTGATGTTGTTAATGTTTACTTAAGTGATGTCACATTTTATAATATTTATAATGAATTAGACTGAAAATAGCTTAAAATATAAAGACACATTTTTTAACATCATTTTAATTTTATAAATGTAAGTTAAATTGTTTTCTGCACTTCACACGCAGGTTCTTATAAGGCTTAATACCAGATTTTGTGAATAGTTCTCATTATTTTCTTTAGGAAAACTGTTCTTTCATTAATAACTATATTTTACAGGGTAAAAACAGTCCTCCACTTTAAAATCTCGGTAAAACCGTAAAAAAGAGAACTTGATATAAAGCCTAGTACCAATCTGCGTGCGTGTTACTACTCTGTGTTACGGTGAAGTTTTCCCTCCGTCAGTGAAAAATACAAAACCTAGTTTTAATCCAGTATGGCCCTAAGTGTAATCCTTGAACCGTAGAAATGAATTTAACATCACAGAAAATATAACAACTTTTTTGTTCTGTACACTTTTATTTTTGACGAAGCGAGTACTGCTTTCTGACACTTTCAATGCAAGAATTTTAAAAATAGCTTCTGATTTACGTTATTAATAGTTAAAACAGACGTTCATCTATAAGTATTTGTAACGAACGAATAAATGCTGAGTATTTTACAGCGAGAAGCAAGCCTCGTTACAAAGCGTTCAAATAAAAATCACATTACAATTGAACCGTCTCGACCATCAACAATATTCGTTTCATTAAAGTGAAGCAGTTTATGTCACTCATTACTTTAAACAGTCGTGCCGTTTTTACTGAAGCGTGCCATACACACAGTGCCGTACCGTTATACAATTGCACAAGCATTACAATATTAATATACATATTATTTTTAAACATATACGTAAGTAATGCGTACTCCATTGTCGCTCACACGCATAGAACGCGTCTTTATTTAATTTCATTAAAAATAAAAATGGTTCACATGTGCGTCATGGAATGAAAATATACTTGTTTATTGTATTTGAGTTCCTTACAAAATATTCTGTTTTGAATACTTTTTATAGTGCATTAGTATAATAAATTATGACTTTAATCTTTATAATCGTAATGTTAGAAAATCTTACTCTTGTGTGTTTGTTTCAGTTACTAGTGTGTGTGCAACAATTATTATCGTACCGAGTGTTGCTGTACCGTGCCGCGTCAAATCACAATCGTTCATAATAATATTCACAACTGCTGATATAATAAAACGCTGGTGACATTAAACTGATTGCGATATAAGTACTGAGTGCGTTTCAATGTATGTGGTAGTTCATAACTGATGTATGAGAGCGTCGGTCAGACAACGCGACCACTGCGACGCGACGCGATGTGCTAATGTTGCATTAAATATATTATCTGACAGACATTCATGTCATTTGTATTGAAATTATATAAAGTAAATGTATTTAATTATCCTTAAAATTCCCACGGCAGTGTCAAAGGAATGGAAACCATAGGTTTGGATAGACGGATTGGTATGATTTTTTTTGTCAATTTTTCCATGATTTATTTTTATAATGTACTATAGTTGAAACCAAATGCAGGACTATTTACATTCTTGAAATAATAATGTAGTGAGATTTAGTTATCGTAAACGTTAATAATATAAACAGTAGTACATAAAAGTGTTGTACTACAGTTACGACTCTGTTATTAATTACAACAGCGGCAACAATGGCGGCGCACAGACGGTGCCCTCGCACAACACTTGTATGAACACGGATTAGTTTTAATGTGGCGTAGCACCTGCGTAGCACACACGTAGCGGCTCCTCTACGACTCGTAGCACAGCGCTACGACAAAAGCCCCACATGCAATGAACTTAGCTGGGATTAAAATGTTAGAACATTTTTTTATTTTAAACGTTATTGCTGCGGAAAATTAAGATATGAAACTAAATTAAATGTATGATGTTCTTGAAGTACAGGATCTTTGTTGTATATGTAGGTTACACTACATGTAGGTAGTAAGAGTGAAAAAAGTTAAAAGGTTGTATTCACAAGTTACTGCCATATTTGGAGACGAGGTAAAAACACATACCCGATTTGGACGGCTACCTGTTTTGGGCTTACTTTTCTTAACTACCTCAAAATGACAAAAAAATCTTTTGACCAACATTTTATATGTTTAATTTGACAACTCCAAGTTAATCAATTCAGTTATTAATTACTTTAATGATAGAATGATGTAAATTGTTGGTTTAGAAAAAACTGGGATATTTCTATAGCAGTTAAATACAAAAACAATTCAATGCATTGTATTCAAAGATTGTTTACAGATCATAGTTTGATTTTACACTTAAGCAAAACTTAAGTTTTCTTGTTAAATACACATTGTGTAATAGAGACAATCTTGATATGGTTTTGAATTCCAAATCTTTAGTAAAAATAAATACAATTAAGTTTCTACGAGTACTTGAATATTGACTTTTTACTAAAATCACAAGTCACGCTTTTGAAACTTAAAAGACGAAGTAAGAATATTATGTACTAGTTTCCGCCCGCGGCTTCGCCCGCGTCGAGTTTTAATAAAAAGTAGCTTATGCTCTTGTTCAGATTTCAGACTATCCATATACAATTTTGTAACAAATTATTGCCTAAGAAATTTTTACGAAACCGACTTTATAAAATGGGTTTATGACAGTTTTTAGTTTTAGTCCCTTTTTATAAATTTACTGTCGTATACTATATGTTATTCTGATGTTAAAGCTATATTACTGTAAAGTCTTATCAAAATCCGTTCAGGAGTGAGCGTGAAAGAGTAACAAACATCCATTTATCCACCCTCACAAACTTTCGCATTTATAATATTAGTAGGATAGTAGGATGACATTCATATCAGTTTAAAACGCGTAAGTAGAGTCACGTGTGCGATAGGAGGAGTTTTAATAAACTGTCTGTATGTAGTTCCGGTATTTGTAAGTATGTATGAGCTGTTTTAAGCAACTTTTTTTAGGTAAGATCAGTAATTACGAAAATGAAAAATTATTTAGAGAAGCTTCGAGGAAAAACAATTTGAAACTAAGACTAGGCTACATCTGAATGTTTTATAAAACATAGTTCACATTATAAAGCCTTAAAAAATGGCTAACGAACGAAATAATACGAATGTTCAAATATAAATGAAATAGTATTTTGTTGGAACATTGCAACTATGTCAGCAAAAGAATGTCACAAAGTAAATTATAAAAAACAAATATGTGACATGGTTGAGCTATTCCTCGTATTTTAGTACAATGATATGTTAAATATTTAGTAATTTAGTAGAATTATTCATTTAGTGAAATTCTTTACATTGCACAGTTATTTGTCTGTTTAATTCCTCGTCACTTTATTTATTATTGAGTATATACAGGGTTACAGGAAAAGTCGTGCTAGATCCGTTAAGGGCGTGGAGAACCCATCATTTCTGACTTATTTTACTATAAAACACCCTACCCTAAACTTAACCCTTTTCGAGATATTCGGCCTTTAATTTTTTTATGAAAAATTGCCGATTCTTAGGCTACTAAATTAATTTTTTATTTTTTTGTGTATCTTAATATTATTATTATTGCATTTTTACATGGGTAATAGGATGCTTTAGGACGTCAATAATTAAAATAGTGCATAAGTTAATTGAATGGACCGTAGTAGACAAGTAAAGGTTAAGAAAAACAAGAAAATATTGGAAAGTTTATTTTTCTCTAAGCCATAACTAAAAAAAACATTATGGGAATTGTTCGGCAGATGTTTTTCTAAATATCTACGTTTCATCAGCTATCTAACGAGGTATAACAATCTAGGGTTTGTATAACATTTCGTGGAAAAAAAGTCGTTTAGACGCTCCAGGTAGCAGGTCTAACGGTCCCGCGTTTATTGTCCTTCAAGTTGAAACCAGACAAAGTAAAGATTTATGTAGGTGCGAATGAAAGAAAAAATATGGGAATACAACAGGGGGTATTGTTTTGGTTGTCAGTCCGCTTTTGTGCTTCGTACATAGTAGATGTGATATCGTTTTGCTCTTTTTCTCGACTTGGCTGTGATTCTGGACTATTTCTTCTGATTTGTGACTACTGTGCTTGTTAACCGGACTCTGATTTGTACCTCTGATACGGAAGTGTTGAAGATGACGTCCTACACACCTGAGGAATATGCTGATATGCTTATTTGTTACGGATACTGCCGTTGTGTGTCTGCGCAAGCTCTCAATGAATACATAACTCGCTACCCTGGTCGTCGAGTACCGGATGTGGCCGTTTTTGACAGAGTTTATTGAGCCGAATCCAGTTTCGTCTGTAGAAGACTTAAGAGAAAGGATTGTGGATGCAGCAAACAAAATAAGGATCACGTTGACCACTAGAATAGTGAAGACTGGTCTCCGTAGAAGGATGCGACAATGTGTCAGAAATAGAGGCGGCCATGTTGAACATGACCTGTAAACAATAAAAACTTACGAGAAAACCTCAATAAATAACATTTCATGCTCACGTATTGTTTTATTTTACTATTTAGGGCTAAGTAATAATTTTCTTTCATCTTTTCTGTCGCCTATAAAACTAACTTTTTTTCAATGGAATTGAATAAAACCTTAGATTGTTATACCTCGTTAGATAGCTGATGAAACGTAGATATTTAGAAAAACATCTGCCGAACAATTCCCATAATGTTTTTTTTAGTTATGGCTTAGAGAAAAATAAACTTTCCAATATTTTCTTGTTTTTCTTAACCTTTACTTGTCTACTACGGTCCATTCAATTAACTTATGCACTATTTTAATTATTGACGTCCTAAAGCATCTTATTACCCATGTAAAAATGCAATAATAATAATATTAAGATACACAAAAAAATAAAAAAATAATTTAGAAGCCTATGAATCGGCAATTTTTCATAAAAAAATTAAAAGTCGAATATCTGGAAAAGGGTTAAGTTTAGGGTAGGGTGTTTCATAGTAAAATAAGTCAGAAATAATGGGTACTCCACGCCCTTAACGGATCTAGCACGACTTTTCCTGTAACCCTGTATATATAATTTTTATAAAATATAAAATAATTGTAACAATTATTTAAATATATTCTATTGATTGTATAATACTATAGAAAGAATTCAGTTACTTTGATATTCACTATATTTGTAATTTATGAATGTATTGATATTTTAACACAATAGATAGTTGTTGTTAAATAGACTGTAATACCCCGTAGGTACTCTCCTCGGTGCGGTGTGTATGTTCAGCGACTCATTTGTATATAAAGTGAACTTGTTCAGTTAACATTTTGTATGTTATGATCAGAGTTTAATTGCTTAGTTAAGTTCTAGTTACAGTTTATACAGTACTTGCAGTTACGTACAGTACAGGTCTATTGTAAGTTTTATTACACGAACACGTTTATATTGCACTCAATATTTAGGTTACTCTTACGGTTTACTCAGATTTATAGTTTAGATATTGTGATCGAATCCGATGTAAATACAGCCCTGAAACGTAGACGACGTTTGATATTTATACAATAACTTCATTTTGTATCACGACTCCCACATGACCACTAGAGACTTTGAGATTACCATGAAATGAAATAGCGTAGTGAGATTAGGAACTTTAATCCTTCACACTACGTACAAGTAAGTGTATAATTTATCCCAAACAGTTTAGCACATAATGAAACGACCATTCCACATTGATAGCAAAGTAACTCAAACATCCCTCGCTCAGCTCAGCTCAGTAGTGAGTGGTTGCGGTACGTAGCGAGGCGGTCAGTACGTGTTTCAGCTCGATTGCCTCCACAAGCACAGATTAGCACTTCAAAAGGCGATGAAACTCCTTCGTTTTGTGCACGTTTGATGTTGCGCTTAGCGAGAATATAAGATACTTTCAACTAGCGGACGTAATGCGCACACAAATGTATGAAGCGCGTTCATTTTAATGAGTCTATTACTTATTCTGTGTAGTTACGTAAATGACGAGTCGCGCTGCAGTCACTGCGACCAGGCACAGACCAGCAGCATATTATTACATTACACTAACACTGTGCATACGTTTATATTTTGACTCATGTTAATTGTGTAATACAGTACATTACATTATATTGTCTGTGGACCGACGTTCTAGTTGAGGATGGCGCGGAGGATAAGGAATGCATAGGATCGCACAGGGATGCAATATTTGGAGCAGGCTCTTGTGGACGACAATTGATTGAAATGATGATGATGACTGTACAGTACTGTACTCGTTATCATTATTGGGATACTTCATCTCCGAGGGCACTGTGTAGATTATTGACGGGATTTGTACGATACAGGTAAGCTCATCACAAGAAGAATGAAACAAAACCTAAGACCAACTCAAGCTCAGTTATCATTTATTTATCGCAGGAGTTGGTCTAGTTTTTCAGTTATTTTTAGGGTATTATTACTTTAAATAACATATTATATCTAAGTATTTGATAGACTACAAAAGACACAACAGCATCAGAACAAATCAACAGCGAGAACAGATTGTATGTGCCGTATTTTAAACATAAAATATAAAAAGAGCAATAATAGGTACCAAGGTAATGTAGAGTCGAGAGGTGGATACTCTTTGTTCTCTGTTAATGTAAAACGACACGAACACCGGCCAAGGGTTTAATTAAAAGCTTAAAAACAGAATCTGTGTCGCGTGCGGAACACGGGCGACACGGCGTCATCTCCCGGGGCGACGTCACCTGGCAACAAGCGAGCGACAAGAACACGACGCGACAAACTGACAATAATAATGCATTGAGCAGACAGAGTATCTGTTGTTATTTTGTATGAGAAATGCAGACAGACACAACACACAGGTCACTCGCAGAACATTATTATGTATTACTAAGTGTAGCAGATACGTTTACAAGTCTTCTGTGCAAGTAAGTTATATCATATTACTTGTTCATTTTATCACTCGCTTATAAATCTTTTAAAAGACCCTAACAGACATACATAAGACAACTTAATTATCACACTACAGAAAACTTAATTATCTATTAGACCTAAATGAATTGTAGGTAGGTGCCTGTTAGTCCGAAAACCATTTTTGATTTAAACATTTTCCCAGGCACATAATTTTTTGCTTAGACACTGTTTATTTTGGTTTAGTGAATAGTAAGTATAAATGAACAGTATTGTAGTAACTTAGCGTCGCATACAAAGGTACTCATGCCGATAGTCTCTGTGACTTACGCACTGTGGGTGATGAATATACTTTATTATCTGAGTTAAGGTTAAGTACGTACGTTGTGTTCATACACATTGACAACCATTCACGTTTTTATTCATTAATTTTGCTAAAACATTTTGTCTAATTGGCTTGTTTTGTATAATGTAAAGTGAAGTCTTCAAAGGCCTCTCTCTACGGCCAATGAATTAATGTATACATACGCCTGAGTTATATATAGGTTTCTGTGTAGGCTTTTACGATGTAATATAATATAAGAAAGATACTTTGAAAAACCACAATTTTATCAATAATAATTAGTTGCATCAAAAGCTAATATAATACCTCACTCGTACAGACAGCAGACTTCTCTGCCAATCAAAAAATGGTGCGCGGTGGAGTCTCTTTAACTCTTGCCAAAAGACTTCTGCACAAACCAGACGTCTCTCTATCACACTACAACAGAACGAATACGGACTGCTGCTTACGAGTTATGTTCACTGATTGTCCGCGTGATTGATAAAAAAGCGTAACAAATAAATATAGCTGTACAAAGAGTTCCGTAGTCTCTAACTACACTCAAAAAACAAGTGGTCAGTACGTACGAGTATGTACGTATGAATTAAAACAGTGAATACGTTTTTTATTTTACCAGATCCCAGGCTGTGAAGTCACAGCTACAAACACAACTACCTAGTGTTCACTGTTGTCACAAACACGCAGTACCGTGCAACATTCCACTACGTTGGCTATTAACAAACACTCTAATACTCAGCTCCGTCTGCCAAACGTCTATAAGCCGCTGTGACACCGATCCTACAGCCTTACTATGCTAATATAAACTCTATTTATTAATACATAAGGTTCATTTGTGTAGCATAAGAATGAGCGAGGATTATCGTGAGCTGTGCACAATGATGCAGTCGGTGCAATAGATATCGTACTAGTGTGACCGTGGCTTTAGACTCTATTTTTTTTTTAATCGAAATAGTACTTATCTTTTTTTTAGGTAAACTTGAAAGTAAAATACTTGAGTGTTCCTGCACTCCTTAAGCTCCTGGTGATCGTGGTGCTTCAATTTCTTGAAATTAACCCCTTAGTATTTTTCGAAAATAACAACTAAAGTCAGTATGTAAAACTATTTTAATTTTATTTTGTTTGTAACTGTATATTCATGCAACGTTACACCACAGCACATTAAATACTTATACACTTATATGTGCCGGTACATATTGATATCGCAGGCACATCATTACAAACACAACACGTTTTGTTTCGCGCACAAAAACAATATCAGCGTCATTACATTATATTCCATTACCAACATAATTTGTTGTTATATTTTACATAATTTGCTGTGTTTCTATAAACTAAATTATGTAAAATTTTATTTTACTGTAATATGTTTAAATTAGTTCATTACACAGAGTATTATTATGTGTATATTTTTAGTTTCGTGCAATTTATAATTTATTTTTATTTGTATATTTCGTGCATTGTAAGCATGTGTGCGCTAAATAGTTATAAGTACAAGCATAAAATGACTAAATGATATTATTTAATATCATTTAGTCATTTTATTGTTGTCTAGATCCAAAAGACTACAATGTGGCTATTTAGCCACATTGTATTAAAACTTGTAACTAGTTCCACCGCTACACAAGTAGGTTCACCCGTGTGAGAGAGATATGATCACTTATATCTAAACACTTACATGAGTTATTATTTAACTTGTGTAAGAGTACACACCTACTCATTTATGACACAAACATGCAACTATACTTAATTTTATATATAACAGAGCATTTGATCTGCACTTTCTGTAGTAAGCCGTCTTCGTTATAATATTATCAGCAGATAAAACTCCCACCAAAAGGATAAATCGTTTTCGGTAATGGAGGAAATTATTTCTAATACTAAGGGATGCAAAACATTATGTAAACAAAAATGTTGTGTCAAAGCAGATTGTAGGTTCAAAACGTAACTGGGCATGGCTGTTTCGGTGAGTATCTGTGTCGAATAGGACGTGAAGAGACGGCAAAATGACATCACTGTCCTAGTGACAGAGATTCTGCCCAGCATACTCTCGAGGATTGTCCAGCATGGGAGTCGGAGCGATCTGTCATGGTTGCCCAAATCGGGAGGGATCTTTCACCGCGAGCAATAATAGCTGCTATGCTCGCGGATGAAGATGGGTGGAAGTGCGTGCTCTCCTTCTGGGAAACAGTCATGTCCCAGAAGGAGGCTGCTGAGCGAGAGCGAGAGAGAACCGATCCCTCTCGAACAAGGCGACGCCGCGGCAACAGCTCCGGCACCTCAACCAGGGTTCGCTAGCGGTTCAGTAGGGGACTGCACCGCTAGTGGTACGACTTTCATAAGTCGTGGGAGTATGCGGGCTGCCAACAAGGCACCCTTTGACGAGCCCTTTTAAGGCAAGGTGAGATAGGTTTCGGATGATGCAATCGCGTTCCCGAAACCTCTCTGGAACACCTGAGTAAGGCCATCGTGGAGGTTTTAGTCGGTAGACCGGTCTGGGAGTCCGACATCACCTGGTCGTCTAACCCCGAGACGACAGGTATACGCAATGTATTTCCTCCACGTAAAAAAAAAAGAAAAAAAAAAAAAAAAAAAAACCTTCAAAACGTAGACGCCGTCTGCGTATATTTTTGAAACTCCAATTCCTATTCCTTTGTGTTTTTAATAAAATGTTTTTTTAATATAACAAGACCCTGTACTAATTAATTAAAAAGTAGTGCGTGGGTTTCAAAACCTTATTCAGGCTCAAGAAACGATTTCAAAAATTAGCTGTAAGTATATTGTACTTTTTATCTTTTTATAGGGAAAAAGGGTTTATTAACGGTTAATGAATATTATACAAGTTAAGTTATTGTACAAGTTTTATTCATTGCTAAGCGAATAAAGCTGTATAACCGCCCTTCATAGAGCACCTCGATTTTCATGTCACATGATGACCCATTCACCATTTAACCTTCACCTTCATCTCAAATCATACATCACATTTCATACAATCTATAATTTAATTCAAACTAAAATAAAGTTTAAAACATTAGTCAACATTTGACTAAACTAATTCAAAGTCAACCTCGTATTAATTAGAATGTTCTCAGTAAATTAAGCGCAAACAGTTTGGCAAGTCCCACAATAAGTTCACAATGTCTAAATTGTATAAAAGCTGTTCTCAGTGAGCACTGTGAAGACAATTACACACCAATTGTAACAACTTTGTACTAGTGTACGTAACACATTACTTATTATTACTGTTATTGAACCATTTTATTTAATCACGTATCAGAAGCGCAATGCAATATATTTTTTTATTTTCATCTCAATAAGTGCACAGGCTTAAAATCAACGTGGTTTGTGTGGTGACGGACTAAATACATAAGAAATATTTTATCTATACTTATAATAAAACTGTAGAGAGATCAATTCTGTACATTGAATATATGTTAAAAATTAATATTGGAGGATGAATGGTGATCGATACTAATGCCAAAAATGCAATGAATAAATTTTTTGTCTGTCTGTCTGTCTGTCTGTATGTGCACGCATGGGTCAAAAACTACTGAAGGCATTTTAACCAAACTTGGTACGATTGTAGTCCATACTCCTGGGCAGGTTATAGGCTGTATAACATAACGCTAAGACACATAGGAGCTGAGCAGTGACGAAAAATTTGAAGCAAGTCGATTGAAAAAACGCGCGTTCGAGCTCTTATCATCGCATACGTTGATCATACGCCAAAAATATGTATGACAAAAATAATGGTCTTCAAAAGATCTACAAAAAAGTCCTGAATAGTATATATCTATTTGTTATATATTAGCCACAATAACGTGTTTAATCGTTAGGGTTTTCTTCAAAGTGTATTAAATACATAAAAATATTGTATTTTGCATAGACATATCTTTATCAAACTCCCATATTTCAAAAGTACACTTTAATATCTTATTCATAAAAAAGAAATTATAGATATCAGTTTATAAACACACAAGATATAGATGAAAGAAAAGTTCCAAATGTCGCCGCGCCAGTATGAGTACGGCTGTACGGTTGATTTTTGTTTAACGTCCGAAACGGCTAACCGCTGCATGTATATAATTTCATTCACATTGACTCTTAATGCGAACAGACGTGGTTCTTATTGACTTCTCGGGTAAAGCGCGCTTTAGATATTAAAATACATAGATACATGGTTTTAAGGTATTAAGTTTAAAGTAGGTAATCTAATAAAACTGTAGAGGTCTAAATGTCTGTTCTTTTCGAAAATTCAGATAAAAATTATCTATAAAATCTAGAAGAAAGTAAAAAAGCAACAACACTACACACTTACAATTTTTAGAATGGATGCCTATCTGTCTGTCTGTCTGTTTGTTACCGCACATCTTTAAAACAAATTAAAATATAATCTTAAGACCAATACATTGTATTGTAGCCTTTCTTATTAGGCTTAAACTGAGGTATGTTTCATCAAAATCGGATAAGTGTTACTCGAGATATCGCTAGATCTCTTTATTAGAACAGTCCAATACAAATCAGGGGTCATGAAAAATGGATTTGGTTCAATGTTGAATGAATTTAAATTTCGTTTCTTTTGTTCACGAGATGGCGTTACCAGTAACTGTAGTAATCATAAAATAAATGAGTTTTTAAATAATCTATAACTATTTTATTATTAAGTGCTATATTAATAAGTTATTCCTTTTAAATGTTAATAAAATTAACCATGAATCGTATGTGTAATATCAATTATAATAATAATAATAATTTTAATAATTTATTTATTGCAAAAAATAAGTAGTACACAAATCTTAATTACTATAGTAGATACATAAAGAGTATAGTGTGTGGATGTAACAAAGACTCCCTGCACTAGGCTGAGCCTGTCCTGCAGTTAGTCTTACCTACATTTTACCGTACATTTAAATTAAAGAAAAAAAAAAAAAGAATTACAATAATTAATTAAATCACTCTATCATCTTAAAATTACCGTGAATCAAATAACAGAAAACAATCATAAAAATTAAAAAAGAAAATATCAAAAATTAAAATTAAAAGAAAACAGGTACAATTCAATGTGAAATAACAAAAAGAAATTACAAAAATAGCAAAATAGAAACAATCACGCAATGCTTTATCGCTTCTAAATTATGCCAACTGCTTCAAAAAATGCTCTGTCTCATCATAAGTCCAAGTGACTAATTGCTTTGCTACAATAAACTTCACTTCGCGAACTGTCTTATTGGATAAGTTGCAAATTTTGTTAAACCTGTTATACACAAATGGCTTCATGAAGGTACTGAAACGTTTAGCAAATGTGGTATTTACTCTAACGACTGGAATTCTGTAGACCCGTTTCTTGATCATGTCTCCATAGTCAACAGAGCTGATTACTTGTTTGTGGGTCAGAACAGTAACTTTTTGAATGTATAACCTTCTGACACTTAACACCCCTATCTCACTAAACAGTGCAATCGTCGAAAATCTAAAAGGTTTGAATAGCATGGTCTTTAGCACTGCGCGCTGAGCTCTTTCTAAGCCAATAAGGTGTGTGACAGCAGCCCCACCCCAGGCTATATTGCAGTAGGAGAGAATTGATTCGCAGAGTGAAAGGTATATACTCTTCAACAAGGATACTGGAGCCACATCGCGTAGTATTTTCATGATGTGGATGACCTTCCTAACTCTAGCAGACGTGGACAGTATATGCTCGCTGAAGGTGAGCCTTTCATCTATTGTAATGCCGAGATAGCGTACGTATTTTGCCTTTCTTAATCGAGTGCATTTACAAGGCGTATTTATGCTTATGGTGATGTCGTTGCTGCACGTGTGGACTATCACTTCAAAATTTGTTTGTGGAGCCGATGTAGCTGTTTTGTGGAAACACATGAAGCTAGTTTTCTCAGCATTCAATGACAGAAGGTTAGAGTTCAACCAATCAACCACACGATTCAGTCCACTCTGAGCAACTCGAAAAACTCTTTCCCACGTCCTCTCGTTATATACAATAACGGTATCATCAGCATAGTTAATTATTTCTGCATTGCCTATGTGCTCTTTTGCTGAAAGGTCGTTGATGTAGATGAGAAATAAAGTCGGACCTAAGATACTACCCTGTGGCAAGCCATAGGTGAGCGCCTGCGTTTTACTAACGTGACCGTCAATTTTCAAACACTGCTGTCTACATGACAGGTAACTTTGAAAGAAATCTAGGCTAATTCCTCTGATTCCAATGCCTTCCAGTTTTTTCAGTAAGATTGGGATGGAAACCGTGTCAAAGGCTTTGGCCAAATCGAGGAACACACCCATACATACCTTCCCCTCATCAAAATACTTACTGATAATATCGGTTAGCAAAACGACTGCTTGTTCCGTTGATCGTCCTTGTCGAAAACCGAACTGACGAGCGGATAACAAGTTATGTGATTCCAGGAAGTTTACAAGCTGTTTATTTATTACCTTTTCCAACAGTTTAGAAAAGGCACAAAGGAGAGAGATTGGCCTGTAATTATTAGGGGTTCTTGCAACACCTCCTTTGTGAATTGGAGTAACAGTGGCTATCTTCCACATATTAGGAAATTCGCCAGTAGTAATTGCCAAGTTAAATATGTAAGTTAAGGGTTCAATAATATAGTTTTTCAAGAGCTTAACAAGTTGGTTAGTTATTTTATCAAAGCCCGGAGCACTGTTGTTGTTAAGTTGGAGTATTATGGTTTCAACATCAGTTGGAGAGGTGGGGCGCAAAAACATAGAGTTAACGGGCGTCCTGGATACTTTAATTTTAGAAGCTAGTGACACCTCAGACTCATTTAAGCGCTTTAGTATTTGGTCAGCTAAACGTTGACCAACATTGGCAAAAAAGTCATTACAAAAATCCAGTGAGTCTGCAGGTGACCCTTGAATTTGACAGAGTTCGTGTGAGCTTGATTTATTAGGGACAGAATGTGTTACACGTTTTATAGTACGCCATAGTTTGCGCGAGTTGTTTGAATTCCGTTCTATTTCTTGTTTATCATGTTCAATTTTTAGTCTTCGAATCAGATCTCTGTAGAAATTTCTGTATCGTCTAAAGACATGTAGTTTTACTTGGTCTTCTGGATTCTTTCGCGCTTCAGTGTGCAGTTTATCCTTGTGTTTTGAGCATCTGATAAGCCCTGGAGTCATCCATGACTTGAATGTCAGTTTTGAGCGACTGACTTCTATTACTCTAGTGTGGCTGTCTATGATAGAAGTTAAGGTTGACATAAAAGCTTCAGTGGCGTCATTAACGCGAGATTCACTGTACACAGCATGCCAATCAACACTTCGCACTTCCGATTCTATTGCAACCATATCCAGTCTAGTCTGGTGCTTTATACGTGGTGGCTTAGTAACCCTTAGGCCCACACCAGTCATAACCAAGTCGTGATCAGTAGCCGAGGAGGAACAAACTAATGATTCCAAAAGATGCCTAGTTTTGGTGAAGACATGATCAAGACACGCGTCTCCTCTGGTTGGTTTATCAACCGCTGTTTGGTAACCTAGATGTGCCAGTAGACTTAAGTATTCTGAACAAGCCTCAGGCTTATTAATGTTAATGTTCATATCGCCTGTAATTATAAGACATGGATTCGACGCCATGGAATTTACTACTTGTTCTAAGGAATTAGTAAAATTATCCGTGTTTCTAAATGAGGGAGATCTATAAATACCCAGCAAAGTTATACAACCCGGAATATAGGCAAGCAGACAATTGGCTTCAAGAATATTTGGTTCAGTCACTATAGGGGACCAACATTTTTTAATGTAGATCACTACTCCACCTGATTGGTTTATATATTTAGTTGAAGCGAATTGGTGATAACCTTCAAGAGTGGGAATTACTGAATTTTGACTGATCCAACATTCCGTCAGGAGTATTATGTCAAAATCCAAGCTTAACCTTTTTAATGTTACAGTCAAATTATTAAAGTTACGGGATACACTTCTGATATTATAAGTTAATATTTTAAAATCGTATTTCATCAACAAGTTCTTACAGAGTTCGGCAGTTTCCACCCTACGGCATGTAATATTTAGAGAATTATCAATATCATCTAATAAATCGTTGAAAACCATGGGTGAAAAGATAAACAGACTGAACAAATGGCCACTAGGTAGAACATGCCGAACTGGTGCGGATTGGATGGTATTACAATCACATATGAGAAAAATGGCAATGACTGTATTTCAGAGCCCAACCCTAGACTTAAACAGCTTATAAAACCAATTAATTCATTGTAACAGTAATGGAATTCACAAAAAATCAGGTAACGTTTACACTTATAATATACACATTGTCTTTCTGAACATATTATTATGTTAGAGCGTTAGTAAAATTTCATGGCACTCACAAAAACCATGGCATAATAACAACACACTGCAAAATTAAAGAAACAATAACAAGAGCAAGATGAGTATTTACAAAGAATGATAAAACCTAAATATAAATAATAAAAAAAAAAAAAAAAAAAATTATAAGTCTTATTAAATTAAATCAATTATAAGTTTACTTGATTGTTTTTTTTTTGTGTTTTTCGTAATTGATTAATAAAAATAAATTGTATTAGTAAGCTATTTATCTAAAGTATCAATTATTCTTTTGGTATTAATTTAGTTTAAACTGTAGTAGTTACTGGTCAACGTAAAAGTATGCAACAGACTCCACCTGTTTTTATAAATGTAAATAAATACAAATACAAATAACATTTATTAGTTAATCACAGGTACAAAACATCTGACAAAATTAAATAGTCTTTCCCTGTATTGCTAATATTGGCGTACAAACTTCATTTTTTAAAGTTAAACTATACCTATACTTAATCATAAATATTAAATTGAATTAAAATAACATTCCTTTTCTCACAATCTTATTATAACTGCAATTATAACACACTTATATAACTATTTAATAATTAATAATATGTGGGTATAATATAACAGACAACATAATAAGTAACACGTTTTTTCTTTATAAAATCATTTTACACATTATTGCTATTTGTCAACATTAAAAAAATACAAAACTGACAATAAAATATAGAAATACAATCACAAAACATTAAATTATTAATCAAAGTGTTTGTGTTTATTTTATTAAGTAATTCAAAAATACTGCACGCAGTTTATCTATAGATAATAATAATAATATAGTCGAGTCTAAGTTTAGTCAAATATTTTTTGCTAGCTGGTTAAAAGGTGTTAGGTACAATAATTTATTTCAGCATTTTTTTTACAAAAGACAAATCCCACACTAGCCTTTAAAAATATCAATTTAACGGACACAAAGAACATCCAGACTAAGGACAATAGTTTGTGTATCACAATTGTCCTCTATGGGAATCGAACCCGCGACCTCATGCACGCCAGCCATGTAATGCGACCGCCGCGCCACCGAGGCAGGTAATTCTCCCGCACCATAACGTGGCGTGCAAATGTATTCATTCATAATTAATTAGCGATTATCCGTGTGGTGACGGAGTAAGAATACAATATGTCACCTCCCCATCTCATCCCATGGGTGGCGTAAAACCGACTAAGTGACTATCGGTGAATATTATCTTTACGGAGTAAAAATGAAGGAAAACTTGAAATTAAACGCTATACCAATCCGACTGGCCAGCGTGATATCAGTAGGTCAAGTATCCCTCCGTCACGGGAGGAGGCGCGTCCTTGCAGTGGGACATTAATGGACTGTTATGATGAAATAAGCGATGTCATTTATTTTAACTTACAAATTTGACAACAGATGGCATTGTGCCTGTGACGTAATTTTCAGTATCGCGGTGTTAAGATTTTCCTTGAAAGAATGACGTTCGCTCATGTCTTTCAGTATAAGTTTAGACGCAGTCTTCATAGATCTGTCTTTGTAAAGGTCTGTATTTGAAAAGGTTTTGGTTCGTTCGTTAATTTTACAATTCGTTTGTAGGTATATCTGTTTGTTATAAGGTTTAAAAAACCATTTTTCAGTATTAAATCGAATTGCGAAGTAAGTAACATCCGCCACGCGAACGAAGTCGCGGGCACAGCAGCTAGTAAAAAATAATTTTCCACACAATAAAGCCTTTTCTAATCTAGTAAGGGCTTTTGCTCTTATCTTGAACTTTTGATATTATGTTTCTACCTTTTTACAATGTCCATATCTGTATAATTTTTACGTTTTATAGTGAACATGGTTTATTTAATCCATTTTTTATTTATAAACAATATTTAATTTAATATACACAATGTTTAAAAAAATGTGATAAGTGATTATTACACTAACTTTAAACAACATTAGGTTCTAATTAAAATAAATGAAAGCAATTTAATTAACAGGTCGTTTTTAAACATTCGTTAGCTGTTTTTTTCTACACTCTCACTTTAATGTTTTATCGCTTCTCACGAAGGTACTCTAATAAACAAGTTATTAACTTACTGAACTCAAACATTTGACATCAAATTTTGTTTGAGTCCTTCACGGCGCGGACCTGAAACTGAATTATTAAAATAATTCCAACAAGCTGAAAAAACAATCTCCTCTTGTGAGCCAAGCTTTCATTCTTTCTTTATTAAGTTTACATTTCATTTTGAAAATAATTAAAAATGTGAAACTAAGCGAGAACGGTAAACACGTGGCGACGTAAATTGAAAAATTGTAAACGTACTGGACTTGTGTGTACACTAACTATAATATGACATGGTCACCTGGCATTGGTCAAGGGTTGTACAATATTTATATTAAATTTAATGCTCTGTGCTTAGAGAAAACATGTTTTGTCATGAAAATCACACATAACATCACTATGACTAAGAAAGTATATTCAGCAAATAACGCAACATTTTGTATCATTCTGAACAAAGTGAATTCTTTACAAAATTGAAAGCCAATATTCAATTGAAACAAGTTTCAATGAAAACAATAGAGAGCCTCGAATCAATACAAGTACATAGTACCGCACAAATTAAAAGCCACACCTACAATGTGACCAGCGTAGTGGGAGCCGTCTCGTGTGTGAGTCACGCTCACGATGTATTGAGTGTCAGTTTGTGTTGTGGAGGGCGCGGGTCAGGTGACACTGGTCGTAGTTCACTATCACTCATCGTCAGGCTGGTGACAGGTGAACTAGAGGCTGTAGAGAGGGAATGTGTGACGTCACACTTATAAGGCTCTACTAATAAAAGTATGATTTATCGCGCCGTAGTGTTGCCTCATTCAAGTGTTTACATTACACCCAGTGTTGCCATTGATAGTGTAAATAGCTGCGACCTTCTGCGGTATTATGTTACGACTTTTTATGAATGATTTATCATCTTTCATGATCGATCGTAGATCTATCATCAAGAGCAAGGACACTTTCAGTAGCGTAGGGAAAATAGGACCACTAGCAGTTTCAACATCCTTCTTGGGATATGTAAAGCATAGAGCCATTTCGCTACTTTTGTACTTGGTCAACAAAATATGAGCTTATTTAATGATGCTGATAAAGATTGCGTAATGCCTGGGACTTTTACATTCTCCTGTATTCTTAAATGTATGTTTTAGAGATTATAAACCAAAAAAGTTAGTAAACATTTACGTTTCCCTTTCAAAGATAAGGTTAGTTTATTATAAAAACAAGTAATGTTTACCGGGAAACCATTTACCGTATAAAGTAAGATATAATCTGTTCTGTCAAAACAAACTAATAAAACTTATCTCAGTATAATATTGTTCTTGTAATTATGTTACATTATGTAATGTACGTACTTCTTATCATATCAGAACATAATCATTCTACCGCAGGGACGAGACTCTTCCTGTAATGACGGGCCAAAGGGCCAGCGTGGCGTTATACTCCAGTAAAATAAGCATTCAACCTCGGAATGGAAGCGAATAAGCTGTAAATTTGCATAAACCTTTGTTTTGGTGTACTAATGACTGGTAGAAAAGTCTCATATGATCACGTGTCTGCGTCATAAGTTATTCAAGGTCAAAGGTCACGAAAATCAGTTTTTTCCCATTATCTCGTTTTCTATGGGAAATACGCATTTAACGTCATTATAAATATTGTAGATCATAAAATTGTCTACAAAAAATATCTGAACACTTTTCTCCTAAAAAGCATCGCTTTCGAGATATCGTGACTTTACGTTAATAACGCACGCACAGCCCAAACCACTGGACAGATCGGGCTGAATTTTGGCATGCAGGTAGATGTAGATGATATAACGTAGGCACCCGCTAAGAAAGGATTTTGATAAATTCTACCCTTAAAGGGATAAGATAGGGGATGGAAGTTTGTATGTAACCTTGTCAATTTCAAACCGATTAGGCTGTGACCAAGCATGCATATGCTACTATATATTGAAATAAGCCTTATTTTTCATAATATTTATAAACGCGAGCGAAATCACGGGAAAAAGCTAGTGTGTGCATATAGTCGAAAATACGACTTTCCTGCGCTCTAAAGTCACGATATCTCGAAAGCGATGCTTTTTAGGAGAAAAGTGTTCAGATATTTTTTGTAGACAATTTTATGATCTACAATATTTATAATGACGTTAAATGCGTATTTCCCATAGAAAACGAGATAATGGGAAAAAACTGATTTTCGTGACCTTTGACCTTGAATAACTTATGACGCAGACACGTGATCATATGAGACTTTTCTACCAGTCATTAGTACACCAAAACAAAGGTTTATGCAAATTTACAGCTTATTCGCTTCCGTTCCGAGGTTTGCCCCTAATTAAGCCTTATTTGACTGTACTATTAGTGTATGGGTAAATGTTCTTGTTCATATTTGTCTACTTACTCATACATATTGATATTCCATAAAGCATACAGAAATTTATTGTAAATTACCCTAGTACTGAAAGTAGTAGAAAAAAACTTTCATACAATATTTTATTGACAAGTCGACGTTACAGTATGTAAGCTATTAATTTACCTAATGGAGATATTATTCGTAGTAGGTTCTGTCTTATACGTTCATTTAATTTGTTTAATTATACAGCGAACAAATTATGGTTTACAAGCTGGAAAGTATTGTTTAGAAGATCACACCCGTGTGTCTAAGACTCTATGTTACAGATGGTTACAGATATGGTATGAGCGAATACATCACACATTCAGGCAATATTTATTTATTTATGAGTCTTGCAAATGATAGTACAGTAAGTTTATAAATGGCTGTGGCACTACCGAGACATTTTAAGTAAGTCACCTCGCCTTTTGATCTACGTAATGAAAGCAAACCTCAGCCATACTGTTCACCGTATTTTTCTTGAGCAGATTTGAAAGATTGTAAACCTTTTTATTTGATAGAGCGAACAATACAGTCCGCCACAATCTGTAGGTAACGTTTGTAAAAATGTAAAAAACATTGAACGCTCGCTCTGCGCTCGCTCTGTGGGAACTCCTAAAAAGCGGTAATAACCGGAATATTGTCGGTTTTTATTTGTGTTAGCCTCGTTAATGGCACCCACACCCAGATTGCTTCTCATACAAACTTCCTGTTTCAACTTATTGCGGCTTCGCTTTTTGAATTGTGAATTCATAATTTTGTGAGAACCGCTGGCGAGGTTATTACCTCATCATTGTGTACCTACATACATACATACATACATACACGTACACGTGTACGAGTGTGTACAGGTTTATGGGCTCGGAGGGGAATGTTTTACTGTAGGAAATGTACGTAATGTGCCTATTCTTGTTATTTTAGGATAGTGTATTAACGGATTAAGAATAGTATTAAACCATCTCACGGAGGTGTGGTAGAGACATACTTGCGTTCTATTAGTGCTAGTTAAGTAATAAATACCTTAATACGATTGCCTTGTGCGGTAGTTAGTTGTAAAATAACTAATAAAAGTTTGAAGACTTAAATACCTGATCATGAGAGGCTGTAGGGGCTGTAGGTCGACTTTTATACTCTGTCTGTGCTTTGAGAAACAAGTGGCCTAGAAACTTAGAAATATTTGTTGGGACATTATGAGTTTAGTTTAATAACATAAATGTAATCGCACGTCGAGTGAATTCCGTTATCATCATTTTATTCTAACTTAATTAATAACATTAAATTCAATTGTAACAAAGTAACCTGATTAAGGTAAGCCCACAAAAGCGCAACACAATGAATAATTAATGTTTATCAAAGTTATAAGCCAGTGCTAATTATCTGCGGCGCGGGTCCCTCGGGGGTCAGGGTTCCCTCGCCGGGTCCCGCGTAATTACTCGGTCACCACCGCGCCATCTCACGTCACAACACCACACTCACAGCTTTATTATACACACATTAAATAAAACAAAAGAAAACAGTTGGTGAGATTAATAACATGTATTTAACTTATGTGATGAGAACGAAATATAAATTGATCTGATGAAGTAAAGTATTGGTCGCAATCAGTGAACAACAATACACTTAACATCTTTGATCTTTCCATCAGTAAAATGAGACGCGATACATGTAGGCCAAGTATTGGTTAATATACGACACGTCAATATGACTGTATTAAACTTGATGGAATGCACGAATAAAGTCGGAGAATAAGTGCAACGCATAGTACCTACCTACTTCATACATAACATGGCTTCACTCTGTCACTGTTACTTTACCGGTCTGAGCACACGTTTGCGCTTTATTACAAAACCATATGGAATGTTTTTCGCTCAAGTGGACCTACCACTATACATGCTACACTCCTTGAGCTTGACGTAAAGATACGCGTATACATCACTACAAAAGTCCCTTGAAATAAAACCATTAGTCCGGCCAAATGGTTTTATTATTAGGCATTATACTAAACCGATTTCAACTCTAATCCCATACAAGTTTAATTACGAGTTTGGACAATAAATAGCTCATAAACCACTTCTATTATCTGGCTAACTAGGGAATTAATCAAACGTTCAGTGATATAAAACTGTAGTACATTCACATACAAGTTGATACTAGTAGTGAAGTTGTGATGTGAATAGATTGCGGTCTCACAGCGGGTGAGCGTGTGTAGTATGACAGATGTAGTTACTACATGAACTGTGTTGCGGTCCTAACTGTTGTACCATACACTTTATTGTTTCGTTAACTCAAAAAGTGTCAGTTTTAACAATATTATTTTATCAGTCAAAATTATTAATTACTTTTTTTTATAAACATGCACATTCTGCATAATGCCGCTTTGTGTACAACGCAACAGAGCTGTTATTTTTGGTTTGTTCCCGAACCTTATGTACTGTTTAAATATTTTTTTAATAGCATTTCCTGCAATGAGGATCAATCCCCGTTTTGTGAGATATTTTTCACATATTTAAGTGCATTAACCTTTTTACAAGTACTAACAAAACACGTATAAAAATATACATATACCTATACAAAAAATACCACAAATTATATTTTTAAACATTTGTTTTAGCATATTACCTCTTTAAAGTTTAACACCTATTTGAATACTTTTTTAGTATTGACGAACTCCCTGGGGCTACACCAAGGATGTCTAAGCTGTAAACAATATTATTTGTATCATTGAAATAATCGTCACGGGGCACATATTTATCATGTTTGCGATATATTCGTTAATATGTGCGTGTATGTATTATATTGTAGTTAATACAATAAATACACAGCGTTGTGTATGAATGAGTGAGCAGTAATCAACAGCTGAGTGAGCAAGTCGCGCTAATTCATTATGTTATTGTGTGTGCGTGTGTTTTGTGTACTGTGTGTGTACTCTGATTAGTTCACTCGTACGTACATATTTATTATCTGTTTAAACGTGTTAGCTACGTCTGAGCTGATAATTTAAATTTATTGATAATATAACTTTTTTTTCTAAACATTTATATAAAGGTGTAAATGAAATAAGGTAAGATATTTATTTAATTCTGCGTTACGATTTGCAAAAAAAAGCCTGGTATGTACTATAAAAAAACAAACCCCTCAACAACGTTAATCGCCGTAGTTATTGAGATCTCTGTCAAAAATGATTGACAAAACTTGAGCCGTAATAGGCAGGGTAATGTAATAATGGACATTAAATATGAACAAAACTGTGATACAATCTAAATAGCCAATTATTTATAAACGTCTGTCGCTACACAATGTCTGACCTCCAGTGACCGAGAGAACCTAGTCTTATATGAGGAACACTAGCTTATATTATAATAGGTATTCCGAATAAGTTGTCCTTGTTATAGATTTTTTAATGTTGTTTGGACGGAGCGGAGCGGTGATATCGTTATAATAATATTCTTACTTCATCACCACACAGTTAACGAAATATAATTGTTTAGCAAAAGAATTTTTAATCACCGAACAAATATTTAACATAACACCAAGGCACGACGATACTTAAATTAATATTTATTTATCTGAACAATATTCTTAGCTTGAACCCTAACCACAATATTTACAAAATGTTCTCCAGCACAGAGCGTCGGCATGTTGTGACGTCACATTATTACGTAAACTGTTACACGAACACGTGAGCTATGTTTTACTGGAATGTGTACGTTATACTCATACTATGTGCAGTAAATATGTACAAGTAGCGCCTCTACGAGACACACGCTACGAGCCGCTACGGGCTACGTGCTACGGGACCTCTACGCGTAGCTAATAGAGGTCCGCAGCTGTGACCGCACGACTATTTCTACTAAAAGTGGGCACCGTTAAACATGCTGTTATTGACCCCTCGGGTGTACAGGGACACACACAAAACATACAAATTGTTCTAATGAATAAGTAATATTGTATTTTGTGAGTTTAGGTGTTTTTATTTGTACTAAAATATGTTTTTTATAAGAAATAATATTTTGACTACAAAATACTTATAATAAAAGGTTTCTTACGCGCGAAAACCAAGTACGAATTCCACTTAGTATAAAATATAAAAATAAATAGGTAGTTTAATTAAACTAGAATAATATACAGTAAATACACTATTACTGTATATTATAGTATAGACATTATTGAGAAGACCCAGAAGGTCACGGATTCAACCTCCGCTTAGGACAAGACTCTTATTATATTCTCTACATGAACCAGGTCGTTTCATTAGTATAGTTAGTTGTTTTCTTGTTTACCATTCACAAAACAACTTAACAACTATGTATAGTCTATTTAAACGGACTTGCTTTAAAACGTAAACATATATGGCGTCGTGTCATCCACAGACTAAAGACTAAAGAATCTACAAATGTCAAATGATAAAATTAATTTTATCTGTGAAATTTGCCGTTGGAAAAAAATATATTTATTTAAAATTTAAGAAAGATAGTGGATAAATCAAAGTGATTTACGTGTTTTCTATTGCATAAACGTTTAATGCTACTTTCCAGAAATTTTCATCCATATCAAAGTGTGCAATCAAATTGATGTAAAAACTAGTGAATTTGCAATATGTGGTGTTTGTTTACTAAATAAATCAGGTAAGGATGAATACGGTATAGATCAACTGCTATCTATAACATATAGTACAAGGTATGTTTACTTTATGGCGTTGCCAAAAAAATGGCTGAATATTACATATATTAATATAATACTATGACTTATTATCTTTGCTAAGCAATTGTACAAGCTGCAGTAGTGACAGTAAGTCAGTGCAACTAAATAGTTGTATTGTTAAGTGAAACAGCTAAAGTATACACTAGTTGTGTTCATGATTTATAGTTCAGTTATTGTTAGTTGTAGTGCAACAGAAGGTTGTGTTGTTGTAATAAACAGTCGCAAGCACTTGTCATGCACTCGACGTTGTACTGAGAAGGTACTACCACGTCGGCCGATAGAACTACGGGCAAATATTTTTTTACCATAGTACCACTCTTGACACAAAAATAAAATATAGTGAATTAAACATAATAAGTAATTTATTATACTAAGTATTCATTTATTTATTAAACTTAAAATAAAGGCTGGCAAAATAAAGGCTGAAAGTAAGTGCATCAACAATATTGTCACTTTATATGAAAAAGTTCGTATTACTTCATGGCGAGCTATTTTGGGTTAACATCTTACTGTAGTTTAGGGATAATAAAAAGTTATCAACGTTTTGAGAAAGTATGTATATCAACATTTAAATATAGTTTATAACTTAGTTATATTTATGACCTAGCCAACACGGTACTAGTGTCGTAAGTTTTGACCTACTAGTTACTTGTGCTGAAGTAAATGTTTTGATTTCACATTGTGTGATGCATGGAATTTTAATCTTTTTTGGGATTTTCTAAGATGTAAGAAGCTTTCACGCAGGTAGTTGCATGTTTGGGTCCGCCTTTGGGTTTCCATTAGTTTCTATCGCTTTTGTAAATTGTCCAATAATTGTGTAACTCTAGAACGTAAAACTCTATTCAGCATCATGCTGAGCCTATAAAACAATAAGTCAGAGTTATTCAAGTGTCGTCACGGTTCAGCCAATAGCTCAAATATTAATTCGTTGGAATGTTGCCATCGTACAAATACCGGTAACAAAACCTGACAATAAACAAAAAAATCTTAAACAATTGGCGTGTTGCCAGCTACAATAAATCGTGCTAAACAATTCAAAACAATCCGGAGACTAAAACACGTTGTTTTACTGATTCAACAATTTATTGACGAGTGAACGCGCCGGCTAACTGGATTATTATTTTAATTCCGTCTGCGTTTGTACATGCCACGACACCGCGCGCCATTCCTACTGAATTACATTTGCATACCCGACCACTGCGCTATCGGGAACTAACAACACCTGCGTACATTGCTCGCGCGGCACACAGAGGCAGGTGTGCCAGGCCCGCAATGAACGTACAAACACAGTTATGTCACGTAAAAGGCCGTGTGCATAGAATGTCACGCGAGTGAACAAACATAGATTGGTGTCGGGCGTAGTGACAATTAGATCAGGCGCGGCCACTAGCCACGGATACTGTAACACGGGTTCATACAGAATGAGAGGCACGTATCTTGTGCACCGAGACCCGGTGGAGTTCGATGAGGTTCCGGATAAAAAGTTGTTACGATGAGAAATGTTCAGTGGAGTCGTCGTGTTGCTCGCCTCACTCAGATAAGTTTAATGAAAGATGCAACTTGGTATCGTACTTGAATTAGCTTTTTAACAGCATCGGAATAACATCTGCCCCTAGTTTTGATTAGAAATGTTTTTTTTACTGTAAATAAGCAACGTTATATTGCTTTGAAGGCGCTTACATAATGTAGACTACTATGTAGTTACTTACCTGCTTGTTTTGTAAGCATCGAAAAGATGCAAATAGCAAACTGCTATTTCACTGCGGCTTTTACTAGATGTCTATTTACTATAAAAAATTCCTTAAAGCCAAAATATTCATAGACATATTAAAAGAGACTAACATATTACATATCTATGTCCATTGTTTGACGAGTAAAGTAACATGAGTACAGCAAACTGTATGTAAGTGCACTTTGAGAGCATGTCGGTAAGTGAGGAGCGCTCGACCAACTAGTTGTAATTGTATTAGCGAAGTAACTTGTACTGGAGCTTCTTACGACTCACGTTTACAATTTGATTTTACAATTTTGGTAATATGAGTTGTTATGTAGTAATAATATCATCAGTCACTCAGCAATCTGTCCTCCATTCATAAATACCATTTTATTTTGACAGATAAAGCGACTTTAAATGAAGTTTTTTACATGTTATACTTTACTATAAAGATGTAGTTTTGTTTGTAGAGTAGGTATTATTTTGTAATCTGTATGTATTAAACTGCTGTAATAAATAACAGTTCTGTCGTCTCTGCCTACCCCGGCCGGGATAAGGCGTGAGTTTATGTATGTATGTAATAAATAATACCTCGATATTAAAGTAATCAAAAACCTTCGCAATACATATAAAACAATGTAAATCTTCATGTAACGGCCGTGGTTCACGAAATACAGATGATTGTGTACAGCCGAGCGCAGACTGAGGCCGTGTTTACGTAATCAATAAAGTCTTCACAATAAATACAAAACTATGCACTCGTTCACTCCTCCACTACTACCTACTGCACATAGCTACAAGCTTTTTAATCTTCTTTGTAAAGAAAGCTCGACAAACAAACTCTTTTGTATGATGTGTACTGATCGTAGTTTTTCTATCGTAGCTTCTTCATTATCTTAGAACAACCTTGTTTTGCGTTTTGTTCGACTTTTGACGTAACTCTGTCTTATTTCATGTTCTTACTTTTGTAGAAGTTTGTACAGTATCTGGTCCAGTACGACATTTACTCTTTATCTTTAGATGTTCGCATGATGTAGTGAACACAGTGAGGTATGACTGATGCTTTTATAACTGTATTTGCTTCGTTTCTCCATACTAAGTAAAAGTAGGGCAATAGACAAAAGAAGCGTTCACTTCCACGTTTACATACCTATGTAGCATAAGACTTTATGTTAAGCAAAAGAAAGTGTACTAAAATATATACAATTTTACATACAAATCACAAAGTAAAATACAAAAAATGTACTATTCAAGTACTTTTGTTCTTTTGTAGATCTGAAAGTATTGAAATATCGTCGCATTGTATCAATAAATAAGTAAACCTTTTGCGACATTTATTACGTTCTGTCGGGAAGTGGAGCTGATATATCTTCACAGAGTGATACACAGCTCGCATTATCGTTCACACACACACACACACACACACACACACACACACATACGCACACACACACACACACACACACACACACACACACACGTCGGATCAACTCTCGAGCCTCCATTCATAACATCGCACTGCCTTTAAACATAAAGTATTGGTTTATTTTGTAACATTTTACATTCGTTCGTAGTTCGTGAGTATTGCACAGATTGAGTAGTTATTTGTATCTCTCTCATGTTGATTGAACGTCCAATCACAATCGTGCTATACTCGTATACGTCCGGCTAGTTGGTGGCGTTCGTTTGGCGTAAAGTGATCACCTTAATAGTGAGGTAGGTAATGGAACACGCAGGACTACAGTTGCGTATCTTATTCACTACATAGACTGAACTTGCTAGACTTATATTATTTAGAGCCTAATGTTTAAAGGTTTTAAATAACATTTTAATATTATGCACTAAAATATAGCCAACAATACATTAACCTAGTGAAAAACAATTATAAAATGTAGGTCGTACAAGGCTGTGTCGCTTTAGAGTGACCTCCAACTTTTTGTAATTAGTGAAGAGCTCGGCTAATGCCAACTAATACTAACTAATAACTTATGAAACTGGGTAAACTCAATTTTGTTAAGTTCTTAAATGAGAAAATAACTCATTACACTTAGTACTTTATCTGAGAACCTAAGTAACCACATTAATCTACGTAATAAGTTAACTAGAGACTTTACTGCTATTCTGTGCTCAGTTGTGGGACGCTTAGTAACAAACAAGTTACAATGTCATGTGTTTGACTAAATCTTATTATTAAGTATTTACTTATTATTGGGCTCTACAACTTCTGATTCTTCTTCCTATTAACTTTTGTAAATTTCTTATAAACTGAAAAGACTGTCACAGATACACACTATGACAGATACAGGACTTGATCCTTTGGAAAGAATCTCCTTGATATAGGTACTGTTTCAGCGCTGTGCTTTGAAAACATCGATCACAATTGCGCCCCTAATAACGATGACAGCCGTAAATATGGCAAAGTTGAAGTATTGTTTTTGTTATTTGTGCTTAATACGTATAAATAGCTAAAACATTTTTCATTTCTTTCTATGAAAGGTTAAAACATCATTTAATAAAACAGATAGACACACATTCTCGCACGGCTCATACGTAATAAAACATAGAGTGGAGAGGCTAACACAGCGCGAGCGTACTCAACAATGCGTCGCTGCAATGATCTCGATATTCAGCTGCATTCAGAACAATAGTCAACTTGTGCCTAACTTCTCACGATAAGACGAGCTAGAACGCTTTGCCAATAACTGATCTACTCGCTATATCTAATAATAGTACTACTAACTGGAGGGGAACTATGCTGTGCATGAGGTATAACTAATAAACGTCTTTACATACTTGGTTCATAGTTTGTGGCTAAGAAGTCGAACTCAAAACGTGGATGGTAAATCAAAGGAGAAGCCAAAAGTTAATTGGAGTACCAATATGAAAAACTAAACATTAAAGCAACTCCTTAACATGCCACTGCAAAGTAGAATCTTCAATGACGGAGGAAAATTTGATCTACTAAGAGGTGGCCAGGTTCAGAATTTTAATGGAAGGTTTTCCTTCTTTTTTTAGAGCTATTATAATTGTTTAATTTTCTCCTGCACTCTCCTGTATCTAAACAGCACATACGATAGCAACAATGACGGAATGATATGTCTGGCTTTTTAATCCATTATCACATCGTAAGAAAAACACAATATATTTAAATAAAATAAAAATCAACTGAAAACTACATTTAATAGTAAATACAAAGTTGAGGGCACAATATAAAATAAATGTATCTAATATAATAACAAATACAAATTAGTCAAGCTAAATTAAACAATAACCAGACAGTGTCTTCCAATCTTAGAAATAATTCAATATTCGTACTATTTATTATAGTTATTATATTGTCTAACATTATTTATTGTATGACGGCGATGAACTCACAAATAATATCTCGATAACAGACAAAATGTGTGAGTTTCCAAGAACCGGTATTGTATATAATGAGACACACGCCCAGGTTCTAATGACTAATACATTAATGTGTCATCTTTAATTAACAATATAATATCTATCGACACAATAATGAAATATTGATAGTAGAGTTGCTACTTGATCCATTTTGTATTATCTCTCTATTGTTTCTTTGACGACACTTTATAGTTTGCCTTAATCGGTTGTTGTAGTAACGTGCCATATAAAAATAACTGGTGTGCATTTTATTATTTATAATAGTTAAAATAAATCATACATGTATCTAAAATGATTGAAATGTTTCATCAAAAATAATCGAAATGCTTTTGAACACTTTAAAAGAGACAAAATATTATGTTTTATAAGAGTGATCTGAGGATATTGCCTCGCCTCATTTATACACACATCAAAAAAGTCTAAGCAACATGCATGATATTACAAATTTACCATTTATATTAATTAATTTCTAAGTATTTACTCACTCAAAGTGTATAGGTAAGTAAACTTCAAGTGTATAGGTAAAAAAATTTCGATTATGTTTTGTTTTTTTTTCATAAAATTCAAATGACTGCGAATTTGTTTGAATTTGAGTGCATGTTAATTGCTACGTTTTAGTCTTGATTTTATAATTTTACCAACCATTTAAATACAGTTGGCGACAAAATTGAATTGTTAGATATTCTTTACGTCATGGAGCGACGTCATTTGACGGCAGATGAAATGCAAAGAGCTGTAGGGATGTTGCAAGCGGGAAGTAATCAATCTCAGGTATCTCGACATTTTGGTATTCATAGAAGTGTTATTTGTCGTCTTTGGCAGCGCTACAATAATACAGGGGAACCCGCTGAACAGCATCCAGGCCGTAAAAGGAGTACAACCACTCGGCAAGACCGGTACATACAACTGACTGCAAGACGCCAGCCGATGTTAACCGCTCGAGAGATAAGTTTGAGGCTACAAAATTCAAGTGGTGTTGATGTAAGTCCCCAAACTGTGCGAAATCGACTGCATGAGTACGGCCTACGAGCTCGACGCCCTATCAGGTGCCCACCGATACGTCACGGGAATCGCGCTCGTCGAAATGAATGGTGTAGAAAACGCATAACATGGACCCAGGAACAATGGGATAAAATTATGTTTTCCGATGAGTCGCGATTCGGGTTTAGGCCTGATACAAGAAGGGTGCGAGTGTACCGTCGACCCGGAAATACTGAAAGACTCAGGTGCGTTCAGGAAGTTCATCCATACAGCGGCTCAACAGTTATGGTATGGGCGGGTATTATGAAGAACAGGCGAACTGAGCTCGTTTTTGTAAATGGAAACATGAACGCTGAAAATTACGTTGAGGATATTCTCAGACCTTATGTCCATCCATTTGCACAAACCTTTGGCTCCGATTTTACGTTAATGCATGACAATGCGCGTTCACATACAGCTCGGCGAACCAGTGAATACTTGGCAACGGAGAACATCCAGGTATTGCCCTGGCCTGCACAATCGCCAGACCTCAACCCCATCGAGCACGCATGGGACATGCTCCAGAGACGTGTTTTGAAGGACTTGGACGGAGTGACAACAACCCAACAGCTGAAGGATTTGCTACAATTCCATTGGGAGCGAATACCGCAAGATGACATAAACAGTCTCATTAATTCAATGAATAATCGTTGCCGACAAGTTCTGAATAGCAGAGGAGGCCATACTTTGTATTAAATTGTCCTATTCTTTCACAATAAATTCATTTTCTTAAGAAATTTCAATTTGTAAAAAAAAAGTTTAGTTTCTTATGTACCTGTATATTCTAATATTGTTAATTTCTGTTATTAAAAGAACTTATAAAGAAAACAGCTGTTATTTTTACATCATAGAACCCTAAAAATATTATTTTAAAAATAAAATACAACGTTATAATTAAAATAAATGGTAAAATAAATTAATATAAATGGTAAATTTGTAATATCATGCATGTTGCTTAGACTTTTTTGATGTGTGTATTAGCAAATATATAATCTATTAAATTGACCTGCACAAGTGTGTTAGTTTGTAACCTGTATAGTATAAAATGTATTCGTGTTTGACTTTGATGTTGGCGAACTATTAGCTGCATACATTTAGCGCAACGTTATATAGTCCTGAGCTATGATGTCTGAGTTAAGGAATGCTAGACGTTCGTCAAGACTCGAGACGGTACAGCGCTTGCTGCACTAGTGACGAACTTGGACGTAGTTATGTGTTATCTGTGGATACTATCTGTTATTGTAACTAGCGTACTTACTGATAAGCGGTACTAGCGGTACAGTAGTGCAGAACTCATGCTTACGTTATACTACATACAGCGACTTGCGGTAGAGACATGATATATGTTTTAGAAATAGACGAGTGATGGCATGGAACATGGGTACATGATTATTCGCGTGTTAAATACATTATTGGAAGTTTTTTGAGTAAGCAAGCAAGTAAAGTTAGTTATTCTGTGTTTTTTCTTTTTGTGTTATTGTCTAGCTTTACTGTAAATAAATTGTTTTTCTTTCTTTCTTAAAGTACGATTTTGTAGCCGTCACGTTTAGTATAATTTACATTTCCCTTTGCGTCGCAGTACTTAATACTTTAAAGATATCAGATAATAAACATAAATTCTAGTATCATAATACAATAACTTCTACTTTATGTTCGTGAGGTTGTTTTTCTTTCGCTAGTTTACCTAATAAAAGCGAAAACTCCTGAAAATAAGTGTCAAAATGTTGCCTAACTTATATATAACCATAAACCGATACTCATAAAAACTAAACAACTTGTCAAAGCTAATAAACAGTCTGTCTGTATGTTCTGTGGCGCTCTGGAGTCAGGGGCGAGGTCAACGACCCACAGACTGAGAGATGCAAACTCCTTGTTGTTCCGTCGCCGACGAGCCCTGTGTACTCACTGAGTTTGTGTAAGCAAGGTTCGCTAGCTGAATAAAACACACTCTATAGAGGCTTAAGGGAAGTGATTTTATAAACCGAAGAAGCAATAAAGATTTACGTAGATGGGACGCGTCCCTCCTGCCGCAAACTTAACTAACTGTTAAATAAATCTTTTTAAAGAACGTTTTGAGCTTAATTTCCATGAAGTTGTTATAAAATTATGAAAGAGTTGGCTTCAACTAATCTTAGAGTAGACAAGAAAATACGTACGTATTTCCATCATTATTTAAAGCCACAAGCTGAACAACTAGACATTTTTCATTTTATCTTAGTACTAAGAAGTAAGAGTGTCTAGTAAATTGAGAAGTAAAATACTTATGTAACTATATTTCAAAGCCTAAAATGGATTACTTACGAATGTACTCTATTCCATTAAATAATATTTTTCAACTCCGCAAATGACTGTCTCTTGTATATTTTAAAACAGTCACAAATAATGTTTCTTCAAAACCGGCGGAGGCTTCATTTCCCATTCTTGACATTTCAATTATATTTTTCTTTAGTGTTAAGTACTGTGTCGCGAGGAAATTTACAAACGAACGCAAAAACCATTTACTAATCTTAGGATAATCATTTTGTAGTTTGCATAAATGTATCTGCGCAGAATCCGTGCCCGTGACCTCATGCACACCAACTTATACCGTGACCGCAACGCTACCTATTAAATGTTAAACCTTATACCTTTTAATTAACTATTAATTAAATTATAAAAAAAAACAGATGTGTACTGACTGGTTCCAACAAATAACAAGAGGGATGTTAATGCTTATCATAAACCAACCATAATTTTTGCAAAAGGACAACTTAATATTAAGGTAATCAAGATGACGTATATGTAGTAAAGTATATAGAAAGTGTCGACGGGCCCCAAGAACAAAACCGTATCTGCAATATTATCGATTTCGAGTATGAGCGTTTGAAATTCTGTGTACGCATGATGATTTTTTACTAACGCAAATATAAACTTATTGCAAAAAATCTTGGCAAAAGCTATTGAAGTGGTTAATATCTTTATTATCATGTTTTTTTAAAAGAGTTTAATTATTATTTCGAATAAAATGAATTCTTATAATACAATAAGGTTTTGTTCCCTGCAACGATCTAGCACATATATTAATATATGACTTTGTTTTTCGGAATGATCTAGTATATATCTTAACATACGACTTTGTTTTAGGGAATTAATGTCTTGTTTTGCTGTCTTAAAATACATTATCTGTAATGATTTGATTCATAAAAAATTAAATAACTATAAAATAATTTTGTAGATATACAAAACATTTTTATCGAAGGTTTTCTTGTTTAGAAAGTAACATAACGGGTGCCGTTATGTCCATCGTTATAGGACGGAACCCTTGGATAATAGCGTCTAGGACTTACGACCTAGATGTAGGCTTAAGAAGGCCCCCTTAAAACGTGTGTTCCGTCCTCTGCCTATTCACTTTTGGTAGGAGTCTAAAAATGTCGTTTTGGACATTTGTGATAGTAGAGAGCTTACTGGAGTTCTCGGCTGTCCTAATCCTTTTAACAAGTTGTAGAGGGATTTAGCGGGACTACCCCTTGCAGCTATATCCACGGTATATAGAGGAACTATGTATCGAATGCGATTTTGTAATTTCTTTGTCTGATTATCTTTCCGTGTTTCTAAAACCTGCTCTAATAGTTTGAGGGCCTATCATGAACCTTTTGTGAAATTGTAACCGTAACTCGAGTGTAGATGTATTTTTATCAGTTGGGATGGATTTTAGTGGTCGTATATCTAGACTTTTTTACGTTATTTACCGGTTGTTGATCTACCTCTTCAATGTCATTTAAGAAACTATTGAATACATCTTCTAGTACAAGAGAGCGATCTTTATCGTTTCTGGTTATCTCATTTGTCAAGTCAAAATATTTTTTGTCTTAATTGCGTGATCTTTAAGGATATTTGTTTTCCACGGTACCGTGAGCTTATTAGGCACTACACGCTTTTTAAAATTTGAGTAGAGGAATGTCTGGTCTCAACGGCGACACGCAGGTATCCTCCGGAATGTTGTGTGTCCACCAGTATTGTTCAATCGTCTGCCGAACTCAGGACAAATTAAATATTTTGCCTTTCAGCTCTAGCAATCGATAGACTGACTGCCTCACGTATAATTCCTAGAGCTCTGTCAAGACGTTGCAGTAATGACTCCTAACCAAACTCACTTTGCAGCCTACCAATATGTGTCCAGTCGTGACAATTTCTTTGCCACATTCCGTGCATTTTTTCCGTCGCTTTTTCAATCTTACAAGATTACTTTGATCGTTCAGAGTCAATTGAAAGGCGTTGAGGTAGAATTTAAGTAATGCTGCTAAACAGTCATAAATTAAAGTGCGCAACTTCAAAGCTAAAAGTATACAGCAGTCACCTAGAGTAGCCTATTCATTTTGCATTTCTAGGTTCATTGTGTGCACTCTGTAGCTATCATTCTCATCTTAGTTTATGAAAGATTTTGTAATTTCTTTGTCTGATTATCTTTCCGTGTTTCTAAAACCTGCTCTAATAGTTTGAGCGCCTATCATGAACCTTTTGTGAAATTGTAACCGTAACTCGAGTGTAGATGTATTTTTATCAGTTGGGATGGATTTTAGTGGTCGTATATCTAGACTTTTTTACGTTATTTACCGGTTGTTGATCTACCTCTTCAATGTCATTTATGAAACTATTGAATACATCTTCTAGTACAAGAGAGCGATCTTTATCGTTTATCTTTCTACCAATCAATTTAAAAGGCACGGTTTCTGATATTATTTAAACGTCTTCTCCGCTTATAATAAGCCCGGGGCCATATGAAGCATAATATGTCGTATCCACTTTCATTCCATCAGTCTACATACAGAATTTATCATCCTTTCGCAGTAGTTCTTGGCACTGCTTTGGATTTCGAGTAAGTATCGCTAGGTCGCGTCGTCTGCGAATGCTAGAATGAATTCTGTATATTTATATTAGATATCCCCACCTTCTTTAATCAATTGTTAAGCTATGTATTAGTGGATAAAGCTTCTCCAAACATAAAACAACATCAATATTTTCAGCTACAGGTGGTAGCGGAGAAACGTTACTGTAATTTTGACAGCCAGTTTCTAACAGAAAGCAAAAAGGAAGGTAATGTCAAAGTGGAATTTATAGCTAAACGCTCATTGAAAAACAAGAAAATCATGCTAATTTACTAAAAAATACATTAAATCGAACACTTTTGTATTGAACAAACACGGATGATAAAATACTTTACAGAGAACGAAATGGCATCTTTACCTACGACATATTTTTTCCTTAAAAATTTCGTAAAACAAAATCGTATCAGCGCAACCGTTAAGTGACTTAGAATTCAGTTTTGTCGAACATAGACTTAAGGTGAATATAAAATGAAAATAATTGATTAATAATCAATATCTTTTTCTAAATAAAGTCTTATTGTATATTAAACTAATTTTAAAACTAAAATTATTATGTTTCATGTAAATTAATTATAAATTTAAATATCTTGTCTTTAGATTTTTGTAGAACAATATAGTATATGCACAAACGATAATAAATAACGCACCTGACTTTGACGAGTACAAACACGTAAATGACGTTAAGTCGCTACACACGCGGCATGGGTTCCAAGGAACATGCTCCTACATGTATATACCTGTTTGTTTGTGGAAGTATAATTTCTGATACGACAATGTTCGATTGGTTATTTCAATATGCAAGGAAATATTAAAAAAATAAAAACGGTGTCGTATAGTTTTTAGTGTGTAGAATACGATTATACAATAAAATACATTTCGTCTTATTTTTCCATAAGATTTTGTTCTTGGGGCCCGTCGGTGTATGTCTCAACATAGTTTTATTCTAAATAGGCATAAGTGAGTGAGTGAGTGAGTAGGTAGGAGTGGTTGTGTCAAATTAATATCGTTAATAAAAGGTTCGCGGCGCGCATCGCTCATACGTAATGGAGGACATTCGTTTTTGTTAACTTTTTGTGCCGCGATATCATCTGAGATACAAAAATAATATATTTAATATTACCTTATTTTTTATTGTTGTGAATTAATTGTATCATGTATAATAAGCTCATGAAGAGTTACTCTAGATAGAGTTGTTCTTTTACTTCACTTCTAAGTAGTCGAACAAACCAAAACGGTTTAATAGCCTCCGCCAGTTGTAGAGGAAACGTGCTCTATTAATGTCATACTACTCTGACTCTTTTATACTGTTAAGGTAATAAACGAAAGAGTTACATAATACCTGACAGTAAGTGGTACCTACCTTGTAGGTACAGACTGCAGCAATGATAGAATACAACTAAGGCACAAATTAAGCTAGACAATAAAATTAAGCCCTATGATCTATGTAACTATTTTAACCTCTGTACCTTAAGCCTTTTTCCACCTCTGTTATGTTTTGTTTGGAGGTGAATTAATCTGAGTACAGAGGTGGTAGCGGCGTACATCCCTTCCTGCAAGCTCTTGTCAACAGCTCAAATTACAACTAAAAATATAATATAAATTCGCCCACTCAGACGTATACTTTATTTAGATGTAGATATGGGGATTCAAGAGTAAAGTCTACATCATTATTTGTTTACGTAAGAGCTCATTATAATGTTACTTGTGTAATAGAGTCATTGTAATATTTTGTTTTGTTATTTTTTTATGACGATGTAGGTATATGTTTTTATGACGATGTCGCATATCTAAGAATAACAAATAATTATCGATTAGGACGCAATTTGGATTAAGATTTATAAGTAACTAATTTTGTATATTCTATTTGTACTTAACTAATAAAATATAATTCGTTAAAATAGTATTATCTACTATATAAAAATAAGTAGGGTTTTTCTTCCTGACGCTACAACTCCAGAACGCACGATCCGATTTCCACGGTTTTGCATTAGTTGGAAAGGTCTTGGGCTCCGTGAGGTTTAAAGCAAAGAAAATTCAGGAAAAATGTCAACAGAAAAGCGGGAAAATAATGCCCGTGCGAAGCCGGGACGCACCGCTAGTATTGTCTAAAATAAATCAATTAAAGTCTACAAATAGATTAAGTAAGACGAAGTGAAGTGTGTACGTTTTATTAGGTAAGGCTTGTGTCAACACTACTGAGTAGATTGCTATCATTGTCTTATATCGTTCATTCATCTCGTGTTCAGTCAAGGTCACTTAACTAATTATTAATTATTTTTTTATATACTTCTATATTTCTACTTTATTTATAAGAACATTTTTAACAGTAGGTATAAGGATTTGTCCTTTGATCCATTTTCATAATTGATTTACAAAATTAGTTATCAAATAGGAATTTTCCTTCCCTGTGTCATGCTACAGTTTTTTTTCTTATTCATTATATAAAGTAATAATTTAATTATTTAGCCTTAGGGTTTGAACAGCGTTTTATAATGTTAAAAACCTATAAAATACTAGGATCACATGACACAAAAATGTAGTTACCTATTCAATGTTCACATAGAGTCTGTTGTGATAACGATGAAAGAGCATTCAGTACTAGAGGTTGTTGTAGATACAGCCTGCGAAGCGTCGCATAATGTAGAGCTAGAGGTACACGGGAGGGGCGGGGCGGACCTAACTCTCTACTGTCACTCATGAAAGTTAAGACGCACCAACAGAACTCGTTTGCATAAAAAACCATTTGCGGAGGCTTTATTATCGGAATGGCAGGCTTTTAAGTATTGCTAGAAAAAATGTTTTTGTTATTTGTAAATAATTTTGTCTAAAATAAAATGCAGTGTAATTAATGGTACATAATCATCTAAGGCATAAGACGTCCACAGCAGTCTGCTGGTGACCCTGTCCCACCAGCAGCAGCAGAGTCACGAACAGCACGCGCACAGTCTGTGGTGTCTCTCTCATCCATCGTTTGCTACCTCTACCAGATTGTTGGTAGGAGGAGTCTGTTCAACTTTCTGTTCGTAAATGTAAAAAAACTGTTTGTATGAAGTTGAAGTTTTAGTAATTATGAAGTAGCTTGTACAAGCTGGAGTAAGTAGAATATACATAATCACACAAGTATAATTAAATAAAAGTTCTGTATATATACCTAAACAAATATTGTTTGCTTTTACACAATACGTAATTCTCAATATCAAGTAGATGCATTTTATCATAACTGGGTCAGTCGGCGCAGCTCGAAGCGTTTCAACAAAATGTATTGTTTAAGAGAGAGAGACAACTTTTTACTTTGAGATCTTGTTTTGACGTTTATTACTCGTAGTATTTCATTTTTATTTTTAAGTAACATTTTTGTTTGTAAGTAACTAAATTACTTTTAATTCTAATAACATATTAATGAGTTTAGAACAACGATCACACGACTCATTGGATGCGGTAATGATTTGCCAGCGCTAAATCGTAATTATTTTTATGTGTACGAATAGTATACACAGATAAATAATGTACTAAATATACATAAAGAACACATAGACTTTACCTAAAGCTTTTAGTGACGTAGTGTAGTTTTTCAATGCCGTTAATATAAAGTTATTAAACGGAATGAGAAAAAAAAATTGGTAATTCGAATATTGTTTGGCTTACGCTTTGTAAACTAATCATGTGGACTGTCCAGGGTAACTTTGCACCTAGTATAAGCTTCCCAAGCCTGGCTCGAAGCCAACGTTCTGACTTATATTAGATCTGAAGACAGATTTTTGACTAGCCCTGACCGGTGGCCCTTGGACTTCAATATAAACATGTATTATATAATGGTGTTGTATACCGGTTGTAGCTCTAGAAGTAAAATTAGGCGTTTACCTTTAATTATCGATCCTGTAGATTGAGCGAATATAATCTGAAGATAAAAGCACCAGTACGAGTTAAACTTTAAAGTAGAGTGAACAGTACTTTAAAATATAACATTAGATAGTAAGCTGCAGTGGGATACCCATATTATATTATATTATCTTCTTTCTCAGGCAATCCAGAACTAAGTCTGCTTTCGCTATAAAGAACGTTAGGGAAACTTTTAAAATATTAAAATAATTCGATTAGTTCAGTTTAGTTACTTTGTATTTAAGAAAACATTAAACAAAAGAGTCATATTAAGTAAATGACAAGAAGTACAAATGACACTGAATACATTGTAAATTAATAAGGTTATATAAAAAACTTATACTAAGGTTATAAGTACTTAAACTAAATATCTAACACTTTAGTGAGTGAATAGTAAGTTATAGTAAGCCATAGAGCAGAGCCCTCGTTTAAAATGCAGTAGTTTAGTTTGATCTACATTTGTGTTGGAGACGTTTGTATCTAGTGAACAAGCTCGCGTGAAGAGGCTTGACCCAGATGTGAGTCTGTAGGCTCACGGCTCTACGTAGAGACCTCAGGGTCCAAGCTGACAGAATGTTACGTCTGCACTACACTGCCTCGGTGACAAAGAGGACGTCCACGAGGTGCCGGTTCGACTCCCACGCAAGATAGTTATTTGTGCTATTCACATACTATCATATCTTGTAACTGATGCTACGTATATAGTTTTGAGTGATTTACAAATTATTATCACTATAATACATTTACAAATTATTATGCCCCATAATTTATTGTCCTTGAAAATACTTACGATACATGGTTCCAACCTTAGTATGGGAGTTGCAATAATAACAAGAAATAACTGACAACACACCTCTTACGTTACAGTGTGGACTGTAACTACTTTATATACTTATTACTGCACTCTACATTAAGCAACTTGCTATTTCAATTTATGTAATGAACTATACTACTATTAAAACATCATTGTTCTGAACGTTTTTGTTATTTCGTTTTTTTTAAGTTTGTAGTTGGTAATTATTTTGTCTGTTTAATACAAGTAAGTAGTTCTAACCTATCATTTGCGTTGAGTTTCATATCTACCGCTGAAAGTGGCTTGTGCTCTGCAGTGGGACGAAAACATATTAACTTTAAAAACGAAAACATATTATTACTATTCTTAAACGTGTGCACATGTCACGTCACTGTCTCTCCCATGAGTCTCATACATCGTAGCGGTGCTACGTCGTCTCGTAGCGGTGGTGCTACGTCGCGCTACGAGCCGCTACGCAGGTGCACAGTGTGTCGCTTGTTATGATTTACGATCTTATTTTATTTGTATGATAATAATATAAATATTATATTTTTGTAATGGACATGCATTTTATTTATATGACAACAATATTTATGTAATATGGTTATTTTTTCCATTGTCTTTCTTCTTTTCAGATTTTTCTAGTTATACCTAAGCTTTATAGGTAAAAATTATATGTAATTTAATACAAAAAACTTAAAACCATTACGTACACTTCAATTGCAACATTGAAAGTTTACGGCTGTCACGCCTAGATGGCGTTGTACAGTTGAGTTCTAAGTTGCGGCCCGATGCCGTATAAAGCAATAGTTAAATTTGGTAGTCGAGACGGTTACTCGGTTGGCCTAGTGGTCATGGCGCTGGACGCGTATAGTCCAGAGACGCGGGTTCGAGTCCCGCATCGAGTACCAATTTTTTTAAATGTCTTTCTTCTTTTCAGAATATGGTTATTGTTAAGTACTGTATAAAAGGAATACAATAACTTGTAACTGTTTTCTTTTTAATTTATTACTGTAATATTAAAAAATTACTTTTAAAAATTTAAGGATTTTTTGTAGGTACTTTATTGTGTGTGAGATGGCTGTAATACATCACCCTACACTGCGAACCGTTCCATAATACACCTGTGTTTTGCTCCATACAAGACACTTTGCAAAGGTTACAGTGCATCGTAAATGAGGAGTCGTAAAATTAATATATTTTCTTTTTTAAAATAAATTCCTCAATCTTTCACACAACGCCATCTAGTCCCAAACTGAACAGAGCTTGTACTATGGGTACTAGACAACGGATAACATACTTAAATACTTTTTTAAGGAATTTACAACTTTTTAAAATAACGTAGGCATGATGCTTGCTCTCTAATGTAATAAGAGCGGCGGTGTTGACCCTCGCGGAGCACTCTCTGTTCTTATCAGAAAGGAAATAAAACTAAAATTACATTTGTCGAATAATGGTCGCCTTTAGACAACACTTTTATGTATTTTGTCGTCTGTGTCATGTCATCTGCTTTGATCTATCTTTCCGTAAAAAGGCTTCACATAAATACTGTTATAAAGGTTTTTCTTTCAACTGCAATTTTTTTTGTAAACTTTTGCTATATGTTTGTATTTGGTTTTTATTTCATCACCTATTTAGACCATCTAATCCCGTTCAGTGACTTTCCTATTTAGTATGTGTTAACCGCAGACAATAGCACTACAGCCTAAAATGCCAGTTCTCTACTAAAATTATTATTTCAGCTAAGTGTCTGTGAGGCTGTATGTCTTTTTCTAGTGGTACTGAATAAATAAATAAAAAAAAACGGGTAAATTGATTACTTCATTATTTTGTTATAAGATAATACATATCCGTTCAACTGATGTCTGCTTTATAAATATCATTGTAATAATTAAACTGAATGTGGCTCTAACGAGGCGACGACGACAGAATGAATGTGAAGACAAATCTATTTAACGTAAAAGTAACTTTATATAAAATTATGTTGAATTTGGTTATGTTATGTGAAGGTTACGTTTTGTTTGTATAATATAATATAATGTTAACACGAAATTATTATGTTTTAATGTTAAAGTTTGTTTCTAATTCACATTTCATTTCATGCAGTTTAGCGATTTTATTGAACACCAAATAGTACAACCAGCCATTTTATGTTAACCTGCGTAAACGAAGATATTCAAGAATCGTCTAACTCAGTAGAAACTGCTAAACAGCAGCATTTCACCAACTACTTCGACTTTTCATTACTAATTACATAATGCCAAAATCTTTGATATAAGATTATTTATGAAAAAGAGTGCCACCACATGGTTAGTGGCGACTGCAAGGCCAGCTCACGAACTTAAAGTGTTGGTGCAAGTTGCGAGCGAAATGTGCTGGGGTTTACAATGTGATCTTAGAAGGACAAAGTTCGCGAAGAAATTTTTAGAGGAAAACATTTACAATCAGACATTTACTTGTTTACCAACATTTCCAAGTGTCCTGTTTTAATCAGCATGTCAATTCTCGTACCTAAAAATTCGGTTAAGTTAACTTTTAGTTGTCAAATTGTCTTGTTTTTGCTATTGCAATTGTAATCTTTTATAGTCGAGTTGAAGTTTTATTTAGAGTGTGACAATTTGACAACTAAAAGTTAACTTAACCGAATTATTAGGTGCGAAAATTGACATGCTGGTGCAATATTACTTGAAGAATACAATAAATGCTTGCTTAAGGAACATTTAATTTAATATTTTTTTCTCACCTTCCTAAATAAAATATAATAACTTACAAACGATGTCTTCTACGAACTAATACTCGTAATAAGACTATATTATAAGCATGTCCGGCGCTCAGTGAACATTAAGGTATTACATGATATGTGCTCGGCGGCGCATGAGACCACACGTGCTACTACCTGCTCGATATTAAGTAAATATTATACTTTATAACAATTTACGATTAAATTGTATTATTGGATTGTCTCTCTTATTTTTTCGTGCTAAAAATACATGACCTTTTAAACACATAAGTAATATTATTAAGGTTTGTAAAGAGCGGATTATAACGTACAATATTTTGTAACATTTTCTAAAACTAAGCGCTTTTACATAACAGATATTATTATTCCGAGGTTGTCGTAAATGTATAATAAAGGAGGAGTTGCAAATAAGTTAATTTCAGGCATTACTTAAACTAGGATTAACACGGTGGTTAAATAAATGGTAGGGGCACGCGTCCTAATGTTGGCACTGCACCAGATTATCAGCACCCCCAACTAAAACTCAAATTATAAGCTTACCATTAATTAATTTGGGATTCCGTTTAAAGAAATGAAAAATAAGATCCTTTTGGAATTATAAACTGGGCCAAACTACATTCTTCGATTTAAAAAAAAGCCATTTTTTAAAAAAAACGCGGGAACATGTCCTTCAAATTACTTTGTTTTGACAGTTTTTTATGATCGTAGGTAAGATCAGGTTTTTTTTATTTTACTTTATTTTAGATCCTTTAGATATTTATTACTGAACCTTTAGGTTTTATTCATGTATAAAATGTTTTATAAGGCTTATCTGACAATGAAAATAAACGTTATCTTGATTTTATGTTCATAAATGAGGTGCTGACATCTGGGTTCAATTTTTTTGCAAATTGCTAATTATCGGCACTGGTACTGTTACATGACAAAGTGGTATGTAAAATTGTTAATCCATATTTTTTATTGTAAAGCGTGATTATTTTATGCCTAGAATTCAATATTCTTGGAAAAAGTACTCTATGATTTCGGATTTCATATCCTGCCAGGATATGGAATGCAAAATGATATGGTGCTGAAACTAACATTGCTAGTTATTTTCATAGTGTTGATATTATGATCAAAAGAATGTCTATTATTTTTTGGAATTTTTTATATTTATGTATTTATTTTTCTGAAACTTCGGTTGTTAGGCTAGGTATAAATAAAAGAGATTTTGCTATAAACATTGGATTATTTCATTTATCTACCTATTTTTATGTCTTATTTTAAGGTGCTGATAATTGGCTCGGTCGATGCCAGTAATTGGTGATGATGGTGCCAATAATTGGTGTTTGGGTAATTATTTAGTCAAACTCATCTAAATAAAATGTGTATGCATAAAGACAATTTTTTATAATAAAAATCAATTACTTATTTAATAGTGAACCAAGAAAGCATGTTGTTAAAGTCGTTATCAGTATTATCACTAAAGATAAACGATATTAAAGTAAGACTAACTCTTAAAGTGCTGATAATTGGTAGCATCACCCTACTTACTAATTGTATATATTATGATCAAATACTTCTGTGATAATCTGACTGAACCTGAGCTGTATATTAAGTTTTGGGTAATAGAACAGCTCTAAGTAAACTGGCTCGGTGGCGAAGCAGGCGTGTACGCGAGTGCCACGCATGAGGTCAGGGGATTTGAATCCCACGCAATATCGTACGATTAAATACGATCCATATATTATTTTCTTAAGTCTGGATGTACCTTGTGTCAATTAATGTAATGTCATTGTCTGTAAAAATTCTCTTCGTCCTTAGTGCTTTGAAACAAAAAGAAAACAAGTTATGCTTTCCTCCCTCTCGCAACCAACTTTACATTAAATAAAGTCATCGCGTCGCTACAATATTCTCAAGCGCTGTTTGTGTTAATCTACTAAAGTGTTAAGTGTACGCAGTAGAGGCAAATTAGTGTCGCGTACTCTTACAGCGCTGCACCACTCTATGAGTTTAGTAGATCGTGCTGCATTACAGCGCTGTAATAGCTAGTTGTTACGCCGAGTGCCCACGCGTAGGGTGTTTGTATTAAGTATTTATGAAGAATGATTTAATATTTATCTGTCAAATGGAGGTCCATTATATATGGAGGTCCAGTTTATACATTGCCATTACGTTATTAATTTTATGGAAAGAGTATAACATGCTTTTGTACTTAAAAAAGATTATTGTAAACTTAAAGGAAAACGATTTAATGATTCAGTTTAGGTGGTGTTGCAGTTTATGTTGTTTGGTGGGCAAGATGGATTTTGTTAATGTTTTCCATAATTATAACAAAATGTAATGAACTCACAGCGTTATAATTAATATGGTCTATTATAATTAGGTTTACCAATACTACGTTAGGAAGACGACTTGGTATGAGGCATCGAAGCTGATATAAAAACTGCCTAATAATGTACATACCATATAGTTTGAGGACAAAAATGAAACATAATATTTCTTCAAACCACAAAACAGAGACATTTAAATATTAAACTAAAACTAACACTATAAAATAGTTAGACTACAGCTAAAGCTAATATAAATGTTAATTAGATTTTATTATTAGTGTTATAGAATGAACGATGAAATTTACAGAATAGCTGAATTTATAAGTAAGTTTGTTTTTATTACGTCTAGATGAATAATGCCCTGGAGGCTGTAGTGACCATCACTTATACAATAATACGCGGACAAACACTGTACAGTGTTGTGAAGCGTGGATAGTTCTCTATATTAAGTCCAACTAAATTGTAAGCTTTACTCTCTACTCTTTCTCCTCCTCCTTGTGACGAGATAAAACCTCAATGCAGCTGATCATGGCCTCTTGGAAATAATTACTGTCTCCTGGATTGTCTCGCGCCAGTTTGATCTATCATCGGCATACATTACACTATTATATAGGATACTATATATTTAAAATACAAGGTAGTTACGCTAGTAAATTCGATTAAGTCCTAGATAGAAGAATTATACATAGAAATGGCCACAAGTCAATATAACCTTGTTCTTTTAATATGTAAAAACATATTTGAAGCAAGATATATTTTAAACGTTGCTACCCTATGTGGACTAGTCTAGTTGTTTGTCTTCCCTACTTAATCATTATTAACGGATCGACGGTGAACAACTTTTATACTTTGACTTGAAAAATATATTCTGAACCAATTCCTGAACAATCCTACTCCAAGTTAATTACCCTCCCTTATAATAATATTTGCAGGGTCTCTTTACTTTACCTACTAACTGATAATTACTTACATAAATCGTGAGCTCGTATTTTATTTTAAAAGGCTGTAGACTTTTATTTGTTATGTCAGTTAAAGAATACAAATGTATAAAAAATTCAAAGAATGAAATTCCTGTTACTAAATACTCAACTATCTTGGCGGTTCAGTTGTTTGTACGCAGTGCTGTGTTCCGTACAGCACTGCGTACAATACTTACTGATTCAACGTAAAACAATAGCTGTCCCTTGGTTACCGCACGGAATAATTACCTATGTTAATAAAAATAAATTTTGTCATACGATAAACCAACGTAACATTTGACTATAAAATAAAATTGTTATAGTAAAATGTAATTTGTGATATGCGATAGAATGCAGATCAGTAACAATATAGTGATAAGATTTGATTGAACTTTTATATTTGCTTTAAATACCAGCATAGCATCATGGCGCTGCGGATATTCGCACAACTCGCGATGTTTTACTATTTGTATAAATAACAACGTTTGATTTCTGTTGAACATAATCCTATGTTATGTGAATACATCACCTTTATTACTTACTACATAAGTGTATGAACAGCTCGAGCAATTATAATGTTATAGTGTAATGTAAAATTTTCTCTTTCCACGAATCAGTCTGTTTTGTGAGCTATTATTAGTACTATAGCCAGACTTAACAATCATCTGTTCATCACACTCATTTTATATTTTGATTTGAAGTTTTTTTTTTTGTAAATAAAATGTTTATTTCCAAGAACAGATTACATATATCCATCTCACTGGTATTTACAAACTAAATTACAATTTATTTTATGTACTAACTATGAGATAAAGTAGTTCGACAGTGTCTGTGCTAGTATTAACTGTGTTACAGACACTGACGCCTTTCTCTTGTTACATTTTTTTGATGACGACTCTTAACCATAAATCAATGAAAAACAAACAGTTCAATTAAATACAAAAAATAAGAACTAGCAAGACTAGTTTATAAGTGTTGTTGTATTTATTTTAGTTTTATCGGTTTTAGATAAATAACGCTGAAAAAAAAAATCACCCTTAATTAGAACTTCATAAGACCTGTCAAGTCAAAAGTATCAATGAGCTATAACGTGGCCGTAGAAAAAGTGAAATGCGCGGACACACACTCCGAATAATGTAAATTATAATTTTTAAGCTATTTAGTTTTATATGTATATAAGTATTATATAAGAACCGGCGTTTAACAAGCATTTTATTTACCTTCATTTAATTAAAAATATCCTTACATGTGGAAGTTATCAAAAAATATAAAAATTTAAGTAATAGGTCAATCACTAAGCAATAACAGTCACACCACAAAACAAACTGTACAACACAGATATTTGAATGTCATTAGTAGGGTAAGAGCTCCAGTTATCGTCAGTATGTAACCGTTAAAGCATTGATGTTCGGGTCGGAAGCAGGCGGCGCACACCCATCGTTCTATCTGCAACAGTAAGCTACGTTACAGTTTGTAAGACGTTGCGTTCACCTGAGCGGTTGCTAATGTTACTGTCATTGTCAAACGATTTCACATGCTAACGTACTGCTTTATCTTTATGTGCTTTACACTTTTACTAATGCTTTTAAACAAACGGTCCATTTGGTTTTATCGTTGAGCGTATACTTCACGATTATGTTACCTTCTTCTTTTTATATTATGATGCTTACGTTAGCGATTATTCTAAATCTATGCTAACGTGAGCACGTTAGCATAGATTTAGAATAATCGTAATATACCAAGTTGACTTTCCACGCGTTTTTTACTGGTTCTGCCGAATTTAAAAGCTAAACAATAGTTTTGTGTCCTGCAAAATGTATTTGTACTCTTAAAATACATTTCTTAAAAATGGACATATACAAACATAAGTAAATGCATGAGCAACTTTGTATTGTCTCTAGTCGTCTAAAATCATCTTATTAATAAAATGTTACCAGTAAAGTATATCCTTTATTTCGTTTGGAAGCTCGTTAGCTGAGCTAAGTTCTTAACCAAAAATACAATATCAAATATTTACCGCATCCACAAAAATACTACAAATGATAAATATTAGTATATAGTAAAACAAGCATAATCCCACAATACACGCAGATAAGTCCTGTACGTTCGCACAACTCAATAACTCTGAGAATATTCGTGATAAGCCCACACAGAACGTATTAGCATACATTACGTGTACCTAGCAGCCGACTTCAGGAAAGTTCAACCGTTTTTCATATCTCACACGTTTAACATCACAAAACAAATACATAATATTTATTTTGAGTTATGGAAATTTAGTTTCGTGTACTTACATACTCGTATCTGTGTTATCAGAGATCTCGACAACTTCGTGTTGTGTTCAGACGAAATATCTTAATACGAAAAATGGGCCGAGTATATTTATTTTCGTACTTAGAGATTTAAGTTTGCATTTGTAAAGGTCTTACCGTTTTTACTTTTTTTTTTTTTTTTTTTTTTTTAAAAAAGAGACAACTCCCGCACTAGGGATCATGCCCTGTGTCGCGGGGACTTTTACAAACATCAATTAACGGACACATAGAACACCCAGACTCAGGACAATAATTTGTGGATCTCACAAATTATTGTCCTGCGTGGGGATCGAACCCACAACCTCATGCGCGGCAGCCGCTGGCTCTACTTACTTTTTAAGAATGCATAGCGAATTATAGAACGTATTCAAACATTCATTAATACACTTAAACCATTGCAAACGTTAATAATTATGCACACAAGTTTTTGCGTTGAACAGGAATCAAACATGAGACGGAGAGTGGGGAGACAAGGTGGACCGATGACTTAGGCAGAATGGTGAGGAAACGAGGGTTTAGAAAGGCACAGGACTGCACAAGGTTACAATATTTCTCCAATGTCCAGTAGTGAACATCCATTAGCTGATATGGTGATAATAGGGCACTTGATCACTATTCAAGCATGAAATTCTTATAAAAATATGCTATAATCTTTAACTACAAGAAAACCAGAAAGCACAAGCCAACAAAACAACATCAATATTGTATTCACCGGAACATTATTCAGTGAACGTACATTTACAAATAGAATCGTATCATTGGTTTGTCTGAAAGTGGTTAAAAAGGCATAACGTGACATAGTACAGTACGTGCGGCACAATAGCGCAGTGAGACGCACAAACAATACGCCACACAGAGCTAAGCGGGCTCGGGAGGAAGTCGATAAAAGTCAGGCGTAAGCGTAGTGCACGCGATGCTGTGAATAATGTACGGCTGACAAATAGACGAGCTACCTCTTTATCTACACAACATTTATGTAATACTATATAACTGTAAGGTAGATTATGCTTCATGGATGCTGCTTGTTAATGTGCTAAATTACCACATATTATTATGACAATGAAATTGTTAAACAAATATTTGTTTTAACATCCAAAGCATTTACTTACACGTACATCAAACAAATATTAACTTACTGCGGTTTCCAACTTCCATTTCTTGCGTTGCCATTGTTTGTTAATTATTTTTAAACGTCTCTAAGGCTGAGCGCAGACTTGGAACACGACAGTCTTAAAACAGACTATTGCTTTACGTCGTATAGACAATATTGTCTCAGATAGACAGTTTTGTTTTATGTGTGCTACGTATCGTAGTCAAAACTGTTTCGTTTTAGTTTTAAGACAGACTTGTCTATATGAGGCAAGTCAGTCTTGAAACAGTCTAGTCTCCAATGTGCGCTCAGCCTAAGTGCGCGCCTTTCCCTTCTGGGCCACGCCCCTAAACAACTTTCAATTGTTTAAGATCCTATCTATAGTTACAATTACTGATAACTGAAGGCATGCGCCAAATGTGAGCTTCTCAGTTCTACTTCAATTTGAAATGCAAAATAAATAACTGATCTAGGAAGTTGTTGACACATTTAAAATTAAACTCGAAGAATAAAACATATCATTGATAAGTATTTAAACCCCGAGCGTCGACTTTAGTGTTTAATTAATAAACTTATTTTATCTTAATTACTTACAAAGTTAAATATAAAATGTGTTAAATTTTGGTTTATTCCATGAGTACTCAGATAAATACTAGGAAACATTTAATGTAATTAAATTTATCACGAAGCAAAATGCGTGTGTATGACAAGTAATTTTGTGTAAAGCATTTATTATTGTATTATTCATTTCTATAAAATATTTTTTAAGTAAACACTGCACTGGTTAGAAAAGTCAGCAATTCAGAAAATTTAAAGAATAACAGACATCCATCCATACTTACACACTATGGGCTTATAATATTAATAGGATTATCTCATAGTTCACTCATAATAATATTATACAGCTTGTTTATCATATAGTGAGAGCATAGCTTTCACTTAATAAAGTAGTTAGGCGAGTCAATGTACCTGCGGGCCCTCTACCTCGGAGGTAACCGTACAGTCGGCAAGTTTGCGGTAGTTAATCCTCCCGGTGTGAGACAGTTTGTTAAGTGACAAATTATACAATAATTATAGTTGTAGCAGTCACCGTACTCTGTGCGAATAGTTTAATACTTGAACAACTCTCTGGGGCGCTCAACAAGTGTAGCGCTTATCTGCGAGTGTTATTAGATGCACATGCACTCTACTGGATACACATTACAGATTACAACCACTGAGGGGAATATATTATGTTTGTAGAATTATTCTCATGTGTTGATGCTTAAAGAACGTGTTGATATGTATGTGTGTATGTGGGTTCTAGCAAATTAAGGCTGTTTTTGGATAGATCCTGTCAATGAATTTTAGAAGATTATCCAACAAAATGTACTGCGTGGAATTCGCTAAGTACTGAGGGTCGATATTATGTTTATTACGTGTATTGACAAGAAAAAATCTAATGTTAAAATAGAATGTAGACGACGATGAAAAGATATTTGCCAATCTGAATATTAGACGCCTTATAAATTAATATCAGGTTATAAATAGACACACAAATAACTTTTATCTCTTGAAAAGAAATAATGTTTAACATTCTAGTTAGGTAATATTTTACTTTATTACGTAACTGTGGGCTTTCACAATCATATTCTATTGTCAAGTAATACAATTATTTTTAAAACACTTGAAGTAGGTACGTGCTTTGAAAACTCAATGATCGCGCACCTCTTTTTAGATAAAAGAAAATTCATTAATTTTAATTCTGAAGAAAAATGTGAAAATTAAATTACGCTTCAGTGCCTTCGAAGTAAAAAGTAAGATCAATTTGTCAAAGAAAAAATACAGTATTAATTCTTGTAGAGGACGTCAAAATCTCATTTCGGTCAGAGCTCGTCTTCAATAAAAACTTGTTGGTCCGTAACACGGTGATTGATTCGACGCCATTGAAGGTTATTAATTAGATGACAGTTTGAGCAGCAGTTTAATCACCGAGCCCCTCTTAATGGACCAAGTTTGGTTCCTTCCATCTCTAAGAGAAACAACGCACTAACAATTAAACTGATTACTTACTAAAACTCTATTTTGTGAGAGTTCTATGGTTTCAGTTTATATTTTTTAAGCAAACTATTTTATTGTTAAAATATATATTGTCTTTATGAGGTCTTAGAAAAAGAATTTAAAAAATTCTTTGACAAATCGTTTTTGTTTGTAAGTATGTGTACAGTATGTGTGAAATGTGTTTTAATATAATGTTTGAGAGCTTACACGTTAGCCAGACGTAGATATTAATTAATATTAAAAGCAATCCTTTACACAAGTTAAAGTTATAATCATAAGTGAAAGCTCAGTACATGTAGATGTATTAGGTAGAGCAGAGTCCTCGTCTCTAATACGGTTAGTACAACGGGTTAACTACAGCGAGCCATCAGTGCGCTTGAGTTATGTACGGGAGTGGGTCTGACCGTCGCATCGCACGACCGAAGCGCTGCTGAGTTATCGAAGCGCACCCACCGGTAATGGTTTGATAACCTGATTGATTTATATTGCATTTACAGATAGCTTCAAATCGGTACGTTAGTAATCCTATTTCAAGTAAATTACGATTTAAATCCTATTAATATTGCAAACTAAAGTCCAACAAATCTAATAGGTACGGTATGACAGTTCTGACAAATTGAATAATAAGGTTGGGATAAAAAAATCGATAACTATAATATCCGAAATTTAAGAGATCGATTACGATAATATCCGATTTTTAAGACACTTTAATAATTAATCTTATTATTAGTAAAGGGTAGAACCTTTTGTAAAAAAACACCACATATTGCAAATTCTCTAATCTGCGAATTAAAAAAAATTCCAAACATTACCTTTATTTTAATTATAATTAGTTAAATAAAAGTAATGTTTAGGATTTTTTCATTCACTACTAAGACCTTAATAAGTTGCCTCCCGTCACCTTCGACCACGTCGAGTAATAGTTAGTTACGTGTCTAACGATAATAACGATTTTTCGTATATGTAAACGATTTTTTTGCATACAAGTGTATCCGAAGAGTCGCAACACTACGAGCAGTAACCTAACTACGTGACTTTGCAATGAGGTCAAGAATAGAACTATTAGATATTATTTACTATGTAAATAATGTGTTATTTTGCTTTGTTTGAAAGTTTTCAATTAAATTTATATATTAAGAATTGTACATTTTTAGATACAATAATAAAAGCTTTCTAAATTCATGGTTTTACGAAAAAGGTTTTCGAAACTGAATAATGTACGCATGAACAAAGTTGTTTCAGTTTGAAAAATATGAAACGTCATACTGTATCTTTTAGATTTGTTGAACTGTAGTAAATAAATAAGTTTGTAAACATGGATATATCCTGGTTACTCATTTAAGTGAAAACTGAAATACTGAATGTATTTTAATGAAACTTTAAAATAATATAGCTTATATAATACTTACTATTGTGATAGTTGGTTTGTATACAGCGGTGTGTGATATATGAAACATAACTCCTCCCTTTCATTGTTGTAACGGGCCTCGTCTACTGAGGAAAGAAAACTTGAACTAATTATACCACGCATATGCATTGGTAAAGGCAATTTTTTGTAGAGATTTTAAGTAGGTTTGCTTTAATTATGTCTGGTCAAGTACCAAAGATAATGTGTCGTAATCCATTTAGTAACGACAGGAATATTTTTCCCACCAGCAAAAGTAAAAGTAAACGCCACGTATATGAGTTGCTCATTTTCTGAAGTCTCTTAAAGTTCGGTCGATAATGCAATTAAAGCTCGAGCAATTTTTCTATTTTCTAACGTATGCTAATATTAAATTGGCGAGAAATATCTTAGCCTTTGTTGAAACCTCAATTTTATTATTATTTAAAAGGTTTTAGCTTCTAATAATGTGAGAATTTTTCGTCATCTATTACTTCTATACTAATATTATAAAGAGGTAAAGTTTGTGTGTTTGTGTGATAGTGTGTTTGTGACGTTGTAGGGGGTAATCTCTGGATCTACTGAACCGATTTTAGAAATTCTTTCTGAGTTGAATAGTCCATTTATCGGGGAGTGTCATAGGCTACATAGTATCACGCTATGACTAATAGGAGTGGAGCAGTAATGAAATATGTTTAAAAAACAGGCGTGTTTTTTAAACAAATTTTATTACTGCTCCACTCTCACCTAGGGTATAATTTAGTAATTTTTCTACTCTTCTACTTTATAACTGTCCTCTTAGCCTTTTATATCATTTAACAAATATTATATATGTTCGTTATGGCGCGCGTTTTCAGCTCCCGTACTGAGTGAAAAAGCTGTACCAGGCTTATAACACCTCGTACCGCGGTGAAGGTGTTAATTACATACATAAATATGTATGTGTGTAAGTGTTTATGAGAGGAATATTTTAGAAAGTATTTACACACTTAGGATTCGACTAAAACATAAGTATTATTTTGAAATTAATAGTTATAAAAAAGTTTTTAGCCGTATGTAATTAATACTATTGAAATTTTAGTATTTATAGGTTTACAAGCTCAATATAAACAAATATCAGAACTACAATGGAAATGAGAAGTGCTGTTTATTTGCATAGCAGTAATTATTTTTCATGTTCTTTTCCGCATGGTACAGCTGACCACACAGAATTACAGCAGAAGGCCTGTCCTAGCTGTGGGGCTAACTAGTATAAATAAATGGTACATTGATGTGGTACACATACGGTTTTTTAAACCCACATTCGCAATATAAATACATTTTTACATTAACATCAGAGTCGTAGATAGCAAATATAATAGTGTCGAGTGTTGTGGGGACACTTAATAATGTATGTTATCTACAATGTATGTAGATTAGCAAGATTGAGGTGATCACATCTCTGTCCCCACTCTGTTATGTATATTACACGTAATTATGTTCTCACTACGTTTACATTAATGGGCCGTTATGATGATACCAAGCTTAAATACCCTGGTATAAATAGACTCAATTTCTTTGAGTTTTTTTTAAGTTTTCCCTTTTCAGTTTACGTAGATAAGATAATATAATAAATGTGCACTCTTACTACTTTTTTATAGAATAAGGTGATGACAACATGTATTTTTATTCCTTCGCCACAAGGAAAGTTATTTTAAATATTATTTTATATTTTTTTCATATTTTTGGGGCTCAAAACCTCTTTCAATTTGTTCCTAGTGCGAGATTTGTTTCACAAAACCGCAAAATAATAAAAAAGGTAGGCAATATAGTGGGGGCGAGTCGTACGATAATATCGGAACTAAATAGTTTCTATAGAGTTTTCATTAGATTACATAACAGTAAGTAATAGTGCGTACGTCGGCGGAATACAAACAGTTTAGTTCACTTGTATGTAATGTAAGTACCACTCGCGGTAACACGCAGGGGTTTTGTCTTGTTTCTTTTACAAGGCTTACGTGATCCGCTTATAGACAAACTAAATATACTTTTATTTGATTATATTGATACAATTTAGGTAAATTGTGAGTTTCCTATTATTAAATCTATTTGTGAGGTTGGAGGGGTCCAAGTGTGTACTTATGTATACTACTTTATGAGTATCTACAAGATTTCTACTTTATTTCTTTGTTTACTACGATACTAATTTTTATTTTATACTGAATACAGGCAAAATGACTTTACTCCGTCTCCATAATAGTCTGTCGTTGTAACAACACGTAACACGTTTGCGTTCACGTTTGCGTTAGGTATACACCAGCTGATCCATGAACAGATCATGTAAGTGTTAACATTCAGGATACATCTCGCTCGAGTACTCTACTTAGGAACCTGGAATTGAAACCTATCGTACTAATGACAGTATTGTCAGCAAAACAAGATTTATATATCTGCGATATATATCTGCGTGCCTTGAATATTGGTCGTAAATAAAAATGTACTTATAATTTATTACCTCAATACTTCAATATTTTAAAGAGAAAAAAAACTGAAAACAGATATATACTGAAACTACAGTTAACCATAAATATTTTAATTTAAATAACAATAATATTTTTAAAAAGAAGGTTGTAAAAGAAAATTAAATCATGTCTGATACATTATATATTACAATACTGAGCTAACTAACCATCGTTAGGTTACAACACAAGTACAACTCGTTAGCTCAACTAACGTGTATCATTAGATTATTTTATATTTTAAAGATTTACTTTATCTATCTCTTTTTTTATCTAATCTCTTGAATTCTAAGATTCAGAGGTCAGGATGTTGGTAAAATTAGTTAAAAGTTAAGAATATGTTTTCGCTTAGTCAGCACCATTCTTTATACATTGAATTCTAATAATTAATTTATTAAAATAGCCTTCAACTGCATATTGACTGGTACAAAAGAAGATCAAGGTAATTTCCTTGACTGCAAAAAATAACAAATCGCATATCATGCCATGAAATGCCTCCAGACTTTCATACAAAAAAGTTACCAAGAAAAACGTAATCGAAAAAGTAAATTCACATCAATAAAAATAAGGTTGTTCAATAAAGCACTCACTCAGCGCCACAAAAATAAAATAGTCGTTGAATGTGAAATAAATCGCGAGTAACCGATGACCGCAGACCCTCGCCGAAGTGGTTCACGAATCATTACAACGTTCGGGGACTGAATGTACTCGGAGCGGGCGCCATCACTCTGAGCTCAGCAGTAAAGGCCTACGCAGACCGGGACGGCATGGCAAGGGATATTAATTATTACTAATGGAAATTCAACCGAACTGTTACAGAAATACGACATAAATTGCTATGCTTTAAAATGATGCCGTGGCATTGAAGGGGATTTTATCCTACGGCATTTTTCAGTTTAAAGCATAGCAATTTATGTCGTATTGCTGTAATAATACGGTTGAATGTCCATTAGTAAAAATTAAAATCCCTTGCCATGCCGTCCCGGTCTGCGTAGGCCTTAATGCTTCGAGCACGTTCCACGTCTGCTGAGTCAGCCAAAGATTTTAATTTCCTCTTGTCGTACGAGCGAGCTTTATGTCCTAACATATCTACCTACTTAATCTTATGATACCTAAATTATTTTAGTTTCACGACATCTTCTTTATTAAAATCAACTTCCATTTTCCTACAGAGAGACGTGAAGCTTGTTATTTCAATTGAATTTCTCGATATTAAGAGAGAATTTATCTTTTTGATCTCGGACCTATGAAACTATTTTGTTTTTCATGGTAAACAGTATGAAACTACCTTTTGAAATAATTTTCAACATGGGCTATTTATTCAGGGTATAAACAAGTCAATAAAACGTAACGTCACGTTTTTATTGTAATACTTTCTAAGTTTTATTATCTGTTAGAGTAATTGTACTGTTCCTACGTTATACATCGCTCATACGTGTAAATAATAATATAGTACAGCGCGCATGTTGTTCTTTCCTCACACTGTGCACAGTTAGTGGCAGACGGGTTCATAACTCAGGGTAACAGTTCAGTTCTCCTGCGAGCTAAGCTCTCACGTCACACGCCTATAAATCAAGTTCTAGTTTTCATTCGATCTTCCCTCTCACTCACACCTACAGACATTACAATACGGAAAAATAAAGCGAAGTTCTCGTAAAAACATTTTATGTGAAAAAATAAGAATAGTTTATGTGAACGATTCTCTTTGTCTTGTAGAGAAATGTTGTTTGTTGTATCGATAAAATATTGTGTTCACAAACAAGTGTATTTGTGATGCTAATATTTGATAAAAAGCCACGTGAACTGTCGACTGATTGACTCGCTCCACCGACCTCTGTTTATACACACTTTACTTGTTCACACAAACAATATTACATCACAACTGTTTTACCTTTTACTAATAGAAAGAAAAACGACATGTTTTATCGTTTTTGAAATAGGCATATTTTGTGTCATTACAATTTAATGAGATACCTTTTTTCTGTACAATAACAACGTATACTTATCTGTTATTGTACAGTACAGTAAACAATCTAACCAACACTTACACAACGATTTCTCTAAAAGATTTTTCACAACTGATTCAATAAATTCCATGCGTTAAAATGAACAATAAAATAATAAAAGTAGAATACAATAACGAGAGCCGTTAAAACGCGTACTCTTGTCTCAGTAAAACGTATTAGTATCTGACACAATATGAAGCTCAGATAATAATCGCGGGCACTTCGCTCTACGTTCTAATTATCACGTCTTGCCGCCTCATTGAATTAATTAAACAATAATAAAGGCAACGACCCGTGAAGATATAAAATAAAAGTGAGGAACAGTTAACGATCCAGTCTTATTGAGATGCGGACGAGATCCTTACCAAATAAGTACAAAGAGTAGAAACGTTCATGTAGGTACTTTTATACCAAACACCCCTACTTGCATAAGTGATGGTATCTCAGTGTAGAGCGCAGCCAATAGTCGTCATATTTTTAACATTGGTGATGGAAACAAAATAAAAGAATTAAAATTGTTAGATAAGACATAAGAGCAACACGACATCAATATCAGCAATTTTATTTTTAATAACTAGTTATATTAGATTATATTGTACAAGACGTAATAATATTAACACTACACTTTAATTAAGTTTTTGTTTTCTATTAAAATCAAGGTCCGAAGGAACAATCGATGATCTTAAATTACTATGAAATTCCTAACCCTCGCTCGACCAAATAATCAGAGGCTTTCCGCTCAAGCACCCATCAGAATAGGGTCCATCTTGAAAAGATCGTTTTCACAATGACCTCCGGGAAATTGGACCACCAACGTTGGTGCGCCCTAAATTCTATTAACGCTCACAAACTGTCGCGGTCTCCAATACGCCACAACCCTAGCCGCGACGCTTATGGGACAATATAAAGCTATGGGACGCCGCAATAACAAGTTTTACGGCGACAGAGCAGGGTTAATAGAGGTTCCTCATGATTACATAATACACTCAAGTGCAGAACAGATTCTTTCGAACTTTTTTTATTACTGGTCATTAAGATATAAATACTTTTGAAGAAGAGAATAGAGTCTATAATGGTACATTGCAGGTTGCCAAGGCACGATTTGCATTCCAGAACACAATACATTTCCTCGTTTCATCTACAAATATAAATATTGCGACATTAGTTGATTTATTTCCCATTTTACTACGCTATCTATGTTCTTTGGATCACTTAAGTAATAGTAAATTAAATCGTTGAAATCGACGCCAAGCGTTCCAATGTAGCTTGTTCCACAGCTTGTTAGTACACCACTTGAAATGTGTAGAACAGTCCTAGTGTGTCCACGTTTCGTCACCGAACGTCAAACAAGTAGGGTACGATGCGTTGGACAAATTTTGCATTCAAAGCAGCCGTAACTTTACTTTAAGCGTTGCAATAGGGACGAAGAGAAAATCGACGTTTAGAAAATACACCAAAACCCTGGTCAATCTAGCAAGATTACTATCTAGAAGTTTTATATATCGAGCGAGACAAACTGCTCCGAGATTCCTAAACTAGTTACTTCAAGCATTGCGTGGGCATATATATCGTGGTTCTGTCTACGTTCGTAAAAATACCTAAACATAACGGTAAAATTTCTAATACAATATAGTGAACAGTTTTTCTAATTACAGTTAACAAAAGCTTTTTATATTGAGAAAAGAAATAATGACCATTATTAGCATAAATTTTATTCAACATTATTCTGTTGGTATTGTTTGAAATATTATTAAAAGAAAACTGTAATTATTTTACGTGCCTATTTTAAAGTATTCTTCTAGTTATTATAATTACAATTAGGACTTTTAAAACATTCTTCTAGCTTTAAAATATGTAAAGTCACGTAATTTAGTAACTTTAATTTTCTTTCTTTGTTGTAAAACATTATGTTTAAAATTTTATTTACAGTATTTACGAACTAGTCTTTTTGAACACTTTAAACGTTGTTAAATACGAACAATCCAAGGAAGTATGTACCTATGTATTAATGAATGAGAAACAGGTCGTAACTATTTGTATTCGTATCGAACGAAAAATTTCAAGCTTTTGGCATTTCGAAGCTTTAAATTTAAGCTGCATTTGCCGAACTGAGGCGCTTTTTACACAAATTCTTCTTTTTCAAAATTGGTTCATATTTTTGAGTAGTTTCTGTTTTGCGATATAGCCAACTATTTTAGTACATCATTCAAATTTTATATAAAAAAATATAGATTTTATTTGTCATTGTTTAGTTAGTGCACTTAGGAGTAAAATAAGTAGAAGTAGTAACTTATGTGTACTCGTTGTATTTTTATTGTGCAAAGTAGAGCAGGGACACAATTAGGTGAGTGCACGCTGCAGAAGAGTTTTGAAAGGTTTAATTATCTTTGTTGCGGTCTCATTAACTAACTTTGTACGTTCAACGCTACTAGTATATATACTGAGCTGTATTGTACTCAACTACTATTTACTAATACTTTAAAGTTATTTATTTGTGTCAATATACTATTAGCTCTCCAGTTATTAGAGCATGTATTATTTTTAATTTAGTTGATATGCAGATACAAGCAACAAGCCAAGCGTTACGAAGCTTTATAGTAATAGTGTACAGCACTACATACTTCAAGCAATAAGACTATCATCGTATCAGCCAACCGACGTCCACTGCTGGACACAGGCCTCCGCCAAGTATTGCCACCTCGTGCGCTCCTGTGACTCCCTCATCCATCACAATTCTTAATTAACACTACAAACCTTTCATTTTATATTACTTGTATTAATACAAAATAGATTACAGATATCAAACATGTGATTGAAAATTATGAAATTAGGAACGTCTAGATTGTGACGGAGTAGGTATAAAAACTTACTTAAATATAAATTAGTTTATGTGCCTAGTTCCAAGTAAATATGCAAATATATTTGTTCGTCTTATAACGTATTCAGGGGAGCGTGTACTAATGTTTTTTTAATTGTGTCCGCCATCTTTATGAGCACAATATTAAGCACGTGCTGGATTTTAATATATCTACGCAGAGAAGCTACGTTTTAATGTTCTAGATCACAGATAGAGAGAAGCTGATATAATTTCCTATTACTTAATATTAATAGTTTAATTAATTTAAAGTTAATAGTTATTCAAAATGAAACATTTTGATATAATAAAATTTATTAAGTGATACATGCACGCTACATGAAGCTGTCTTTTCATACCAGCTGAAGGGAATATTTTTTAACCATATAATGTATTATAACGATAAAACAATATATTATATTTAGGTATATGTTCTCTAGACATACATAATTTTATAGTACAATGATACCTAATCTACAATGGTAGTAAATGAGAGTAGTGTTTGAAGTGCGAAACTAGAACTAGAACTTGATCCGTTTTAGAGTATAGTTCAATGTTCACAAGAAGGTTTAGAAGTGTTGTGCTACAGGGGGATGAACCAATATAAACAACAGATTATGTCGGCTCACTGACTTCTAACTAATGAAGAATTGCCTTGTGAGAAGGAACATTCTGCTGAAACACCTTTACTTATATTAAATATGTTTACAGACGTGCATCTTTTACTTGCGTATAACTCAGACCACTTAATATTTACATTAATTTCAAAAATTTAATATTTTTTCTTTGTAGCTAGTAGTTGCACTTCTTGTAGAAATCCAAATAATCAAACTATATATTGATAAATACCCTAAAGCAAAGAAAATCCTTTGAATAACATTATTGTAAAGTTAAACTAATGTAAGAAAGCAATATTTCTACGTTTTCCTGACATTAGATTAGAAAGAAGCTGTAAAAGGCATCGTTTGTAAGACTAATATCTTGGGAATGGCTCCGAGATGCTAGTCTTAACGTTGCAACTGAAAAATAAAAATAAATGCAACGTGGAGTCGAGTGCCGGTGATGCTTCCATATTATCTTCACGACGACACACGCTAGGTACTCAGCAGCACACTCTCACCGCGTTACTACACTATTACGGCGCTTTTTACAGCAAAGAACTTTTAGAGTGGCTTTTTATAGATTTTTTGTAGAATCACGTTGCAGCTTTTCACAGTGTAACATGCGGCGGTTACAGCCAGTTTCAATCATTTATTCATAAATTTAACGCTAGTTAAGCAACGGGGTCATTACATAGATGATCTCCGTGCTTTGGAGGGCACGTAAACAGTTGGTCGCATTCGTGTCGTAGAGACACAGTCGTCAAGTCATGTTTGAGAGAGGCTTTGGGCTGGTTTACCAACTCTCAAATTGATCACCGATACATGGACGTCGTCAAAATAATAATGTACCTACTGCTGCAAGCTTTAATCAATGAGCTGTATTATCACTTATATTCAAACATTACTATGAATTAGCATAAAATATAATTATATAATAATAATCATAAAGGGAATAAATTAGTTTCATATTATCTATATCTATATATATATATATATACTTATAATAAAACTGTAGAGAGATCAATTCTGTACATTGAATATATGTTAAAAATTAATATTGGAGGATGAATGGTGATCGATACTAATGCCAAAAATGCAATGAATAAATTTTTTGTCTGTCTGTATGTGCACGCATGGGTCAAAAACTACTGAAGTCATTTTAACCAAACTTGGTACGATTGTAGTCCATACTCCTGGGCAGGTTATAGGCTGTATAACATAACGCTAAGACACAAAGGAGCTGAGCAGTGACGAAAAATTTGAAGCAAGTCGATTGAAAAAACGCGCGTTCGAGCTCTTATCATCGCATACGTTGATCATACGCCAAAAATATGTATGACAAAAATAATGGTCTTCAAAAGATGTACAAAAAAGTCCTGAATAGTATATATCTATTTGTTATATATTAGCCACAATAACGTGTTTAATCGTTAGGGTTTTCTTCAAAGTGTATTTAATACATAAAAATATTGTATTTTGCATAGACATATCTTTATCAAACTCCCATATTTCAAAAGTACACTTTAATATCTTATTCATAAAAAAAAATTATAGAAATCAGTTTATAAACACACAAGATATAGATGAAAGAAAAGTTCCAAATGTCGCCGCGCCAGTATGAGTACGGCTGTACGGTTGATTTTTGTTTAACGTCCGAAACGGCCAACCGCTGCATCTATATAATTTCATTCACATTGACTCTTAATGCGAACAGACGTGGTTCTTATTGACTTCTCGGGTAAAGCGCGCTTTAGATATTAAAATACATAGATACGTGGTTTTTAGGTATTAAGTTTAAAGTAGGTAATCTAATAAAACTGTAGAGGTCGAAATGTCTGTTCTTTTCGAAAATTCAGATAAAAATTATCTATAAAATCTAGAAGAAAGTAAAAAAGCAACAACACTACACACTTACAATTTTTAGAATGGATGCCTATCTGTCTGTCTGTCTGTTTGTTACCGCACATCTTTAAAACAAATTAAAATATAATCTTAAGACCAATACATTGTATTGTAGCCTTTCTTATTAGGCTTAAACTGAGGTATGTTTCATCAAAATCGGATAAGTGTTACTCGAGATATCGCTAGATCTCTTTATTAGAACAGTCCAATACAAATCAGGGGTCATGAAAAATGGATTTGGTTCAATGTTGAATGAATTTAAATTTCGTTTCTTTTGTTCACGAGATGGCGTTACCAGTAGTAATCATAAAATAAATGAGTTTTTAAATAATCTATAACTATTTTATTATTAAGTGCTATTAATAAGTTATTCCTTTTAAATGTTAATAAAATTAACCATGAATCGTATGTGTAATATCAATTAAAAGTCTTATTAAATTAAATCAATTATAAGTTTACTTGATTGTTATATTTTTGTGTTTTTCGTAATTGAAACGCAATTTAATAAAAATAAATTGTATTAGTAAGCTATTAATCTAAAGTATCAATTATTCTTTTGGTATTAATTTAGTTTAAACTGTAGTAGTTACTGGTCAACGTAAAAGTATGCAACAGACTCCACCTGTTTTTATTAATGTAAATAAATACAAATACAAATAACCTTTATTAGTTAATCACAGGTACAAAACATCTGACAAAATTAAATAGTCTTTCCCTGTATTGCTAATATTGGCGTACAAACTTCATTTTTTAAAGTTAAACTATACCTATACTTAATCATAAATATTAAATTGAATTAAAATAACATTCCTTTTCTCACAATCTTATTATAACTGCAATTATAACACACTTATATAACTATTTAATAATTAATAATATATGGGTATAATATAACAGACAACATAATAAGTAACACGTTTTTTCTTTATAAAATCATTTTACACATTATTGCTATTTGTCAACATTAAAAAAATACAAAACTGACAATAAAATATAGAAATACAATCACAAAACATTAAATTATTAATCAAAGTGTTTGTGTTTATTTTATTAAGTAACTCAAAAATACTGCACGCAGTTTATCTATAGATAATAATAATAATATAGTCGAGTCTAAGTTTAGTCAAATATTTTTTGCTAGCTGGTAAAAAGGTGTTAGGTACAATAATTTATTTCAGCATTTTTTTTACAAAAGACAAATCCCACACTAGCCTTTAAAATATCAATTTAACGGACACAAAGAACATCCAGACTAAGGACAATAGTTTGTGTATCACAATTGTCCTCTATGGGAATCGAACCCGCGACCTCATGCACGCCAATGCGACCGCCGCGCCACCGAGGCAGGTAATTCTGCCGCACCATAACGTGGCGTGCAAATGTATTCATTCATAATTAATTAGCGATTATCCGTGTGGTGACGGAGTAAGAATACAATATGTCACCTCCCCATCTCATCCCATGGGTGGCGTAAAACCGACTAAGTGACTATCGGTGAATATTATCTTTACGGAGTAAAAATGAAGGAAAACTTGAAATTACACCCTATACCAATCCGACTGGCCAGCGTGATATCAGTAGGTCAAGTATCCCTCCGTCACGGGAGGAGGCGCGTCCTTGCAGTGGGACATTAATGGGCTGTTATGATGAAATAAGCGATGTCATTTATTTTAACTTACAAATTTGACAACAGATGGCATTGTGCCTGTGACGTCATTTTCAGTATCGCGGTGTTAAGATTTTCCTTAAAAGAATGACGTTCGCTCATGTCTTTCAGTATAAGTTTAGTCGCAGTCTTCATAGATCTGTCTTTCGTAAAGGTCTGTATTTGAAAAGGTTTTGGTTCGTTCGTTAATTTTACAATTCGTTTGTAGGTATATCTGTTTGTTATAAGGTTTAAAAAACCATTTTTCAGTATTAAATCGAATTGCGAAGTAAGTAACATCCGCCACGCGAACGAAGTCGCGGGCACAGCAGCTAGTTCATATTAAGCTTGTTAGTTTTGTATTACGTGTCGTTCTGTTATTGAATGAATTTTATGCTGTTATTGCCATTAAATTCCCAGTACAAGAGCCGCATTACATTGTATATCAATATCTAGTGTTTGTATCCGAAGCTCTCGTGGTCTCCGTTGAACGGATTTGATACAACTTTATTGATAATGATTTTGTTTTTCAAGATTTTTGTTCAATCCTTGGATAAGACTTGACTTCTTTTTTATTGAACTTTTACTGTTTTATACTGGACGGCAGTATTATGTATCCTGCTTCATTATTGATTTAAACTGATTTTTTTTTAAGAATCAAAGTATATAGGAGCATTAGGCATCAGAATTCCTAAATAAATAGTGTAATGGGTTTCTAAAACATACAGTTTTCTTCGCTTTGTTATGTTTCAGGGAAATGAGAGAGGATTCTAATGCTTTTGCGCTCAGTGGCTACAGCTAATCAATACCTTAATCTTCGGTCCGTCGCAAGGGGTAGTGAAAGCCCGAGCATTACAAAGAGGCATGAATCACATATTTTAAACCATCGCATCGTACTAATCAGTAGACTAACTTTTTAAAAAGAACACTCACACCACACGCACATTCACCACGGTGGGTAATATAAATGCAGATTCAGAAAGATTTCGAAGTGTTGTGAACTCTATCAGAAAAAAATGTAAACAACCTTTTAAGCATTTCATACTTTTCAGTAAGCAAATAATATAATTGTGTAGTATCTGTAATAGGCTATTTTACTATGAACAACAAAACCTGTGAAACATAAGACTCAATTTTCAACACCTAGTTGTTTGACCATTATACGTCGGCAGACATTCTTAGTGTATGTGTGTGTGTGTGTGTGTGTGTGTGGGCTAGTAGTGTGACCGTCAGCGAGGTCGTTAAGCTTGGTCGAGCGGAACGCCTGATGTAGTGCGACAAGACTGTGCGCGGAGATGTTCCCAGAGCTTTATGTTTGTGCGGCGACGAGGTGCCGGCTCAGCGAGATATACTCCTAGATCAGCTACGATAAAGTACGCAAGCTGACCAAATGTAGGGTTTTGTAACATTCATTTGAATTATATATTAAAGTCACAGTTTTTTTAGTATAAGACTTTACTTAAGATTAAAAGTATTCGTGAGTTATCATGTCGAACATACATTTTTGTGTGATGATTCAAACAAAAATAAAGGGGGTTTCATGATTTGGATACCACTAGCGGTGTGTAGATGTCATTAAATTTTATATTTTTAAAATCATGTTTTATGTTTAGTATCTTGCCACACTCAGTATAACGGCAGGGCATCAATATGTCTCATTCTATTTAATATTTTATCAAGGACTTTGCCTAAAATCAATCGAACAATGAAAGAAGAGAGTATTTACTTTTATGCCGACTTTCCTGTTTTGTCGACTTGACCGGAAATATTATACATCGATTACCCTTATGCCGAATTTATAAATTTTATTAAACTTAGTCCTTTTATGCCGACTTTTTAATTATATCAAACAAAGTTACCGTTTTGCCAACTTTTAAAAATTATGGTATTATTGTTTTGATTTGCCGATTTTTATACAGTCACGTACGTAACGCAATATTTATCTACATTTAATAGACATAATGAATAATTAAATAATGACAAAACTGTTTAAATTATTACAAATAATTAAATAGAACACGTCCTCAGTGACCACGCTGCTTGAAATAAAATGACATCCTTGCCAATTTCTTGAAAAAATATAGATAAATACAAATTATGTAACAGGCCCCATAAAATCAGTATCCTATCAGTATACTAGCCTATCGCACTCAACCGCTCGACATACGCCTTTTCCAGTACGCGCCACAGAAGATGGTACACACAAAAAAAACTACTACACCACGTTAGCCAAGTCGCGATCTCCACTCTAGGACACGTTTGCTCCAACGGCCATCGGTCCTTCGACAGATATGACCATTGACCAGCCCGTTGCGACTTCAGCTTGTTAATATTCTACGAGCTACATCGGAAACTTTGGTTCTTTGACGGATAACCTCGTTCCGAATTTTATCAATCAAGCAGACGCCGAGCATAGCCCGTTCCAAAGCTCGCTGCGCGACATTAAGCTTGTGGACTAGTCCCACTGTGAGTGTCCACGTCTCGGCACCGTGTGTCATTACTGGTAGGACGTCTTGGTAGACTGGACTTTGGTCTTCGGTTAGTTCAGAATCATACCGAGTCCGACCCGTCGAGCTGATCCATTCAGGCCATGCAGCATCCCGTCAAGCTGTTGAAGTGACTCTGCCACGATGAAGATGTCGTCAGCCAATCGCAGGTGTGAGATGTACCCGCCATTCCAATGTTGATGCCCCGTCCAGACCAGTCCAACGACTTAAAGATCTCAACACCTCGATGTACCGCAAACAATGCGACAACGCTGCATAAACGTCGCAAATTAATGTTCGTTTCTAACGTATTACATTCAAGTTATTTTTTTTCGTAGGAGAAGATCTCAGGTTTTGTTATTTTAAATAAAATCTATACAAATGTAACACTTTTATGTTTCAATCAATATTTACTAGACAATATAGCACACGACTGTACAAATAGTCGGCATTGCGGTTCTTATAATGTAGATATTTGTCTTGTAGGCATTATAACCCTAATAATGGATTAATTATAAAAGACGGCATTAAGGGAAAGCCGGTATAAAAGGACTAAAATCAATGAAATTTGAAAATTCGGCATAAGGGTAATCGATGTACCATATTTTTCGTAAAGTCGACAAAACGGGAAACTCGGCACAAAAGTAAACGCACTCCTTGAAAATATAGAAAAAATCATTACTCAACCATATCAATAAAATTATTTATTCTAGACATAGCAGTATAAAACTAATTTGTCTGACGTTTGATGCTAGTTAGAACAAGGCTCGCGTCACGTACAGACTAGTATCCGCCGCGTGTACAGTCGCGGAGCCCACGTCCTGCGCGGACGGATCACCGCACGTGATTACGTCGCACGCACTCCCACACACGACTACTTGACATTCTATTACACACGATGTAAACAATCTAATAGCTTTTTCAGTTTTGTCATAGTTTTTAGGGTTCCGTTGCCATATAGCAAAAAACGGAACCCAAGTTTTGTCTTGACTGTCTTTCCGTATGTCAAAGACACTTTTTTTCAAAACTATACAAAGTAACTTTTGAAATTTTAAAGGAGACTTATTCTGTAATTCGCACAATATTCAATATAAGAAACAGAAAATTTTGAGATCAAATTGAACTGAAACTTTTTTTTTTTATCATCAAACCTACACGTACTTATTTATAATTTTTTTTCTGAACTGTATAGTTTGCATGACAGACCATTCTAAATGAGTAAAATGTAAAGAAGTCTGCTTAGCCATTTTTAAGTCACCGATGAGAACTTTAATGTGTGCCCAAAGAAATTCTATTTTTTTTAGGACGAGTAGTTGGTCTCTGACTACCGCTACTACTTTACACGGATAGGCGGATGGCCCTCAACCAAAACCAAAGAAATCCTAAACTAACTACATATTTATAGAAAGCATCCATGTCACAGTGTGTATTGTGTGCGTGAATGAGACATTATTCACTGTTGATTTGATCGTGTTTGTTTAACTCCCACCGTGTTTACTGACACCGCGTGATTGTTGCGCCGAAATAAACCATCTGATAGATGTGGCGCAAATACTGGCTGATGCGGGCTCTGTTTGTGATGATAACATCTAAATTACGATAACATAATGGTTAACTACAAACCATGTTTAATAGTGAACTATGCGTGTGTGTTACAGATTGGTTCTCATTACCGAAATACTGATTGTTGTTGATAATGCTAAAATATGTTTCAAACGTTTTGTGAACTTTATAGATTTTTTAAATGTGTGTTTCACAAGACGATGCAATGCATCATTTTACTGTCATCGTGGTATTGTGAGCGTCGTAAAGGATTCCAATTTTACAGAAAGAAGGAAAATCATGCATTTCTACTTCATTCAACTTTTCAACCGACTTCAAAAAAGAGGAGGTTCTCAATTCGGTTGTATTTTTTTTTTTTTCAACCGACTTCAAAAAAGAGGAGGTTCTCAATTCGGTTGTATTTTTTTTTTTTTTTTTATTTTTTTTTTTATTTTTTGTGTTTGTTACCTGATTTCTCGAAAACGGCTAGACCGATTTGAAAAATTTTTTTTTTGTTCGTATGGGTATGCTTCCCATTTGGTCCCATTGTCACCAGATCTGGATCTGGATGACGGGATCCCAGAGAAATCGAGGGCATCTCTTGAAAATTGTAGGGACGCATTGTGTAAAATCTTGTCATACATGTGCATCTCTGACGTCACTACCAAATAGTCAAGAGTAAGAACTGGTCAGATCCTGGAGACCAGAGTGAGTCGAGGGAACACCTCAACGGCATATTGCAGCTACCTTGTGTTTGGGCTTATTTTAATTGTATTGATGAAGACTTTACAAAACTTTACACAAACATGATCTGATGATGAAGAAGATTGAGGGTCGAGGCAACTCCTCAACGGTATATAGCAGTTACCGAGTGTTTGGGCTTATTTTATTCGTATTGATGAAAACTTTACACAACTTTACACAAACATGATCTCATGATAAAGACGACTGAGGGTCGAAGAAACTCCTCAACGGCATACAGCAGCTACCTTGTGTTTGGGCTTATTTTAATTGTATTGATGAAAACTTAACATTATGAATGTAATCGCAGGTGTGGTTTAAGACTTGAATGAAATTCTTATTTTAAATTAAAATAGGAATTAATAACGGATTATAAATAGACAAAATTGTTGAATTGCATTTAATTTATTTTAAACTTATTCTTTAGATATAACAAATTGATAATAATAATTATTATATTTATTTGATTTATTTTAATTTAAATTAACTTAATTATTATTACCAATTAACCATGCCGAGACGGTGGCTACGCTTTTCGATGTTCTCCCTATTTAAAACTTTTTGCATGTAGGTCCTCCGTTGTTCACTAGTCTCTTTTGAAATGACATTGGAGGTAGATTTCCTACATTAAAAGGCGTTTATCCCTTTCTTCGTTTGTTTCATTCAATCGGCGCTGTCTCATATAAGCAGCGCGTTTCGTAGGTCTACCCATATTCCGACAAAGTAATGTCCCACTGCAGGGACGGGCCTCCTTCTGTGACGGAGAAATACTTGGCCTACTAATACCACGCTGGCCAGGCGGATTGGTATAGGGTTTAATTTTAAGTTTTCCTTCTTTTTATATCTCAAAGTTAATATTCACGGATAGTCCCTTAGTCGGTTTTTACGACACCCATGGGATGAAATGAGGTGGTGACATATTGTGTTTTCACTCCGTCACCACACGGATTTATAGAATTGGAATTCACTAAAAATTTAGAAATAAAATTAATTTTCACAAAAAAAAAGAACCGACTTCAAAGACAAAAATTGCACTAAAAAGTAATAAATAATTACTTGTATTTTGATTTTACAACAATAAATCAGCCATTATTTCTATTTAATTTTAATTTATAGAATAGGTTCTTTTCATTAAGTATTGTAAAAGTATTGTTAAGGATATTTCTTGAAGAGTCTGTAAATATATTTATTTGTAGATTGTTTAAAAGATAATCAAATTATTACAAATAATGTAATATTATTGTTATTTTTGGAGGCGGTGTCAGCCAACGGAATAAGTACGATAATACCTAAGCAAACGGAATGACGGCCATGAATTACAGATTATAAATGACTTCGACATTATATTTGTTGATTGTGTATGGATTAGTTTAAAAATTAAACAAATATTAAACAACTATTCTTATCATATTTAAATAAATATATTTTAAAATACCAGTATCACATTTAAACGTTTTAATATTATATTTAATAACTGATTAAAGCTTTCCAGAACTTAAAATAGATTAGATTTAAAGAAATAATTCGCGAATAGGATCAATAATGCAAAATGTTGTCTACAAGTTCGTTAGAATAGGCAATAAAGTTTTGTATAACACACTCTCATCACTTTAAATGGTTTCTAATTAGATAAATATTGCATTTAAAACGAAAACGGCCGTTTCATTTTCGAATGTGAATTTTATGTAATTATTAGTCTGTGTATAACACGGCGCCATAATATTTGTTTAAGTTTTCAGTCAGAAATAAAAAATGGTATACTTAATAATAACGATCGTGGCTGACACCGACTCCAAAAATAACAATAATATTACATTATTTGTAATAATTTGATTATCTTTTAAACAATCTACAAATAAATATATTTACAGACTCTTCAAGAAATATCCTTAACAATACTTTTACAATACTTAATGAAAAGAACCTATTCTATAAATTAAAATTAAATAGAAATAATGGCTGATTTATTGTTGTAAAATCAAAATACAAGTAATTATTTATTACTTTTTAGTGCAATTTTTGTCTTTGAAGTCGGTTCTTTTTTTTTGTGAAAATTAATTTTATTATTGTTCCAAACTAAACGGGCACTTAAGTAAATATCCGAATATTTTATTTTAAACTGTATGTAGTTAAAGTCAAAATGTCCATGGTTTTATTCGGTGAATAAAACCAATGGAAAACCATTATCATTAGTAAAACAATAGTGAATAGCTACATCGATCACATTACTTTGAACGCAATTTGAATAAACACAATGAAAAATTAATGCGACTTAATGACCATTTTCAATTAGCTACTAATTTCATCGCAGTCACAATTATTACTGTGTGAGAATTAATTATAAATAATTAGTAACGTGACCACCACAATGGCGATTATAACAGAATATTATAAACAACGACATAAATATTGTGATGAGTTAAAAAGATAATAATTTATCTGCACCCGACATTAACTCATTTGTGATTTAATCACTGAATTAAAATATTCATTAAATTTTAATACTGTGCAGTAAAATTGTATTTTAAAGTTTATATTTGGAGGTTGGAATATTAAAACTTTCGCAATACTTGACAACAAACATTGTCGTTAATTTAGTAGGTAAGTTTCTCGGATTTTCTTTACATAATTAAAATAAAATGCTTTTCAGTGTTAAAAAAGCCGTGACAATAACCCATATAGACCTACTGTACCCTATATGGTACAGTAACTTTAAAAAATTATTGTGATTTTCGTGTGGGTATATTCGTATTTTATTTAGTTACATAAATTAGTTAGGAGTGACAGTTTTACATTTGTTATAAAACAAATAAGTTAAATGCAAGTAATTTTATGTTTTTATCGACTTTTGCTAGCAGAAACGGAAGAAATTATCTACAACGTCTTCAAGAAAGCAATATTTACATTATTTTATTTAAAGTTGATTGTTTATCAGTATTTTTATATAGCTTAGAGTACAATAGGTGCTATGACTATAAAAAACTTTGACCTAGGTTATTGGACTTAGGTTTATTCAATCCTCAATTAGGTGTACCGTATGTGGTACAGTAGGCTTATGTGTAAGCAAAATTTACCACAAACTATACTTATACAGATCTTAGCATTTTACAGTTCTAGACCGTTGATCCTTCATGATATTGCTACAATTCTTAAGGAAGATGATAATGCTTATTATAAAGAGCAAGATGTCAATATTTTTTCATTCCTACCCGATACTGCGAATGCCTGATCATGCCTTTAGTTGATCATACCTCTGGTGAAAAGGATGTCCCAGACATTTACCACCAAGTTTGCTACGAGCACCAGCAGAAGTGCCTCCTTTTAGTCGTTCTGAAGAGCCAGAAGACCCTCGTGAGTCTCAAGAAACATTGCAAAAACGCGTCATAAAGTATAACTGGAGACAACGAGACTTTTGGCCCAAACGACTACGACTTGGCAACCAATGTATAACGTTTCTCTTGTAAGAAATCCAATAGAATGGTCTTCTGTGTTCTTTTTTGAAAACGTGTTTGACTTGCTAACAACTGAAACAAATATGTATTTTGTGCAAAAGCTTCTTCCAGCTGACGATAATTGCGAACCAGCGATCGTGGTATAAAGTGAAACATGCCTCTAAATCTTCACTGAATTGATTTATTTTTACAAAATGGTTGGTAGTTTTATAGACATGATGGCAGACACATGAACTTGCTAAACATTCGACGTAGTATCGCAAACTCAAACATCGACAGTAACAAGCTACGTGAAAACCTGGTCCTAGTCTGCCCTCGTCAATCAATAATACCTGATTCGGGATATGATGGCTGAGCAGGCTAAGTAGGAGAACAGAACCAGGTGTAGATAATGTCACAAGCAATGGCCTACGAGGTGTGTCAAGTGCAATATTTGTGTTCACATGGAATATTTTACTATGTATCAAACAAAAAAGCTAATAAAAGTCTTTGGTAAAAATAAAGTATTTTTGCATACGTATAAGCCTACTGTACCATATATGGTACGCCCCACCTATGCTCCCCCTTTTATTGGATAATTTTTTATATATTTTTTTTAGGTTGCTGAGGTGTCTTTTAGCAAACTTTTGTTGAAAAATTATAAAATATTTACAAAAATAATTGTCGGTCTAAATGGGATAATTTACAGATAAATTAAACGCTGTGTAAACTTTAAGATATGATATTAAAAGGATAATTATAAATAATAAGAAGAGGAAAAATAATTGATATCGTAGAGTAATCAGCAGATGTGCCTATTTTATCATATTTCTGTTATTAGCCTCCAATATTTCAACTACTCGATACCTTGTTAAACGTACTGTATGGGTGAGTTAGTCTATCGTGCTAAATTACCATCCTTACATAACTACGTAGAGTCTGAATAGCCACAGGAATGTTCTAACAACCGTTCCGAGGTTCTTGTGCTGGGAACTTCACCTGAGAACTGTTACCACTTCATATAACTTGAGTATGAACATGTTAGTGGGTACTAATATGTACGAGAAATGCATTCAGTTGGATCGTACTGTATGTATTTAGATAGTTGGATGATGCAGTTTATAGATCAGTTAATTTATGGGTTCATAAGTGTTAGTTAAAGCTCTCACAAGGTATATTAGTTTTTTTTCCGATTTGGCATTTTTCTATTATTGTTCTTTTGTTCCTGTTCGCGTTGAGATGTTTTAAAGCCTAGCTACTATGTTTATACGTAACCCATAATCATGCACAGCACTATAACCATAGTATCGAAGAAGCTTTCTACTAAATGACTTATTTTCTGTGTGATGGCGGAGTAAGAAACACAGGGAAAAGAAAATATCATGGGTCTGATTTAAAAAAAAACTAAAGTTTATCAGTCGATGAAATTTAGAGAAAGCTCGATAATACATCCCACATGTATTTTACTTTCAAGAATCCCATTAAACTAGGGCACAAAGATCACGCTTGTAGTTAGCACTCTAAGGTTGTTTTTAATATCAAATCGTTTTGAATATGCATCAATTTTAAACAAAATATGCACCAATGATTATACTGTTAATCATAAATTTTGTGGTACTCGTTTTAACTGGGTGACTAGTAGGTTATTGGAAATATTACTGTTATTTACAATAACCTACATAAAAGCTAAAATTAGAATTTAATCTCAAAATTAAATATTAAGGTATTTAATATATTGTTGAAGGTAAACTATTTAATGAGTTCGTATCTCACCTCGGATGCATAACTAAGAGGTATCGTCGCGTTCATAAATATGTATGAACAAAGTTATTTAATTTAGAGCCGCTGTCCACCCGCCCCTGAATAATGTCACAACAACAACTTTTACCTAAACTGATGCCACTCAAGAAAATATAACTAACCTACTCATTTGCATTCTATTTTAAACAGCTTAGAATGGAAAATTTACTTGAATATTAGAGCGACAATATTAATATGTTTCATATGAAATTAATTGTATTTGAAGTCATTTGAGTAGCTTACACGTTTGATTTTGTTATAAAACTTGACGAACCATTCATCTCTTATACATTTACTCCCTTACTCATAAACGCCTCTTAAATTTTAGTCAATTGATTAGGTTAAATTCTTACGGTTTTGTTTGGCATAAGGTTGGTTTTGCTAATAAAAATCTTGTTAAACAGTGACTAAATTTAAGAGTCGTTTATGAGTAAGGGGGTTAAAGGTTAAGCTGCAAAATAATCTGTTTGTTTTGGGCATGGTATAAATGTTAAGGTGGGCTGACATATTAGTATACAATTGAATCTTAAATTCCCGAAGTAATAATGTCATAGAGACGAAGTAAAATATTTATGAATTGAAATATCAACCACTCTGACCTCTGTATAAAATAGCTATAAAATTGAACAAGTCATGGACGAAGATAAAATTTACAAAAGTAATTTAATTTCGATACATTTACTACAACAGAATGATGTTCCTTTCAAAGATTTTATCTGAACCATTTATAGCGCGCCACTGTACACTGAGAGCTGTAAAAGTGGCTTTTACTTTTATTTATTTAGTACTCTAACCAAATTTGTAAGTGATTCGAAATGTAACGAAGTCTTATAAGATATTATTACATTTTATTGAGACATAAAAAGATCTTACTTTGATCGATATTAATTTGGAGTCATTTTTATACGTCACGGTGTACTGTGTTTACGTAAGACTCAGTAATGTTAAAGGATGACTGCTATATACTTTAATATTAGCCATGATGGAGTAAGCCGCTGCATTTTCCCCCGTAAAGGGTAATAACTCCTTATTAAACTACTACATGCTGCTTTGATCCAATTTTACATAACGAGCTAGATAATTTTTATGAATCTCAACGTGGGTTTACTTGTCTCCTTCCTATTTTCTACCTATTAGCCCATTTGGTTGCTTTAAATACTTACTTCTTACTCTTACTTGCAACAAATCACATCCACCACAACAGCAGCAATAGAAGCTAACTACAATAAAAAACAGTTCTTGTCTTTGAAACTATTAAACAGTTTAGAACGCGTGCTCCGTCTCAAAATTCTATATGAATTATTAGGTATGCAACCGCGCTAGGTTTAGAAACCCCGATCAAGGCTATAGTTCGTGAAATTTCCAATCAACACAGGGTCAGACTCAAAACTATTAATTATTCATATGCCTTACATAGAATCACTTACAAAGGCCTGGTTTCAAAAGCGCTTTGTAGAAAAGTAGAATATACTGAAAATTATCTATTATGGCTACGAAGTAAACGAATGTTATTAAAAAAATATTTTTATTTTATTATTTATTTTATTTTACAATTTTAGAAAAACTTACAGCTAGTAGATACAATATACAGGATAGAACATAAAAAATGAAGGCCAATTAAAAGTTTCATTCCAATTTTAAGTTGTATTTCAACATCAAAATGGGAAACACCATTGTGTTAGCTAAAACATTTAGCTAGGAAAACCCATCTTTAAATAATAAAAAAGTAATTAATATAATTCTCTAGTGAGTGACGTTCTCTTGTAACTTTTGAATGTTGTAAAGAAAGAAACAAAGCGATGTAAAGATAGTGTCCATATCCCTTACAAAGTACAATAGAGTCGTTGGAGGGAGCGCGGGTGTACAGACTATGTCGGCTATTGAACACCCTCGTCAATCAACGCCATCTGTCCGCCGGGGCCTGCAATTAACACCGGACGAACCACGCCCGCCCCAATTAACGATTAAATTTGTTGATAAATTGCTAGTCAACCGTTATTTATTGGAGTTGTAGCATCGTTTGTCTTTATCCCAATATACACGGATAAATATTATTCTACAGGATTATACTTTATTGTGGAAAATTTGAGTTTTCGGCTCAATCACAAATTAATATTTCGTTAAATTTCATGTAATGAATTGTTATTAAGTATAGATTTTATATAATTCTGTTCAAGTGAATTAAATTTGTTTTAGGGCCAGCTAGAAACTAGTTGTCCTAGTAATCATCCTGCTTTGTTTACACTCTCACGTACGAGTAGGCTCTGGAATAAACGATAGACTTTTAAGATTTTTCCTTCTTCAAACGAGGTTTAAAGAGACCATTATTTGACGTGCGGTGACGGAGATCCGTGTAGTGACGGAGTAAGAATACAATAAGTCACCACCCCATCTCATCCCATGGGTGTCGTAAAAACCGACTAAGGGAATAACCGTAACTACTATCTTTACAAAATAAAAAGAGAGAAAACTTGAAATTAAACCCTATACCAATCCGTCTGGCCAGCGTGGTATTAGTAGGCCAAGTAACCCTCCGTCACGGGAGGAGGCCCATCCCTGCAGTGGGACATTAATGAGCTGTTATGATGATTAATTTGAACGAAGGCAGCGAGTTGGTTATGCTCTGACAATGCTGATGTCAAGGAAAAGTTAACATCAGATGAGCCTCTTGCTCATCTGTCACCTTTGTTGTATGATATTCTAGACAAACTTTAAAACGCCTATTAACGAGCTAAATACATCAAATAAATGTTATAATTTTATGTAAATTATCGCAATAAAATATATCACCATTTTATAAAAGAATAATTATAACTTTTTATAACGCAACAACTTTATGGATATCAGAAAACAGCTTTTCGCTGTTCGGAAAGTATTACAAAAAGTTAAATAACAAATATTTTTAACAAGATGTTTCCGACGTGGAAATTTGTTCATTTTATGAGCAAAAGTAACGTATTATTGAGTGTGATGTACGTGTTGGTTGTCATACAAATTGTAATAGCAAGTAGGTAGTGAGCAATGTTATTTGACTAACCAATCTATGTTCAGACAAAGCTTTCTATTATTATCGTTTACTATCTTCACGCAAAATAGTGAGGAATAAGTAGGTAACAATTTCCAACATCATCGCAGATAGGGTTTGAGAAAAACTATTCAAACCAGAGATATTTTTTTCCGGTTTGAATAGTTTTTCCCAAAAATGCAAAAAAGATATTATCTAAACCAGCCTTCCCCTATGATCGTGTGATCAGACGAGACTGATTGGAATAAGTTCTTTTTAACTCTTACCTTCTATTCTTTTCATAAAGGTATCAGCAAACGTATGCCCCTCGTCGCCTGTTAGTTCAGTAAATGAGTGCTCAAAATAGGTCTTAACCTACTTAAAATACTTATCGGAAGACCCGAACATGCCAAGATAATGTAAAAGTTAGATAAGTACCTTGTCTCCTCGTTCTCGATTCTAAACATTGTAACTCATACTAAAGTACGCTCAGATCTTAGACCCCTAACTTAAGCTAAGCTTGTCTTGGTGTAGCGATTGACAAACTCCAGCTGATGTTTCATTAAATTTTGTCTCTCATAATTAATGAATTAAGCCCTGACTTTTACAAACATAGGTATTTCAATAAAGAATTAAAATAAAATGGAAAAACCACCTTTCACGTCAGTCAATCACGTTGCCTGTGATTATTTTTTAAAAAAAGTGTTACGCTATGTACAATATCCTTAGCCTATGATTGAGGTAAAGGTTTAAGACATGATTAATTAGCAATTAGTTTCAAAAGTGGTTCAAAAAGTAACCTTGTTTCATTTGAGTTTTCGTCTCAAGAGATCAAGGTAGAAACCGCATTGCATGAATAGTCATTTATATAATTTTAGGCTAGTCTAGACGGTATTCACATAAATAGTTTCAGTTTCACATTCCGATTTCAATCCCGCTTTCCAATTTACTTAATAGTAATAAATATTGTGTATATAAATAAAAACGTAAATCTCCATAACTTAACCTTCCTACCTTTCTAGCTCCACAAAAGCGTCAAGGCATCAGTTTCCTTCCCGCGTCACAATACACTACCCCCTCCCCTCTCGCTCTACCCCCCCCCCCCCCCTCCTGCCCCTGTAGGTAGTGCTATCAATCTGAGCCCACATTAACGAAACGTTTGTTAAAGCTACACTATTTTGCATCTCCCCGTTCGATCCATTATGTTAGATTACGCATGCGTGTATGGACGCGTATATTTTGAATTAGTTGTTTTAGGGTTGAATTTTGGTTAGATTGATTGCGTCGTGATTTGATACGATCAGCATTCAAAATGGTACAGATTATGCTGACGATGAATAGATACAATAGACGCCTATTATAACAATGTAATCTTTTCTGCGTCTTAATTATTTATAATTATTATTTACACGGGTATTAACACGATTTATTATTATTTGGTAAATATTAAGTAATAATTTACCTTTGAGGCTCTCGACGTTTCGGCCAGGTTACACCAGCCGTGGTTACGAGTAGACTGATGCAGCGATGTCACAACTCCGTCTCCGAGGTAGAAGATTTCCTTTCTACCCTCATTTTGCACACAACACTAACCGTGTCCCTATTCTGATGTTTCACCGATTGCGAATCAAAGTGAGGTAATGTTTTTTGAATCACTGGATTCCATGTCGCGGCTAACTTATAACCATCTTCTCGATTGAAAGTCTTATGCTTTTTTATTTCAATCGCTTCTCGTACGACTCTTGAGTAGAAGTGGCGTTCCGTAGAGAGGACTTGTGGACGATGAAATTCAATCCAGTGATTCGTGCCTGCTTGTAGTAAATGTTCCGCAATCGCTGACTTCGACGCCTGGTGGTTTTTTACAGCCGCAATATGTTCTTTGACCCTTTCAGCTATGGTCCGCTTAGTCTGGCCTATATAGGAACTACCGCAACTGCAATTTATTTTGTAGACACCTGGCGTTTGATCGAATAACTTTGATGTGTGTGATCGAATAACGTATTGGCAAGCTGGTCGCATTTTTTTATCTAAGTAGTGCGAAACATGAGAAGAAATTCTCAAAATTGTTGAACCGAAGGTATATTGATAACAAAGTACCCACGGAGCCCGGCCCACAGAAAAATACCGTTATCAATTTATCAGACGCGGTTTTAGATGAGCCCACCGTTAACATCTTGGCTAAAGGTATGAATTTTGCCTTAACACCTAGGCGAATACCGTACGAGGGAGTAATTAGTAGTGTAGAAGAAACGATTTCTCGTAATAGAATACCGTCTAGCGACGCTGACATATTGAGACAGGATGTCGCGGTCATATTGCGAAAATCAAAGCTTCCGGTTAGCAACGTCACTATGGAAGAGCGTCGAGCACTTAAGAACATTCGGGATAACCGGGATATTTTAGTGCTTAAGGCCGACAAAGGAAACGCCACCGTAGTGATGAATACTACAGATTATGAAAACAAAGTGCGTCATTTGTTATGTGATAGCAAGGTTTATAAACCGGTTTCATATAATCCTACGGCCAGAGTAACACGACGTATACGTACTCTTATCAGGGAAAACGAAGACCTTTTTACAGAAGACGAGTACCAGAAGCTATACAAACCGAAGCCACACCAACCGCCGAAGTTATATGGCTTGCCAAAAATACACAAGGTCAACGTGCCGTTGCGGCCTATTGTAAGTCAAATTGCCTCTCCTACTTACGACCTTGCAAAGCATGTTGCCTCTGTACTGCAGCCGCTGGTTGGCAAAACACCGTCTTTTGTAAAAGATTCACGTCACTTCGTTCAGATAATAAAGTGCCTCACATTGGAACCGGATGACATAATGGTAAGTTTTGACGTGGAGTCACTCTTCACCAGTGTTCCAATAAAGGAGTGTCTGGACGTAGTCAAGGGCAAACTGGAAGACAACGAGATGCCGTTTAACTATATTGATCTACTTCACAACTGTTTAGATGGCAACTACTTCCTATTCCAAGGTCAATACTACCTCCAGATAGACGGCGTCGCCATGGGCAGTCCTGTAGCCCCGGTACTAGCTAATCTCTGGATGGAACATTTTGAAGAAAAGGCGTTGCGCCTAGGGCCACAAACCATCAAACTCTGGAAGAGATATGTTGATGATATCTACTGCATCATGAAAGGAAGTCAACAGGAAGTAGAACAATATATGCACCACCTAAACTCCATTCACCCAAACATGAGTTTTACCTATGAAATGGAGACGGACAGGTCGTTGTCGTTCCTGGATGTCAAGGTGACCGCAAGACCTGATGGAACCCTGGCACACTGTGTTTACCGTAAGCCCACACACACGGACCGATACTTACACGCAACGTCACACCACCACCCCCGTCACTTGCAATCCGTGATGACATCACTAAAAAACAGAGCTCATGACCTCTGTGACCCTGAACATCTTGGACAGGAGCTGGGACATGTTCAGGAGGTACTCAAACAGAACGGATACCGTGTAAGTGGCAGATGACTCGGTTTCACTAAAAATGTACACGTCCTGAGGTAAGAAGACAGCCGGCCTACATGCCTTACATCAGAGGAGTAACTGATAAGATCGGCACGGTGTTAAAGAAGTACTCCATACACACCGTATATACACCTGGAACAAAGGTGAACAGTCTTGTGGGTACGCCGAAGGATGTGGTGCCGTTTCAAACGCCAGCTGTCTACAAAATAAATTGCAGTTGCGGTAGTTCTTATATAGGCCAGACTAAGCGGACCATAGCTGAAAGGGTCAAAGAAAATATTGCGGCTGTAAAAAACCACCAGGCGTCGAAGTCAGCGATTGCGGAACATTTACTACAAGCAGGCACGAATCACTGGATTGAATTTCATCGTCCACAAGTCCTCTCTACGGAACGCCACTTCTACTCAAGAGTCGTACGAGAAGCGATTGAAATCAAAAAGCATAAGACTTTTAATCGAGAAGATGGTTATAAGTTATCCGCGACATGGAATCCAGTGATTCAAAAAACATTACCTCACTTTGATTCGCAATCGGTGAAACATCAGAATAGGGACACGGTTAGTGTTGTGTGCAAAATGAGGGTAGAAAGGAAATCTTCTACATCGGAGACGGAGTTGTGACATCGCTGCATCAGTCTACTCGTGACCACGGCTGGTGTAACCTGGCCGAAACGTCGCCTCAAAGGTAAATTATTACTTAATATTTACCAAATAATAATAAATCGTGTTAATACCCGTGTAAATAATAATTATATAAAATGAAACACGAAAGTTTTAAAGTTAATATTAATTATTTATGTACATTGTATTATTAACTTTAAAACTTTCGTGTTTCATTATAAGTTATTATTAATAACTACACGGGTATTAACACGATTCAATTTTGGTAAATATTTAATTATTTACCTTTTTTCGGCTAAGTTGCACCAGGCATGGTCATGAGATGAATTAGAATCTTTTAATAATAAGTTACATTGTATTGTATTCTACTTGTGGGCTACTATCGTCATAGTAGTTATTCAAGGGGCTTACGACGATGAAGAAAAGATAATTGATAATAAGAGAAGGAAAATAATGGCATGACTTTTACTTCAGACAAAGTACTCTTTTTATAAATCATACCAGTCTTACACAATAGGGAATGGTACATGGGTCGTTTATGTAGTGCTAGTTGCCTTCTTTAGGCATACAGATCTAAATGATAAACATAAAGCAGAAACACCAAGATCCTCAATAGTTCTTGCCTAATCCCGTGGTAATAACGTGTGAGTTTATGTATGTGTCTATGTGAGTTAGGGCACCACACGTCAGCTTCTCTGATTGGCAAAGCACCCTTTTCAGTGTTTTATTCCCTCAATAACAGAGTTGATTTACTCCTGCCGTTAAGAAGCCATGGATTTCTTTTAGAATTGTCCACTTCAGCCTAGGTAAACTATGTATATGTCCGATAATTTCATGTTTTGTATCGTCAACGAGTTTCGTTATATAATACACTGCAGCTTTACAATATTTAAAATAATACATAAAACTATTTAAGTTAAGTAACTCAGGTAGAGTAGTGTCTGCCACTCACCGTTCGTCTTTTAAGTAATTAGGTTAATACGAAGACTCTCTCAGTACTGTTGCCAAGAATACAAACACGGTCAGGGTTGCTGTTTGTTATTCATTTCACTTTACTTAATTTTAAGAGACGCTGCCAATATTTGTAAGGAGTGTTTTTTAATATCAAGTGTAAGTAATAAGTCAATTTATGTGTTAAATTTTCGCGACTCTGTACATATACACACGTTATTAACCCTTGTTCCCATTATATACTACTTTACACTAACTACTTACCTACTGTACGCAGTATCACTACAAACCCGTTTTACTTTCTGTCTAAATGAATGTAAAATCTCCATACAGGCTAGCCGGAGTCGACAGCCACGTGACAATAAGTTCCCGGTTGCTACGCGGCTGCTCTTTCTGAAGGAAGTCATCTTCTAAGTCCCCTTCTAGGGCATCCCCTACAGACCTTATTAAATAATAATACTACTAAAATAATGATAATTGTAATTAATTATACTTAGTTCATCTAATTGCAGGGGCACTATTAAGGTGCTTAAGTAGGTATAAACACAATGCAGACAATCTCACTACACACAAGCAAACTCGACATTAAACCCTATACCAACCACTATTATGAGTTACAAGTTAGTTTAAAATTATGCATTTTATTAATAAGCAAACAGCAGTATTTATCGTTCAAGTAAATAGCATCACAATAAACTCAAACCTTTATGTTATTCAGAATACCGCTCCGCAAAACTCTCGTGATTGGTACAAACTTTACCTCTCTGTTATTCGGTTAAAAATAATGAAAGCAGTATTAAATTAATAATGATGTAGGAGTTTATAATGTAACACGATACTTGACACAAATTACCTGAACATACACATTATTATATTTGTTACAGAAGCGTGGGCGCGTACGTCTTTCTGTGAATGTACGAATACTTTAGGCTTACTACAGACATGCCCCCGTTAGAAAACATATGCGTTTCTTTTAGGATACAAATATTCTCATGAAAGATCTTTTTATCTAAGAACATATTGTTGTATTTCAATGAAGAAAAGTATGATAACCATACCGCCATCACTGAAGAAGTCCATGTCTGCAGTGAGATAACGAATAAACACAACTAAGTATTATGTCGAATACATAACATCAATCATTCATTAATTTTCTTTTTTGACAAAACAAGACAATAAACTCGTATTATAATAATGATATTTATCACAACGCAAAGTGTGCAGTACGCCTAAAAACCAAACGAACTCATAATTGTACCGGGTTATAATTTGACTGTACGAAGGATGTATGTAGAGTCGATTGCGATGTAACTCTACACAACAGCTGTTATTGTGTATATCCATTACTGTTCGATAACATTATATTATTTAATTGTAGAGATATGTTAAACATAAAGTTAATTTCTAGATTCTAAATCTGTCGTTGTATTATTTTATAAATATACGTATTTAGTTTTAACTTTCATGAAACAGGATGTGACAATAATTCCGAATAAATTAACTCGGTTTACAGTCATGTAGAACATTTATTTTTGTATAAAGTTCAACGCCGAGACCAATTAAAACAAAACCACGAGCAGTTGCAATTTTCTAAAAATACTTTGAATGAGGAAAATGTCTACAGAATCTGATAAGAAAAACATTTTCTCTGAACCGGAGCGAGCGAGCGCCGGCAACGTCCCCCAACGTCGGCAGCTTGCTACAATATTTTTATTATATTATTCGGTAGACATCGTCCCAGCTTTGGGCAACTTAAGCTTATATTTGCGTACCTTCTTCGTAGAAAAGTTTTCTTATTTTAGCTAAAATATCGCGGATATTTCTCGGCGCCAATAAGTAAAAGCATAACGGTGGGCCACGTCCCCAAGGCACTGTGTAGCTTAATGAAACGGCAAACCTTACGTTTTAAAAGCGTTCATGTTCTTATCACAGCTTAATGACTTTTACATTAGTGATTTTTCATAGTGCAATCAGTTGCTCTATCGGTAAAAGCTTAGTAGAAGGTAGAATGTTTTTAGTTAAAGATAAGTTAATGAGCCATGTATAGAGATGTTATTGTATAGCCGGTATACATGTCTGTGGCGGCACTAGGTGTGGAATATGTACAGAGCACCTGGGTTGTCCCATACATTGTCAATTAATTACTATACAAGTTCAATTTGCATTCATAAAATTAAATGGTTGCAGTACGTTTCATTTAATGCAATATAATTCGCTTTGTAGTAATAGTAATAAGTTTGATTTATTTATCATAAAACGTGAAATAATTATGATAGTTACGTAGTGTATGACTATGAAGTAAGTATATACTTAACAATCAAATTAATGTTGGTATGGTTATTATTTCATGATGAATTTTTAAGAGGACTCATTGACAAAATGCACTATCTTTCATCAACTACTACAGAAATATGAAAAGACCTATTAATCTAGAATTTTGATATAGGTAAATTGATACCTTTAACTAGCCTTTTGTAGTTACGAAAACGCGATAGCTTGATTTTGGCTCAATCATATTTAATTTTGAAAACACCTCTAAAAAAACAGCTTTTTACATATAACACGGAAAGTACACTATCATTATGCTTAGGAATTACTCAAATACATTCGTAACATCAATATTAGTCTTACTGTAGAATATCATTTACATAACTACAACCTTACAACCTTAATTACGAAAATAAGATTTTAGCAATATCAAAGCGCTCTGGATCGTTGCGGGCGCATCGTAATTTTAGACCTTATACCGATTAGTTAACGATCGATACAGAATTAATACGGTCGACGAATCAGTCGGGCGATGGCCCTCTTCGACGTCGGACCTGTGCATGTCGACTCAACGCTCGTACTAAATATTATCGCGTATTTTTTAATCGTAGGTATATAATATTATAGGTTAGATTTAAAATATTTATACCTAAGTTTTTATTAATACTTTGTTCTCTTTTATAAATAAATAATAGTATTATTTTATAACATTGTTTGGTAAAATATTTTCGTAGTTATGTCATTTACAAAACTTAAGTAAAGTTCGCCTAACTCAACTACCTAGTTACTGTTGACCCTTTTGATAATGCAAGCGTTTGTTTATAAGCGATTTTAGACTATATGCTCAAGTGTAATAAGTTTTATTACCGTTTTCGTCAAGATCACGTAATTGAAACGGCCTCAGTGGCGCGGGCAGTGTGACGCGGTCGCGGTAGTGGCTTGCGTGCACGAGGTTGCGGGCTCGAATCCAACAAAGTTGTTTGAGCGATCCACAAATTACTGTCCTAAGTTCGGATGTTTTTTGTAAAAGTCTCCGCGACAATACCTAGGAGTTGTGTGAAACTCAAAAAAATAAGTACCTACCTTAGGTACTTACTAATAAGATCTAAATAATACTTTTTACTTTCGCGGGAACTTTTACAGACATGAAATAAACGAACATAACATCAATTTAGCAGGCACAAAGAACATCCAGACTCAGAACAGTTATTTGTGGATTACACAAAAAAAATGTCATAAGTGAGATTTGAACTCTCATGCACTCCACCGCGGGAACGTTTACAGACATGAAAGAAACGTACACAAAGAAAGTCCAGACTCAGCCCAGAACCAAAAATTGATATCGCGACATGCGTGTTTCATGTTAATGTATTTTGAACTCTATACGAGAAATAATACGGTTCATTTTTACACAAACAAAACGTAGCAACAAACAACAATAGGCCTATCGCGAGAAGCGAGTGTTTTTGTTACAAAGTTAATATATACTCTATTTCCTAAGCAATACGGTTCATTTTTACATAAAGATTTCAATTTTTGCCTCGTCTCGCCCTTCTGGTGGAAAATCACCTAGAGTTCAAATCTCACGTAAGACAATTTTATTTGTGCGATCCACTAATTATTGTCCTGAGTCTGAATGTTCTTTGTGTCAGCTAAGTAAATGTTTGTAAATACCCCGCGACACAGGACAACACATAGTGAGGCTATTGTATTTTTTTTAAAGTTCTATTATTTTGCGTGAGATTCAAACCCGCGACCTCGTGCACTGCGACCGCTACCCCGAGGCGGTCAAACTATTTTTGTGATCCCCAAATTATTGTCCTGAATCTGGATGTGCTTTGTGCCTTCATAATACCTTGTGCGGGAGTAAATTTTAAAAAAATGGGGGCTACTTGTATAGACATAATAGACCGGTAGATAGTAGGTTTTTCTGTAACAGAATTTTCTGTTACGTACCGCGGACTGACGTCACAGTATAACCAGTAGTCTAACTGGGCCGATATTTACTATAAATGCCTACGGGTGCGCAGTACGTAAACAATAGTATACATGCGATCTACTTTGTGTTTCCATTTAGTTTTGTAATTGTAAATTAATACTTTTCATTTTTCTATTTTATATTTAAATAAATAGGAAGTGTTCTGTAAAAAACGTGTTGTTTTATGATTGATACATTTAATTTAAAGAAACATGTATATGTTTGTATTTATATCCACCATGTTTGTGATATAAATAAAATACTAAATTATAATATTAAAAAGGTACTTAACAAGTCATTCAGTAAAGTAGGTACAGTACCGGGCCGTTTCGTAACCTGTAGAAAAATACAATCGGTCAATTTCGGCTTCGTAGAGCGTCAGAGAAAAAGACGATGTGTAATATTTACGGCCGGGTACTGTACTTATTTATTATATTGGCCATGTTTGTTTGAAATTGAATTTATCGATAACCAAAACCAAACTTTAAACAGGTCTATTAGATCTATTTAATGTCAAAATAAAGGCATCGAGGTCACTTTATGGATGGGTGACCAATCCAATCAAAAAATGACATCGATGTCATTGCTTAAATTTACCTAGATCAAAGTGAAAGACACGCATGGGGGATTTCATAAAGGGGGGCTAAATTTTCATTATTATTGGCCTAAGTACAACAAACCGTTTTCGTAATATACACAAAATACTATATTATAGTATTAAATAAATACCTAAGTCATTTAGTAAGGTAGGTATTTATATCAGCCATGTTTGTTTGAAATTGACTGTTTGAATTTAGTTTCAAATTATAACACACAGTCCGCTCGTTACTGCGGCACAGTAGCGACTGTTCCCTCCGCGATCGTGAGCTTGAGCTTGTAGGTATAAACTCACGTTTCGTCCGTTTCTATGAAATTGAAATACTGTATATATTTGTACTATGGCACAGAGCGATAACGTGTCCTTGAGGGCCGGCGGGACGACGACGGCGCACACGGCGCGGCGGCGCGTGAGCGAGTATATCCGTCTCATTCGCGCGCCGAGGGGCGCGCCCCTCTGGCCACGGCCGAATTCAACTCGAAAATTTTCAAAGCGTCGTCTTAAAACAAAAATACGTCATGATAAGTAGGAAAAGTATGAAAAGAAAACGTTAACCATAATATTCTGTTTATAAATAAATTTCTTTAAGAAAAATCGCTGGATCTATTGCTATTACGAGTATAATACGTATTTTTTTTTGAGATATAAACTTAACTTATTTTTAAGAAAAGTTAAGGAGCCAACTTGGCATACCTTTGCAAACAAAAAAAATTAAATGGTCCAGTAATGATTTTTTTGTGGTTTAAATACTAATACGAAATACATAGTTACCATAGAATTACTGTATACTGAATGTGGCAGTAATAATTAACGTCAAACAATTTGTGCGTTAAACAACCTCGTGTTATGTTCACACAAGCCTGTCCAGGTGTAGTGTTAACATCTAGTGAGCGGTGTCAGAGGAGATCACGGCGGCGAAGCTGACGATATCGTGTGATACAGGCGTCTACTATAACACTAATTACTGTACTATCAAGATCCTTGTTGTTCTAAGTACGATGCGTATGGTCAATACATGTTTATATGAATCTATTTAAGGTTATGAAGTTCAAAACTTTTCAATTTAAAAGTAATATAATCCATGTTATTTTAGCATGACATTAAAAAGACGATTTTAAATCATCAAAGCTAAATATTTATTATTGACGTGACATATTTATGTGGCTTTTACCGTTTAAACCTAGTGTAGCTTTAACTGATTCCGAAAATCAACATAAACTTACAATAATCATTTTAGTATTTACTTTAATAAGGATTAAATTTAATGTAATAATGTAGCGGTTATCTTAATAATATAGATTTGTATAACACATCTACAATCACCCTTTCACCGTGATTGCTTCCCTGCCGGTATTTGTCTGTACAGTAATATTGGTGTATTTCTTGAGGTGGAACCAGATTAATAGAGCTTATCTCTTCAAAGGGTGAAATAGGATTGAGCTCGTCACGAGGCGACGCTATTATTCATTTTTAAATAAATAAAATTGTTGCCTAAAAAGTCGTGAAGCTTTTAGAGCAGTCGAGCAGACGTCATATTTACTGAGACAATAAAAGCTTTATGAGAAACGTGCTTATCTTTAAAAGAATTTGCTAAGAGCATTCCGTTTTATTTGATTTCACGGAAATAAATGAAAATTGTTTTATTGAATGAAAACATTAATGCTGATGTCAAGACTGACAACCGAATATTATGTCTATTGAATTTGAATTATTAAATGATAACATTTATTTATTATTTATTTGTCAATGTAATATTGTTAGTATCCTACGAGTATAATATGACTTTTAAACACACAGAGAGACACACAGATTAAAGAGTTGCAACATCTGATAGCTTTTGTGAGGAAATAAAGATAAGATATTGTTCTTTATGTTTTGTTTAGTGATTAACTTGGGGTCAAGAGTTGTTCAATCCGCCCTAAGGCCTCTGACGCGACTTAACGACTGTGTTACTACGATGACAGCCGGGACGGACTTCAGGTCAGCCGTCTAGGATATAACCTGTTCAGCGTTGGTTAACCAGCCACACACTGACTGTGAGCACCTCAAACTGCTAGCTTAGGTAATAAATATATATTCTCATGTGCCTCTATCGTATAATGTCCTGACGTGAATCTAGGGAGATATCAATTTCAGTTTTGACTCAAAGTGAAAATGACAAATAGCCAGTCTAAGTTTCTTAACTGATACTGAGTGGTGTTACTACGAGGGCGTATGTACGTACATAATACTTTACGTAAGTGAGTTAGATGTGAGTCTCTGTGTTAATGCAACACTCACAGGATTCTGTTACGGGATAGTATTGGTTGATGGCTACTCGATGCGACTGTCATTGGATCTATAGGTACTGGTCTTAGACAGATGCATAAACATTTGAATTTTAACTTAGTTTATAAAAAAGGAAAAACTTAGTTTATACAGAAGGAAAATTAAAGTTTATACAGAAGGAAAATTAAAGTTTATACAAAAGGAAAATTAAAGTTTATACAGAAGGAAAAACTTAGTTTATACAGAAGAAAAATAAAACCTTATACCAATCCGTCTGGTCAGCGTGGTATTATTAGGCCAAGTATCTCTCCGTCACGGGAGGAGGCCCCTCCCTGCAGTGGGACATTAGTGGGCTGTTATGATGATACATACAGTTATACTTAACAACTCGTATGTACGCTACTTCTCTTTTGACTAAGAAAGTACTGCTGGTAAAACTTGGTATAATTATAAGCATACTTGAAAAAAAGTAGAGAAGTATGTTTATGAGTTGTCTTGTAGCGTTATACAAACTGTGCTTAGTTTGAGACTAGATATTGTTGTGTAAAGTATAAAATATTATATTTTCATCTTAACTTGGTAACAAAGAACTTGACCTATTGTAATAAATTATTCCTCATAATAATAATTTTATCAAAACGCAAAAGTGAGGAGACAAAGGTCCGTAATAGAGATAAATGAAGCACAAAGTTAATTTGTTCCCGCAAAATGTAATTATGTAGTAATTAGTTAATTTGTAGCAATCACCGCGATCACTAGATAATTATAGTTCGTACATATAACCGTTATATCAATACTGAATGCGGGTAAAGTCAACACTGACATTATCTATCACCGGCTTAATTTATTCAGCTTTATATTATTATGGTATATTCTATTTTATTTACGTTAGATTAGGCGTGCTGAGACCAAATACATAATTTTTCTAAAATTGCATAGTTGTAAGTTTGTTCTTGCAGTGTATTAACAGCCTTTGGGAAAATCTCCATTTTAGTGTGGAAATGTTACGTGTCATTTTGGCAAATATTTACTAAATTATATGAAAAACGTAATTTAAAGTAAATTAATTTAAACCTTATGTTTAACAGAGCTTCTGTTTGCCACAAGTTTAAAAAATAGATTAAGACTAGGTACGTACCAAAATATTTCTGATTGCTCCAGTTTCTTAATAATACGTATTTCTGTATTTACCAGGCTCAATATTATTAAACAGTTTTGAATTACTGTGACTTGGTAATTTTCTAACATTACTGGCATTTTAGTTATCCTCCCACGGTTAAATATCTTTGATAAAAATACTTATTTAACTAAAGGTCAAAAAACAAAAAACGTATTTTAAAGATTTTAATAATTACTTTATCTTATTTTATAAAATAAATTATCATTTTGCTTTGAGTTTAATCAAAGTTAATTAATATCATAAATTCCCTTTTGTGTACGCCAGGAAATTATTCACAAAGACAGAATATAGACAGTACAAAAACGGTCATGTTAATTTAAACGATATTTAAAAAAAAAAAAATACGGTTCAGGTGAGAGAAAAACTTTGAGGTATTAAACATTTTTATGTTAACTATTCATCGATATTATTATAATAATAAGTACCTAAAGTAACAAGGGTAGGGAAACCCCACACACGGTGGATCGACGACCTACATAAGAAGGCGCGAAAAGCCGATGGATGAGGGAGGCACAAGACCGCCCAGGGTCGAAATGTTTGGAGGAGGCCTATGTCCAGCAGTGGACGACGATGATGAAAGTAACAAGACTATTATAGTTTTTGTTATTTTTATTTGACTTAGGTACTTAATTAATCTTTGAATTTACGTGATAAATGAACTTTAGTGATAATAGAACATAGTCAAGCCGCTGCCTAGTCTAGGCAGAAGTAGTTAACTCTCTGTTGTTGAGCCCAGTTTTGTTTCAATAGTTTGTTTGTGGTCTCATTCAGATGTAGGTCTTGTTAAGGTACAGTTTGTTAGTTTCAGAGTCGGTTAACCAAAACTGCTAACATAGTGAACCAACAAGAAAGTCTTAAACAAAACTTTACTAACACAAAAAGCTATTCATTGCCTTTGTGCTACATTTCCTCCTCCCCTTGGACCGCGAAAGCGCATAGTCGTGTAATCTGTGCTAATTTTAATTGCAATAAATAATAATTCATTGTAATAATTAGTCAAAATAATAGTAAAATAAATAAGTGAGTTTACGTTAAAGTACCAGGCGGCCATAGCAGCGAAGAGCTTCTAATTGGTAAGCAACGATAACAGCCCTACCATTGGTCAAACCAGATCTTGACCCCGCCCACCAGCCTTGTCTTAAACGCCTAGAGATTATTAATAGCAATTATATAGCAATTGAGTAGCAATTATATTTAAGACACATTGCTCTTTAAGAAACAACAGGAACTACCTTTCCTCACATCTCTCAAAATGAAAAGAACACCTCCTCAAACACCTTCAAGTGCAAACTCTGCAAAGAAGAATAACAATAAGATAACGCCAACTCTAAAACTACCATCCACGAGCTCAAACATCCAAGTCCCAGCTGATATTTTACTGAATAAATCTGCCTCGGATTCGGATCTGACTAATGTTATCTCTCAGGAATTTGCTTCGCAACGAAAGAAAAGATGCAGAGAAGACATGGAAGACTCTTTTGTCAACCAGTTCAGCGAGTTTAAAGAAGAAATGGTAAAACTGATTACCTCTAGTTTTACTTCGCAGGCGAACGAAATAAAAAAAGTTAATAGCACACTACAAGAAATTCAACAGTCTAACATTAATATAGAAAATACAGTCTCATTTCTTGCAGCACAAAATGAAGAATTTGGTCAGAGAATAATAGAATTAGAAAATCAAGCAAAGAAAGACAGGAACTATATTACTATACTGGAGAGCAAAATAGAAGAACTACAAATGGGCAGCCGAAAATCTAGCCTAGAGATCAAAAATGTACCGAAATCTCTTGACGAAAACAAGGAAGACCTCATCCAGATGGTAATAGGCCTTTCCAAATCTGTAGACTGCAACATCAGTAAGGCAGACATAAAGGATATATACCGAGTTAGATCGAAAGGTGATAATAAAAATTTGCCTATTGTAGTGGAGACCAACTCAACGCTTTTGAAGAATGACCTCATGAAAGCAACTAAATCTTATAATGCCAGGTATAAAACTAAGCTGTGCGCCAAACATCTTGGGTTGAAAACGCTAGAAGATACTCCTATTTACGTATCCGAACATTTAACCCCAAAGGGAGCACGTTTATTTTTCTTAGCGCGAGATCTTGCTAAGTCAAAATCATACAAATTTTGCTGGACCGCTTACGGAAAAGTTTTTGTAAGAGAGAACGAACAATCACCCATTATTTTAATTACAAATGAAAATCAAATACAACACCTTATGAATGCACAACGTCATGGGTCACAAGTAATCTGACTAAATGGAGGTAACAAATATATAACCTCTTATAAGTCTTCTTTATTGCATGTTTTTCATAGATTAATTAATACTTTTCTTGTGATGTATAAATTAAGTTTTATATCCTACCAAAATATTAATTACTTACACACTACAATATACACCTCTCTGTATTGTTTACACATTATTCAGACACCGACAATGTTACACTCATGCTCACAAATAATATCACCACTACAATTCTTGTTTTACAGATTCACTTACTCATACAATAATTATATTTTTTCTACATATTTACTACAATACGCTAATCAACATTCATGCATCATCTTCTTATGGCTTTTTAGGCAAATAGCCTTTTGCTTTACTCCATTACTTT